>CM040811.1:9290650-9300650 GCA_022829025.1 Squalius cephalus | reverse complement strand
AATAAATATTCATTATTATTTTCAATGTTGAAAACAGTTGTGTACAGATTTTTTTTTTCAAAATGCTTTGATGAATGTTAGTTCAAAAGAACAGCATATATTTCAAATATATATATTTTTAACATTATAAATGTCTTTACTGTAACTGTTGATCAGTTTAACTCATCCTTCATAAATAAAAGTACTGATTTATTTTATTTATTTACCCCAAAAATACAATTTTAATTATTACTAACCCAAAACTTTTGAGCGGTAGTGTTTAACGTTACAAAAGCTTTAGATTTCAGATAAATGCTGTTCTTTTGAACTTTCTATTCATCAAAGACTGTACACAACTGTTTTCGACATTTAAAATAATAATGAATGTTTCTTGAGTATCAATCATCATATTAGAATAATTTCTGAAGGATCATGTGACAGTGACGACTGGAGTAATGATGCTGAAAACTCAGCTTTGATCACAGGAATAAATAACAGTTTAAAATATATTAAAATAGAAAGCAGCTGTTTTAAATTGGAATAATATTTTACAATATTACTGTTTTTGTTTGTATTTTTAATCAAATATATGCAGCCTTGGTGAGCAGAAGAAACTTCTCTGTTATGTGCGCGCCACAGACTGCACGCACGTCCGCTTAGAGTTCCGCCTTTTGCCTTCCGTCAATATTACGTTATTAGAAAAAATTTTTTTTAGAGAATCGATTTTTTGACATTTGTGAATCGATTCAGAATCGTCCACGTCCGCATCGCGATGCATCTAAGAATATTTTTTTTCTCCCACCCCTAGATTTCATACAAATAAACAGTTACAATTAAGTCACTTACATTTTAGATGCAATGTTGACTGTTTTTGTTCTGTTTCAGCAGCGAAAATAGTTAAACAAAGATCACGGCAGAACCATCACTTATCACGTGTTTTCTCATAACTGAACGATTCAGCATTTTTAACGAATCGGTTGACTCAAAGATTGAATGATCAATCCATAAACATCTGTCTTAATCATGATCGACTCATTCGAACGAATCGTTTGAACGAATGAATCAATGACTCACTTATTAAGATGGATGCCTGGCGACACCTAATGGCGGTTTAGTGTTGTTTATTCTTTCCCACATGTGTGTGATTTGTGTGTGCAACATTATCATTATTTTTCTTTCACTATTATATTAGCGATTTAAAAGCACCCACTCGTGTCACACGTCGATTAACCGGTGGGAAAATATCCTCAGACACATACCTAATAAATGTATATTTAAATACAATATTGGCCTACCTGGTAAAAAGTTTTATATACTATTTTGATGTCCTTTTGGACACAAGAGGGCAGTATAGCCCTATGTTTGCTTTTTTGTTGAACCAAATAGCACTAAATAGCCTGTTTTAACTTTTTCATTCTTCTTGAATTGCAAAAACAGAATAAAATGGGTTTAGTTCGATATTTGTATACTTTTATATAGAAATAAATGGTATATAATTACATTTTTAGAAGATTTTTAGTGTTTCCTTTTTGGACATTACTTTAATCCCTCGCCATAGCAAAACCGTTTAAGATATTTATTATCCATTCACAATTTAGCATATTTAATGTAGTTTCATCATGTTGAAAAAGTTTGGTACGAATAAAATAAATAGTTTAAGAGGAGTGGCTAAAAATTCAGAGGCTGATTTAGCAAAAAAAATCACATTCAGACCAAAATATCTGACTTCCTGATGGCCAGAGCTATTGAATGTAAATTAGAAAGTTGTCCGGCTTGATGAGAACAATATACAAACTATTTTTTCTTTACTGTAGTTAAAACTAACCCCCCCACTTTTGTCAAAAGCATGTTGAAAGTGACACACTTCCTGCTGCCAGTTGGTGGCGCTATAACTTTGACTCACAATAGCTACATCGATCTGATCGGCCTCTTACCACGAACACACTGCTGAAGTTTCATCAAGATCAGTTAATGTATGCAGAAGTTATTCCACTTCGTGTTTCTCTTTTCTCGCCATAAATTCGATTCCTCGCCACAGCCAAACCGTTCGAGATATCAAAAATCCGTTCGCAATTTAGCATCCTCAATGTCTTGACTTCATGCTGACTGAGTTTGGAGGTGATTGAATGAATTCTCTAGGAGGAGTACATCACATTCCACAGCAAGCGTTTTCCAAACAACCCATAATAGCCGACTTCCTGTTGGGCTGGCGTGAAACTTGACAGAGGGAAAGTTGTTCGGCCCCATGAAATCTATATGTGTACCGAGTTTCATATTAATTCATGCAAGCGTGTTTGATATATGGACCAAGTTTTCAGACCCTGTTCAAGAGGGCGCTGTTGAGCCCCCCTGCCACGCCCGTTTCTGAAACTTTTCACATGTCTACTGGCTAATAAGTGTTATGTGTCTGTCGAGTTTCATCCAATTTCAAGCATGTTAAGAGTCTCAAACGCATCCGAAAAGAATATTAAAATTTGATGCGTTGCCACGGCAACAGTATCTAAGATATCAATAATCCTTTCACAGGTCTACATCTGCCGTGTGTTTACATTATACACATAAAGTTTGAAGCAAATCGTGTAAAATTAAGAGGGTGACTTCAAAGCATTTTGAAAGTGACACACTTCCTGCTGCCAGTTGGTGGCGCTATAACTTTGACTCACAATAGTCACATCCTTGTGATCGGCCTCTTACAACAAACACACTGCGAAAGTTTCATCAAGATCAGTTAATGTATGCAGAAGTTATAACACACTTCCTGTGTCCCATTAATCGCCATAAATTCGTTTCCTCGCCACAGCCAAACCGTTCGAGATATCAAAAATCCGTCCGCAATTTAGCATCCTCAATGTCTTGACTTCATGCACACCGAGTTTGGTTGTGATTGGACGAATATTCTAGGAGGAGTATTTCAAATTCCAGAGGATGCGTTTTTCAAACAACCCATAATAGTTGACTTCCTGTTGGGCTGGTGTAAAACTTAGAGCACGAAAGTTGTTCGGCCCGATGAGATCTATATGTGTACTGAGTTTCATATTATTATATGCAAGCGTGTTTGATTTATAGACCAAGTTTTCGGACACCATTCCAGGGGGCGCTGTCGAGCCCCCGTGCCACGCCCGGGTACCAGCTTCAGTCCGGCCCTGATGGCCGCAGGTTCTGATGTGTGTGCAAAATTTCAAGAGTTTTTGAGCATGTTAAGGGCCCCAAAAGTGCCCAAAAGGTTGACAAAATAATAATAATAATAATAAATATAGCTGCGAGCAGCGATTACGGGCCCAAGCCGGTGGCACCGCAACCCCGGTGCCTTTAGTTACCTAAAGGCACCGGGGTGGCGGTACCGCCGGCTTGGGCCCTCCATCGCTGCTCGCAGCTATATTTATATATATATATATATATATATATATATATATATATATATATATATATATATATATATATATATATATATATATACACATACATACACACACACACATACATATATATGTATATATATATATATATATATATAAATTATTGTTCAAAAGTTTGGGGTCAGTAAGATTTTTAATGTTTTTAGGAGAAGTCTCTTCTGCTCACCAAGGCTGCATTTATTGATTAAAAATACAAACAAAAACAGTAATATTGTGAAATATTATTCCAATTTAAAACAGCTGTTTTCAATTTTTAAATATTTTACATAGTAATTCATTTCTGTGATCAAAGTTGAGTTTTCAGCATCATTACTCCAGTCTTCAGTGTCACATGATCCTTCAGAAATCATACTAATATGATGATTGATGCTCAATAAATATTCATTATTATTTTCAATGTTGAAAACAGTTGTGTACAGATTTTTTTTTTCAAAATGCTTTGATGAATGTTAGTTCAAAAGAACAGCATATATTTCAAATATATATATTTTTAACATTATAAATGTCTTTACTGTAACTGTTGATCAGTTTAACTCATCCTTCATAAATAAAAGTACTGATTTATTTTATTTATTTACCCCAAAAATAAAATTTTAATTATTACTAACCCAAAACTTTTGAGCGGTAGTGTTTAACGTTACAAAAGCTTTAGATTTCAGATAAATGCTGTTCTTTTGAACTTTCTATTCATCAAAGACTGTACACAACTGTTTTCGACATTTAAAATAATAATGAATGTTTCTTGAGTATCAATCATCATATTAGAATAATTTCTGAAGGATCATGTGACAGTGACGACTGGAGTAATGATGCTGAAAACTCAGCTTTGATCACAGGAATAAATAAAAGTTTAAAATATATTAAAATAGAAAGCAGCTGTTTTAAATTGGAATAATATTTTACAATATTACTGTTTTTGTTTGTATTTTTAATCAAATATATGCAGCCTTGGTGAGCAGAAGAAACTTCTCTGTTATGTGCGCGCCACAGACTGCACGCACGTCCGCTTAGAGTTCCGCCTTTTGCCTTCCGTCAATATTACGTTATTAGAAAAATATTTTTTTAGAGAATCGATTTTTTGACATTTGTGAATCGATTCAGAATCGTCCACGTCCGCATCGCGATGCATCTAAGAATAATTTTTTTCTCCCACCCCTAGATTTCATACAAATAAACAGTTACAATTAAGTCACTTACATTTTAGATGCAATGTTGACTGTTTTTGTTCTGTTTCAGCAGCGAAAATAGTTAAACAAAGATCACGGCAGAACCATCACTTATCACGTGTTTTCTCATAACTGAACGATTCAGCATTTTTAACGAATCGGTTGACTCAAAGATTGAATGATCAATCCATAAACATCTGTCTTAATCATGATCGACTCATTCGAACGAATCGTTTGAACGAATGAATCAATGACTCGCTTATTAAGATGGATGCCTGGCGACACCTAATGGCGGTTTAGTGTTGTTCATTCTTTCCCACATGTGTGTGATTTGTGTGTGCAACATTATCATTATTTTTCTTTCACTATTATATTAGCGATTTAAAAGCACCCACTCGTGTCACACGTCGATTAACCGGTGGGAAAATATCCTCAGACACATAGGCTACCTAATAAATGTATATTTAAATACAATATTGGCCTACCTGGTTAAAAGTTTTATATACTATTTTGATGTCCTTTTGGACACAAGAGGGCAGTATAGCCCTATATGTTTGCTTTTTTGTTGAACCAAATAGCACTAAATAGCCTGTTTTAACTTTTTCATTCTTCTTGAATTGCAAAAACAGAATAAAATGGGTTTAGTTGTGATATTTGTATTCTTTTATATAGAAATAAATGGTATATAATTACATTTTTAGAAGATTTTTAGTGTTTCCTTTTTGGACATTATTTAATCCCTCGCCATAGCAAAACCGTTTAAGATATTTATTATCCATTCACAATTTAGCATATTTAATGTAGTTTCATCATGTTGAAAAAGTTTGGTACGAATAAAATAAATAGTTTAAGAGGAGTGGCTAAAAATTCAGAGGCTGATTTAGCAAAAAAAAATCACATTCAGACCAAAATATCTGACTTCCTGATGGCCAGAGCTATTGAATGTAAATTAGAAAGTTGTCCAGCTTGATGAGAACAATATACAAACTATTTTTTCTTTACTGTAGTTAAAACTAACCCCCCCACTTTTGTCAAAAGCATGTTGAAAGTGACACACTTCCTGCTGCCAGTTGGTGGCGCTATAACTTTGACTCACAATAGCTACATCCATCTGATCGGCCTCTTACCACGAACACACTGCTGAAGTTTCATCAAGATCAGTTAATGTATGCAGAAGTTATTCCACTTCCGTGTTTCTCTTTTCTCGCCATAAATTCGATTCCTCGCCACAGCCAAACCGTTCGAGATATCAAAAATCCGTCCGCAATTTAGCATCCTCAATGCCTTGACTACATGCACACCGAGTTTGAAGGGGACACGGTGAATTTTCTAGGAGGAGTATTTCACATTCCACAGCAAGCGTTTTCCAAACAACCCATAATAGCCGACTTCCTGTTGGGCTGGCGTAAAACTTAGAGCACGAAAGTTGTTCGGCCCGATGAGATCTATATGTGTACCGAGTTTCAAATTAATTCATGCAAGTTTGTTTGATATATGGACCAAGTTTTAGAACCCCGTTCAAGGGGGCGCTGTCGAGCCCCCCTGCCACGCCCGGCTACCAGATTCAGCCCCGCCCTGATGGCCGCGGGTTCTGACCTGTGTGCAAAGTTTCAAGAGTTTTCGAGCACGTTTAGGGACCCAAAAGCCCCAGAAACCTTGAAAAACAAATGAAAAAGTAAATCTCACTCAACTGACAAATCACCCCCACCCCTCACACACTCAGAGACAGAGAGAGAGAGAGAAAATTCTCCAAAAAATCACATTCAAACCAAAATATCTGACTTTCTGTTGCTTTGAGCTATTAAGTGTAAATTAGAAAGTTGTCCGGCTCGATGAGAACAATATACATACCGATTTTTGTGATTCTAGGAAAAACTAAGGCCCCATTTTTGACTAAAGGTGGCGCTACTGAGCCATTCCACCACGCCCGTTTTTGAAACTTTGCACATGTCTACTGGCTAATAAGTGTGATGTGTCTGTTGAGTTTCATGCAATTTCAAGTATGTTAAGAGTCTCAAAAGCATCAAAAAAGAATAATAAAGTTTGATCCGTTGCCATGGCAACAGTATCTAAGATATCAATAATCCTTTCACAGGTCTTTATCTGCCGTGTGTCTACATTATACACATAAAGTTTGAAGCAAATCGGGTAAAAATAAGAGAGTGATTTCAAAGCATTTTGAAAGTGACACACTTCCTGCTGCCAGTTGGTGGCGCTATAACTTTGACTCACAATAGTCACATCCTTGTGTTCGGCCTCTTACAACGAACACACTGCTGAAGTTTCATCAAGATCAGTTAATGTATGCAGAAGTTATAACACACTTCCTGTGTCCCATTATTCGCCATAAATTCGTTTCCTCGCCACGGCCAAACCGTTCGAGATATCAAAAATCCGTTCGCAATTTAGCATCCTCAATGTCTTGACTTCATTCACACCTAGTTTGGTGGCGATCGGATGAATTCCCTAGGAGGAGTATTTCACATTCCATTGTATGCATTTTCCAAACAACGTATAATAACCGACTTCCTGTTGGGCTGGTGTAAAACTTAGAGCACGAAAGTTGTTCGGCCCGATGAGATCTATATGTGTACTGAGTTTCATATTATTACATGCAAGCGTGTTTGATTTATGGACCAATTTTTCCGACATAATTCCAGGGGGCGCTGTCGAGCCCCCGTGCCACGCCCGGGTACCAGCTTCAGTCCGGCCCTGATGGCCGCAGGTTCTGACGTGTGTGCAAAATTTCAAGAGTTTTTGAGCATGTTAAGGGCCCCAAAAGTGCCCGAGAAGTAGAAAAAAATAATAATAATAATAATAAATATAGCTGCGAGCAGCGATTACGGGCCCAAGCCGGTGGCACCGCAACTAAAGGCACCGGGGTGGCGGTACCGCCGGCTTTGGCCCTTCATCGCTGCTTGCAGCTATATATATATATATATATATATATATATATATTTTGAGTGTATCATAAAATCAGAATAAGGTAAGTCAAGTAATATTTTCTGTCTTTTACTTGACTTACCTTATTCTGATTTTATGATACACTCAAAATATTCCACAACAAATCCTTTAAATTTAATGTAAAAATAAAAATGAAAGTAAGCAGTGTTGGGCTCACGTAACCCTCTCATTAGAATCAAAATGTTTCAACATTTGCGATGTATTTGGATGCTAAACTATTCTTTATTATAGGCTTTGTTCTTCACTCGTGTTCCAATATCGACGGAAAAAATCATCCTCTTCACACGCGCAAAAATGAGCTTGAAACATCACAGTGGAGCGGTGCTTACTGTGAATGTACGAATTGTACTACTGACTATTTAGAGCAGTGTAATTTTTATATGTTAGGTTAACTATTTTATTATTATATTTTATTAAGGCTATAATGAACAGGCTGCGATGTCAAGATTGCAATGCTGGAATGTGTGTGTGTTCATGTTTTTCTATCCCGGTGGGGACTTCAACCTGAATGCACACAGACTCATGGGGACTCGTGTCACAATGGGGACCTAAATAGAGGTCCCCATGGGTAAACAAGCTTATAAATCATACAGAATGAGTTTTTTTGGAAATGTAAAAATGCAGAAAGTTTTCTGGGATAGGTAGGTTTAGGGGTAGGGTTAGTGTGAGGAGATAGAATATACAGTTTGTACAGTATAAAAACCATTAAGTCTATGGAGAGTCCCCACAAAGATAGTAAACCGTGTGTGTGTGTGTGGCGTGGGCGCGATTGAACAGTGGACACATAAAAACATACTCCGTCATTTATACAGGACGACATTCAAACTGCAAAGTGTTAACTTATATTTGTGTACAGTCGCAATAAAACACAACATTGTGCTTTTGTAAAATAATTTCAAGCAATCCACCCCCCGAAAGGCGCTAATTTTAAAATGAAACTAAAATGCTCATGGCTGCACGGGCATTCATAACGGTGCGCATCCACGGCGAGGAACGAGCAGAACAGAGTGAACGTTTTTCCGTTAATTCCTACTTCCATAGGAATTCATTTGAAACGCTCGCTCAACCACTATCAATGTCAGTGCGGACGAGCATATTTTACTTTCGTTTTTAAGTTGGCGATTCAAAAGCCCCCAGCGGTGTCACACGTCGATTAACCGGTGGTAAAATATTCTCACCGTCACCAGTGTTGTGTGTAACGCGTTACAAAGTAACGCGTTACAGTAACGTAACTACTTTTTCGGGTAAAAAGTAGTGTAACGCGTTACTACTAAAAATTTGGTAACGAAACGTAGTTCCTTTTTCAATTCGGCGCAACGTTACTTTTCCCATGGATATATTTGACAGCGACACTGCCTCAGCTGCGCGCTTGAGAGAAGAGAACGGTTGAGAACTGAAGAAAACGATTTAGCTTCATATTTATGTTTAAATTAAATAAAATAACAATTTTGTGTGGAGACATGATTTTGACCACTTTATTAAGTTTGTTTTTGTAGAAAACCTGTATTTAAAGTGAATTTCGTTTTGTATTAATTGTATCTTAATTTTAATCAATGCTTTATCAATCAATTGCCTGAATTTAATAAGAAGTAAATTAAAGAAAACTATTTAGTTTCATATTTATGTTTAAATAAAATAAATAAATAAATAATTTAATCTATGTTGATTATATGAAAAGTGAAAAGCATGAGTAAGATCATAATTTTGTGCAATATATCGGGAGATAAATGGAGTGGGCAGACATGATTTAGACCACTTTATTAAGTTTGTTTTTGTAGAAAGACTTTCTTTAAAACGAATTTCGTTGTGTATTAATTGTATCTTAATTTTAATCAATGTTTTACCAACCAATTAATTGCCTGAATTTAATAAATAAGTAAATATGGCATGCAAAATAATCATGACGGCACCAGCGCGTGAACTGGAGCTCGTCTCCATACTGTAAATGAACCGAAACTCAGATAAGCTATACTTGTCTCACAGACCTGAGAAATATATAGAAAGCTTGAATATGTGTACTTTTAAACAAAATATATTTTTTTCTCTCAAAATATATATTTTTTTCTCCTACTCCCTTAGAGTGAGTCGTATGTCTGAAAACTAAGCTTATGTCTTCTATATCATTTTGTCCTATGCTATCAAGACGCGATTCGCACCGGTGTTAGAGAGCAGGAGCGCTTTATTGGCTGTTGCCGAAATTTAAAGTTCGGTGGATAGGGGGAGCGGAGCGGAGAGAAGTGGTGCGGCCGCGCTGCTCATCGCGGAGTGTCGCACTCTACCCCATGATGCAGAGCCGGCTGAGAATAAAAGTTGCCGCACACAGCAGCGCCAATGAGAAGGACTTTTTTTCTTTCGAAATTGATACTATTTTTTATAATAAAGAGCACAAAATAATTACCTGTTATGTCCTCCATTGTATAACTTTATGTCTACATATTTAGGAACAGATATTGGGTTCTGCCCAAAGTCAAGCAA
>CM040811.1:8788150-9285650 GCA_022829025.1 Squalius cephalus | reverse complement strand
AGGGCTTGGGCCCTAATAAACAATAATCCTACCGAAAACAATAGGGCCTTCGCCCTTTCAGGGCTTGGGCCCTAATAAACAATAATCCTACCGAAAACAATAGGGCCTTCGCCCTTTCAGGGCTTGGGCCCTAATAAATAATCCTACCGGAAACAATAGGGCCTTCGCCCTTTCAGGGCTTGGGCCCTAATTAACAGTGGGAGCCAGCAGCCTGTTATGGCGTCCCTCCTGAACCAACAGAATTGAACATTTATGTTGAAAACACATAGTCCTAGCTTACTGAAAAAAGTGCATCTTTTAATTCTTCATTCACATAAAAATAACAACAACGTATAGTAACACACTCTGCCACTCACCTTTTTCTTAAAAAAAAAATACTAATAAAAAAAAAGTACTTAACTAGAATTTAAATGGAACATTATTGTAAAGTGTTACCGATTTGTTATACACCGATTCAGACGTCTCGTGAGTTCAGTGTTGGAGAGATCAGTTGTTTTAACCATTCATTAAAGTGAATCGGTTCAAATGAGTCATTAGTTCGCGAATCGGACGTGTCATTAGTGGACATGTAGCCTACGGCAAGCGTTGTGTGATTATCCTGGCAGTTTATTTTTTTACCACAATTCACACTCCGCGGTAATTCAAGAGAAAAAAATCTCAGAATGCTCCACGTGAAACTTTGGTCTTCCGCCCTTTTTCTATCGTGTCTAATGATTTTGATTAATATGCACGAGGGAGAGAGAGAGAGAGCAAGACAGCGCTCGTGTTGTTTGAAGACAGTGAGTGCGCGCGCGCGCGCGTGGCCGGGGCTCTCTCTCGTACTTATATGCGCCCTGTCAAGCGCAGTCAGTCATTCTATTCTACATCACTCACCGATCAAATAAGGCTTTGGCAGCCACCATAAAAAAATTAAATGCAGGAAAACCCCTGGATTGGTTATATAACGTTGGATAGAATGATGGTCCGGCCATCGCGTATCAGCGCACATAAGGTAGCCTACACACTGTGAAGTAATTTGCAAACGTTTTTTAGAGAAATGAAAACAGGTCGACGAATCGACGCGCATATTTTGTTGTCCCAAAATAAGTTGTCCCAGCCCTAATATATATATATATATATATATATATATTAGGGGTGTAACGATACGCGTATTCGTATTGAACCGTTCGGTACGAGGCTTTCGGTTTGGTTTTCGGTACGCATTTTCAAACCGAACGGTTCGTTGGACCATTTTTCCTGCGACCAAAATTTCGTTATTTCAAATGTAGGCGCGGTGCGCGTGGCAAGCGCGCTCATAATGTAAGAGACGCCGGCGCGACCACAACATTGCCCAACATCAAATGGCAAACGTAATGCAAGCGGAACGAAACTGCTCGTTATTGTGTGGTTGAGGGACCGTTTATCAATTTGGACCAAAGCAGCACGAGCCGATCGTGATCATGCGACACTGTTACTACACAGCGCTAATAAGAGATCCAGTAAAGAAAGCATTTGAATTCGCCACAGAAGTAATGACATCGCTGCGAGATCTAGCGAGAAACATTCACATTTCTCCGTTATTAACGGATCAAACAGCGCATGGAAACCAGGAAGAAACATTGTGCCATGAATGAACTAGTGTCCACAGATCAGCAACATTCACCATGGATTTACTGTAGTAACACTAACTGCAACCATGGAAGTTTGGCAGGAATAGTAGGCATAATGCCTTTAAAGTCCCACTCCGATCATATTTTGAGCTATTTTTAAACATTCTCAGTGGTCTTTACATGATGATTATGCCGTTTTTAGCCAAAATAACAAAACCTGTGCCGTTTTCTGGGACTTTGCTTCAGCAGAGCGGCAGTAGCTCATTAGCAATTCGCCTCTGCGTTGTGGGCGGAGCCGTTGGCACGGAGACGACCCTCCCCCTCGTTCACACCGCCGCCGCCGACTTGAGCTTCCGAGAAAACGGAGAAGCTGATCATCGCCATTGCTGGGTTTCCTATCATTATCGGATTAATTGCAGTTTAACCATCAGAGTTAAAGTTTGTCATTTGCATGTTTTTAAGTCCTGCCAGTTTAACAGGGCGCGCTTGACAGGGCATATAAGAACGCAGAGAGAGAGAGAGAGAGAGAGAGAGAGAGAGAGAGAGAGAGAGAGAGAGAGAGAGAGAGAGCGAGCCCCGGCCGCGCGCGCTCACTCACTATTAATAATAATAAATAATAATGTGACCAAAACGGTTATACAAATGCTGTCATTATAAAAGGTTTCTAGTGTCAATGTATTGCTTGTTTATTTTGTTTACTTTTCATGGTGTGACACTTCTCTTCTACCATGATCGAACATAGAATGCTGCTACGTCAGAGCGGCCAAAGCGTCAACAAGCTACCTCGTACTTTTTGACAAGCGTCCTTGACAGGGCGGCCAGAGCTTCTTTGCCGCTCAAGTCGGCGGCGGTGTGAACGTGCAACCCGCTACCGCACATAGGTGTTGATCCGCCATCGTCTTTTCTACTCCTCAGAACCTGAGCCGCGCGGGCGGGGGGCGGAGGGGAGAATGAGCATGTGGCACCGCCCAGTGGAGTTACTACGTCACAACTCCAGTCTATTTTAGCTGGCATTTTAGCGCCTGCTACTGATTCACAGCCATTTGAATGCAGAAATACTCAGAAATACAACTTTTAGCTTATTTTTCTCAAGATACGTCCTCTAGCATCAGAAAAATGCCACAAGAACATGTTAACACCTAGAAAAACATGATTTTCATCGGAGTGGGTCTTTAAGTAACATTACGTCGGTTTGATTTTGACATTATGAATACAATTGCTGCCCTCAAATGTTAATCTGAACTAAAATAAACTATAACTACTACAATATTACATTTAATTTTTTCCAAGGAGCTGTTTTGTTTTATATGCTCCTAAGAAGAGTCAATTATAGCTCTAGAATTGCTCAAAGTAAAAAAAATATCATACTTTATGATGTTAGTTTTAATAAAAAAAAAAAAAAGAATTAAAAAAATTAAATCAAGGAAATTTCTCTGGCATTTCTTTCTTTTTGCTGTATCAAAAACGTACCGAACCGTACCGAACCGAACCGTGACACAAGTGTATCATATCGAACCGAACCGTGAATTTTGTGAACCGTTACACCCATAATATATATATATATATATATATTAGGGATGAGCGAGTACAGCATTATCTGTATCTGTTAACCATATGAATTATCTGTATCTGTATCTGTACTCGGACTGGGCGGGGCCTAACCCGGAAGTGGGCGGGATTTAACCCGGAAGTGGGTTGGGTTGTCTTGAAATGGGCGGGGCTTTAACCGGTATGTTATTTTAAGCATGCAATTGATATGGGTTGATCAGAAATTGTTATATTTATTGCTGATTAGAAAACTATTTACTGCTGATTAGAAAACTATTTACATGACAGCATCAGCATTGAGCTTCAGATCAATGGTTTTGATCACGATAACAAACGAACTACAGAACAAGTTTTGCAACAATGAATACAACACATGCGGTTGCAATTATGAAGTAAAATGTAATGAACAAGAGTTTTCATCTCAACTAGGGCTGGGTGATATGGACCAAAAGTCATATCCCGATATATTTAGGCTGAATTTCGATATACGATATATATATCCCGATATTTTTTATTTTTCATGTTTTATTTTTTCAAAATTTGTTGTACTGTCCCCCTTTACTTAACATAAATTGTAAGAATATGACTAATAGTAAAGACTAGTACTAATAAACATTAGGCCTATGCTAAAGGTATTAAATAGCAGTCCCAAACTAGTTTTTGTTAATACAATGTTGGTATGAGCCACCACAGTCATTTAAAAATATAAAAAAATAACACAAAGAAAAATAAAGTGGCATTTTGGGGTTAATATGGAAACGACAGTTACCATGGTGAATACACAATACTAACAAGAACTGTTAATGAAACATGGAAACTGCTCCTGGTGAATAGAATGAAAATCATACCTGCATTACTTTTATTTCGTGTAATTTACAACGTAACGGCGATGCATGCTCGTAGTTTCTTTTGCCCTTTATATTATATACAGTGAGGCGATACACAGCGCGCGGCCGCATTTGCGCGTGCAATTGAGTGTGCGCTACGACTACAGTATAACGGCTGACAGGACAAGAAAGTCCGTTTTTCTGAGGTGAAAGACTTTATTTCATGTTATAACATAACATGCTCTAAACACGCACGCAAAGTGGAAAAGGAGGGGCGGGGGCGCGGTGAGCAGTGCAGAGAGCTCCGGGTCAGCTTGCTTGGAGCAAGGATCACAGCGCAAATTTGAACTATATCGATGCGATATGGTCTAATTCCATATCGCATAAAAAAAAAAAAAAAAAAAAAATCATATATATATATATATATATCACCCAGCCCTAATCTCAACATTACTTTCTTTTTTGTTTAATCCGAGCACAGATATTGACTCGTATTACTCGTATAATACTCGTACTTGACAAAAGTGCTTTATCCGTACCGGATACTCGTTTCAGCCGAGTATCCGGCTCAACTCTAATATATGTATATGTGTGTATATATATATATGAAGAGTTCAGATGCAAAAGCCTCTAAGTGCCGTCTGAAATTTTCTTCTAGAATGATCATTTTTATCAAGATCGTTTATTTAAGTTCAGTAATTTCACTTAAATGGCAATGAAAATTACCTATTTTCATTGCCATTTAAGTGAAATTACTGAACTTAAATATACGAGCTTCATAAAAATGATCATTCTAGAAGAAAATTTCAGAAGAAAATTTCAGATGGCACTTAGAGGCTTTTGCATCTGAACTCCATATATGAGCCATCTGAAATTTTCTTCTAGAATAGGGCTGGGCGATATATCGCATGACATTGTTAGGCGCATCTCGTCAGTAAAGCCGGTTCCTTGATTAGTAGTAAATCGCCATCACCGGCTTTCAGATGGAGCGGCAATACTACAAAGAGCCGTAGTTAACTGACAAGCTGAGCCATATCGCATTAATTATCGCAGGCGATACGTCCGTGATATTAATGCGATTTTAGTGTTTCCTTTTTTGACATTAAAACATTAATCCCATAGCAAAACTGTTTGAGATATTTATTATCTGTTTACAATTTAGCATCTTTAATGTATTTTCATCATGTTGAAAAAGTTTGGTGGGAATAAAATAAACCACTTAAGAGGAGTGGGTAAAAATTCAGAGGCTGATTTTGCAAAGAAATCCACATTCAAACCAAAATATCTGACTTCCTGATGCTCGGAGCTAATGACTGTAAATTAGAAAATTGTCCGACTCGATGAGACCAATATGCGTACTGATTTTTGTGACTGTACATAAAATTAACCCCCCCACTTTTGTCAAAAGCATTTAGAAAGTGACACACTTCCTGCTGCCAGTTGGTGGTGCTATAACTTTGACTCACAATAGTCACATCAATGTGATCGGCCTCTTACAACGAACACACTGCGGAAGTTTCATCAAGATCAGTTAATGTATGCAGAAGTTATAACACACTTCCTGTGTCCCATTATTCGCCATAAAATTGTTTCCTCGCCACGGCCAAACCATTCGAGATATCAAAAATCCGTTCGCAAGAATTCATCCTCAGTGTCTTGACTTCATTCACACCGAGTTTGGTGGCGATCGGATCAATTCCCTAGGAGGAATATTTCACATTCAATTGTATGCATTTTCCAAACAACGTATAATAACCGACTTCCTGTTGGGCTGGCGTAAAACTTAGAGCACGAAAGTTGTTCGGCCCGATGAGATCTATATGTGTACTGAGTTTCATATTATTACATGCTAGAGCCCGACCGATATGGATTTTTGGGCGCCGATGCCGATACCGATAAAAAAAAGCCAGATACCGATATATCGGCCGATATTATTTATGTGTATATTATAATACAGTAGCAATATTATTTATGTGTATTATAGTACAGTAAGTTTGGACACACTTTACAATTGGTGTGTACAAACTTTTGATGGGTACTAGAGCCCGACCGATAAAGGATTTTGAAGGCCGATACCGGTACAAATATTTGTTGGTTTTAAAATCCGATATTCCGATATATCGGACGATATTTTATTATTTTTTTTCAGAAACGCGCAACAAAACATTAACAAATTTCCCTAACATTAGTTATTTGTAGTTATTTATGAGTTTTAACTAAAATAATATGATAATGCATTTTAAAAAGAAACTTGCTTCTTTTATTGTCACAACAGAACAGAGGAACATCAAAATATATTAAAGTTCTGATAAATAAAATGTATAAAAATACAAACTTAAGATTTTTTTTTAAGACTAAACGTTTAGTCCTTTGAACAAAAACAACAATTTCTCATTAAAATTGACAACAAATTCAAATTGTCATAATTTACTCTCTCAAGTTGTTTTTTTCTTCTGTTGAAAATAAGTTATTTGGATGAATGTGGGTAACCAAACAGTTGATGTACCCCAGTGACTTCCATAGTATATTTTTCTCCTTTGGAAGTCAATGGGGACCAGCTACTGTTTGGTTACCCACATTCTTCAAACTATTAATATTAGAAAAATATTAGAAGGAAATTAATACAGTTGGAACAACATTAGAGTGCCTGTAAATAATGAGATCATTTTTATTATTGGGTGAACTATCCCTTTAAGGACAAGCGGCAATGTGTTTACAATTGCTACTGTCTCTTTAAGAGCTGAGCACGACACGTCTAATGTACACGCATTTGACAAGCAGATTTTCTCTCAATTTTGCCTTCACTTTAGACAACCGACTTTGTTTATGTAAATATTGTGTGTATTTAACAGTATTAGCACAATAATACTCGAAAGATAAATTAGTCCAGTATCCAGGCGCTGGTAGACAGGCTTTTGGTGCATGTGAGCTTCACATGTACGCGCTGAGAAACGCACACGTTAGAACAGCGCATCAGCATTTAAAATTAAATGTTTAACCGACAAAGCATTAAAGCACATGCACATTATGAACTTTTGTGAACTGCAGTGTTAACATTTTATGTGAATATAGCCTACGTCGCGTTGTTCCGCTTCACTCTCGGCTTATTTAACCGCAGCAAAACTGGACATGAGTCACGAATTTTGTCATCCTTATTTGAGTTAAGAGAACTGATAGGGATGTTCTTTTAATTGTTATTCAAGCAATGTATGTCTCGTGAGTCGTTACCAACTCACCATGAACACACTTCACCGATGATCTCACTCGCGGTTCTCTCTGCCCGACTCTGGCTGGATCAGCAGGTTGCAGAATGTGTGGCGCGTTATACACGAGTGTTGCCAACAGGGACGGTGTAGAGTGCCCTCTGGTGGACTAACTATACAACGCCAACACTCATAACATGGTTGAAGGGTGTTTCGTCCGTTTTTATTTTATTTTTTAAATATTTATTTATCGGCCGTTATAAATGCAGATACCGATAGTTTTGAAAATGCCTAATATCGGCCGATAATATCGGCCTGCCGATATATCGGTCGGGCTCTATTACATGCAAGCGTGTTTGATTTATGGACAAAGTTTTCGGACACCATTCCAGGGGGCGCTGTCGAGCCCCCCGCCACGCCCGGGTACCAGCTTCAGTCCGGCCCTGATGGCCGCAGGTTCTGACGTGTGTGCAAAATTTCAAGAGTTTTTGAGCATGTTAAGGGCCCCAAAAGTGGCAAATAAATAAATAATAATAATAACGAAGAAAAAAAAAAAAAAATTCCTTCCGGAAACAATAGGGCCTTCGCCCTTTCAGGGCTTGGGCCCTAATTATTCTAACGTTTAGATGCTTCCCTAGTTTATTTTTTTGTCACTAAAGTTAAGCAACTTGTCTTTCAGTTGTCCCGGACAAGCGTTAATGTCGAGCCTTGTGTTCATTCATGATTCTTTTCGTGCTGTAAAACGGAACAGGTGATCGGTTCATGTGTGCTTGGTGCTGTCGTTTGCTTGAACTGAGGCGCTACAGCGATCTGTCACGCAACGTTAGAGCGCCAAAAAAGATTGTGACAGCTCGAGAGACGACCATGGTCTCCCTCCAGTCAAATTAGCCCATTTCCAATAATTATTGTGAAGTTTACAGTGCTTGCAATTGAAACTTCACCCCGAATTTCACTGAACAGCAACTAGTTTGCAGGTATTTATTATGAATACCCAGGATTAACTGTTAACCCAGGGTAGATTATAAGCAATGTGAAACAAGGCAAGATAGCCCAGTATTCTGTTGTGGTTTAGAATGACCCAGGGTTAAACATTTCAACTGTGAAAAGCCCTAAAATGAAAACCAATGAATAGTGAATCAAATCATTTCACTGTCAACTCAAAGATTCACATCTCTATAACACCCCTAGAAAAAAAAATCACAAAATTATTAGATCAGAAATTAAAATAGTTCTCAAAAGGATTTGAGTAAATACCAGTGGGTGAGAGATGTTCACGTTGCGCTCTCATTTCTCTCAGTCGCTGAGCCATGCTGTCAGAGCGTTTTAAAGATGGACTGTACACTATTCCACTTTCCTCATCAATAACGAATGGTGAAGTGTCAGAAACTATAAATAAAAAATATATTAAAAAAAGCATACAAAAACCCCACAAAAATTTGTTGAATGAAATAAACATGAAATTAATGAAACAAACGTATGCTTTCCTCACCAACAGGGGATGAAGAGATCATGTCTTCCATCATCTTGTCAAATTTTTTTTTCAGTCGCCTGTCATTCTCAGGGGTCTTTACAGGAAAATCTCTAGGCTGCATGCAACGGTGCTGCAAAAACAAATCAAACACAAAAACACAAGTGTGGGGTTATTTCATTCTTATTTACCTAGATTCTTACAGCAACCAGTCAAAGTAAAAATATATGCATGTTCTTTTATTTTCTTACGGTTCTTTTATTCAGAAGATGATGTTTGGATTCTTCATTCTGAGCAGGAAAAAGATCTTCGTCTACATGTTCATTACTCTCTTTGCATCTGCAAACATATCATGAATTCGAAACATTGAGGTCTAGAGACATCTAAAGGCCATCCAAAGAAATTCAACACACAAAAAAAAAAGGTCACTGATGGAGTCCGAGAACTAAAACTGGACTAGTGGCTAGTTGCATAAAATTAGCCACTATGTTAAGACTGTGTCTTAAGAACTAATTTGACCAACTAGCAATTAGTCAAGTTGTAATCAGTCTTACTTTTCTCATTCAAATTAGACTGATCTACTTTTTATATAATTGACTTTAAAGGGGTCATGGACTGAGAAATCAAAATTTCCTTGAGTTTTTGACATACAAGAGGTCATCATACTATAAGAATATCCTTTAAGTTTCAGAACTGAAAACTTCCTTTTTAGTCCAATAAAAGCTTTTATTGACACCAGGCACAGCGAACGACAGGTTTTTCAAAGTGGGGATCTATGACGTCAAAGTGTATCAGACGCCGCCTCCGCAGAAGCAGATCAACACCTACTTCAACACTGCCTGTTTAGCCCCGCCCACCGATTCGAGCATTACATGAAACTCTACATTCGAATTTTAGGTTTGCGTCAATCAGTGGCGCACAAGATGGGATGATGACATTGTGTTTTAATGTTTTTGTTAGCCGAGCTAGTTGAACCCACTTTATATGTGGCACTAGATGCAAAACATTGTAGAAATAGAGAAGCTTAAAGGAACACGCCGACTTTTTGGTACTTTAGCTTATTGACCATATCCCCCAGAGTTAGAAAAGTCCATACATACCCTTTTCATATCCGTGTGTGCCGTAACTCTGTCTGACGCACCCACCGCTAGCCTAGCTTAGCACAAAGGCTGGAGGTAAACGGCACCAGCTAGCATACTGCTCCCAGTAAGTGACACAATAACGCCAACATTTTCCTATTGACATGTTGTGATTTGTATAGTCACAGCATGTACAAATAACAAGGTCACAAGACACAGCCATCTTCTAACCGTATACATACTGGGAACTATATTCTCAGAAGCGAAGCACTGCTACTTGGGCCGTTCCCGCAGCGGTAAAATTGTGGGTGTGTATTTGCTGCCTTTTACCACTAAGAGGCGCTACAATCACAGACTTTGAAAACTGTCAGTTTATTCTCTCTATTAACAGCGTTCAGATGATAGCTCTGAGATAGCTTCATAATTTTGTCTCTAGTTTAATATTTGTCAAAAATGAAAACTTTTTATTGATTCGAAACACTTTTTGGAGCTTTGTTGTGTTTGATTTGATTTGTTGTGTTTTCCTGTCATTTTTATTAATAGGCGTTTAGACAATAACATTTTAGCCTACCTGCTGTTAACCGATGTTGGCCGACAGCATTTATGTTTTACCGTTGTTGATGCTTAAATGGGTAACATTATTAAAGTCAAGAGTTTTGTTTAAAGGGGGGGTGAAATGCTATTTCATGCATACTGAGTTTTTTACACTGGTAAAGAGTTGGATTCCCATGCTAAACATGGACAAAGTTTCAAAAACTAAGTTGTACGTTTGAAGGAGTATTTTTGTTCCAAAAATACTCCTTCCGGTTTGTCACAAGTTTCGGAAAGTTTTTTTCGAGTATGGCTCTGTCTTACGTAAGATAGGGCGGAATTTCCTTATATGGGTCCTAAGGGCACTTCTCCGGTAAGATCGCGGCCGCGCGCGCACTCGTAGACTAGAGCAAGAGAGTGAAAGCAGTTCGCCATCAAAGCGCCCTGCCCGGCTTTTGGGAAGTCAGTGTCACCAAAGAAGTGTGTTTTTGGTTGCCAGGGCAAGACAACCCTGCACAGATTCCCAAAGAACCCAGCGTTAAGGAACCCATGGATGGAGTTTGTTTTCCTGAGCATAAACGGAGGTTGTGTAAGACTGTTGTTCCCTGCATTTCGACGATGATTGTTTTATAAACAAAGCCCAGATCTACGGATTTGCAGATCGTCTAATGCTTAAGGATCGAGCAGTCACAATGATAAAGGTTCGCGGTCGTGCGTTGGAACCGGACGGTGAGTAAAACTGTTTGTTGAACAAATGTCTCTGTGTGTTGTCACTAGCTTGGCGCGTTAGCACAGCTAAGCTTCGCCCACACGGCCCGCCCCCAGCCGCTCGTTTTTTTCCGGAAAGACTCGGTACAGCTTATCTTTCTGTTAAAAATTTAATAAAACAAAATACTTTTTGGAGATATGAAGGATGCAATATTACTCTATAGGTACTCAAGATTAACAGGAGATTGAGTGAAAATGAGCATTTCACCCCCCCTTTAATTATCAATGGCACATTACAACATAAATTTGCAACATTCCAGTAGAGCCGCTGCACAGACGACAAAACCGATGAAGGAAGATTGTCTTTAAAGGAGAACTCCGGTCAATTTTAACATTGAGCAAATTTTTTTGTAAATTTGGAGTGCTGTCAGTACAGAGAACAACGACAAAAATCGGTGTTGCCTACACCGTGTTATCCTCTTTTTAAAATTTGCACCCTGTTGACTTGAATGGGGCAAGTTATAAACCTGCTTTTAGCCTATTAACATCCTTGATGTGTCATTACAAGTGCCCAGCCATGTGAGTGATTCCTTTAGAGTGAACACGGGTGAATCTGACTGCAGTAGATGTGAAAGATATTAATAAAAGTGATGTTAATTCAGCCAGCGCACATACCTGTGTTTACTTCCAGTTTTCCAGTCCATAGTAGTCAATTGTCGAGTTCACGCGCATAGGTTTAGTTATCTATGATCACGCGCGTGATCTAACTCGACAATCGACTACTATGGACTTCGACCATTTAGACTATTTTAGTGCAAATTATGAGCTTATTGACAAAATTAGAATATATTAAGTTATATTAAGACGCTACGATGAGCATTTACTACTTTTAAAAAATGCGGGTCAGGAAGCGGGTCAGGTACAATATTTTCTTTTTCTTTTTTTGCGGTCCGAGTTGCGGGCGGGTTAGTTGAAAACGTCGGTCGGGTGCGGTTTGTTTATACATTGACCCGCGCATCACTGGTAGGCAACACCGATTTTTGTCGTTGTTCTCTGTACTGACAGCACTGACATGAGCTCAATGTTAAAATTGACCGGAGTTCTCCTTTAATCTGCTAAATTGTTTTGTGAATCATTCATGAAATTAATATGACTGACAGTGATACCTGGCCATAGCAACGAAAGTCAAAAGTTTGTCAAAACAGATCCATACATTGAACAAATCAGAAAAAGATTTTGTTGACTTGCCTATAAAAAATAACAGACTAACTAAAGTATTGCTTTTAATAAAAAACCAATGAAAATATAAAAGAACACTAAAATTAATTAAGTTTGAAACCCCATCGCACATTTCAAGGTTTAAATAAAGGGACAGTTTATTTATTTAAAACAGGGTTGCATCGAGTTTAGAGTTTATTCCCTTTGCGATGCAAAATAAGAAGTACAGAATCTTATTCTTGCGACATTTTAAATTTGTATTGCCAAAGAAATTGCAGCAAAATTAACCAATTAAAACAGTACAAAATGAAAATAGTTCAAAGCAACATAAATTAAGAACAGGCGTTTTTCTTTGCCTCTCTCTCGCAGATGCTCTTTTTAGCATGTTTCTCTTGTCTCCCTCAAGGCGCGTGCCAGGTCTCTCTCGAAATTAAACATTTCAGGGTAAAAGCTCGAGCTCGAGTTCTTACCAGAACCAGGAAGTATGACCATATTAGCCCGGTTCTGTCAAAACTGCACTGGCTCCCTATTAAACATCGCATCAATTTTAAAATATTGCTGATCACTTACAAAGCACTAAATGGTTTAGCTCCGCAGTACTTGAGCGAGCTCTTAACGCATTATAGTCCGTCACGTCTATTGCGATCTCAAAATTCCGGCCAGTTGATAATACCTAGAATATCAAAATCGACTGCTGGCGGTAGTTCCTTTTCCTATTTAGCACCAAAACTCTGGAACAGTCTTCCTACCATTGTCCGGGAAGCAGACACACTCTGTCAGTTCAAAGCCAGATTAAAGACACATCTCTTTGACCTAGCTTTCACATAATACATTATAGACTTCTATAATTTAATGTTAGGCTGCATATATTAGGTCAGCCGGAACCGGGAACACTTCCCAAAAATCCTGATGTACTCGTTACATCATGAGAAGAATGGCATCTACGCTAATTTTAGTGTCCGTGTTTATCCCGAGGTTTTCCTGCAGCCTGCCGGATCCAGGCCGTATCCAGATCTGACGAAGGACCTTCGCCTGGACCGATGACAACGCAGTGCTGAAGTGCCAACTAGTCTCTCCCTATGGATGATCCCACTACCACTCTACAGATAAGGCGTTGTCGGGAAAATTCGTTTCGCGTTCCTACCCCAAAGCAACAAAATAAAATAAAATTCTTGATCAAAATTTATAAGGAAAGACAAGTACTTTGTTTAGGCTTGGCTTGTAGGGAATTCCAAACCTGCGTATATTCAAACGCACATAACTATAGAACCCATTCTAAATGCTCATGTGAACGCCATCAGTGTTTCTCACAGGTTCGCGTTTAAAGTCTGTGTAGAGGGAATGGTGTCGTCTTAGCGGCCCCTAATTTAATAACAAATGATCATTGCGACGGAAGCAAATCAATCAAAACTAACTTTAGATGGAAATAACTTAACTCTGCTGTAAAGCCGAAACAATCTCTGTTACCTTAAATTATACGCTTATCTCTGTAAAGCTGCTTTGAAACAATCTACATTGTTAAAAGCGCTATATAAATGAAGATGACTTGACTTGACTTGACTAAAAACACATCATACAGGCTAATAATAATACTGTATGTGTGGCTGCGTTTCATCCACACAAATCACAAAAGAAAAAAAAAACCCTGTAACAAATTATTTAGCCTTTGTTGCTTCAAAGACACAGAATGCCTAGTTGAATTCGCCTTACAATAAAACAAGGTTGATCGCGAATTAAAGCGCTCTGTATCTGCTGCCCACTCCCATTTGTTTCTTGGCATGAACGCGTTTCGTCAAGAGTTCATGTTTACACAATGCCAGATTGTTAACAATCATACACACTGCTCAAACATTCTAAAACTCTACAAAACCAGTTGAAACAACTGGACTTAGGCTATTAAAGTGTTGATAATGAAGGAATTAAATAATTTAGGCTACATGTAGTAATATTTCTGTCATAAAAGTTTATTAACTAAATATTTCATTATTTTAATAATTGAAGAATTGAAACGCTACTTCGGTTTGGGCCAGCTTTTTCCAAGCAAAACTAAATACAATCTTCAAAAGCATGTTCGTTTATTGTCATGAACAAAATGTTCAACTCAATATTAAATTCCACAGGGATGTTTGGATCCTTACAACCAGGGTGCGATTTGTGAATAATATTTTTTTTAAATAAATCTCAAACCACAGTGCTTCATGGTGCTGCTGTTAAACTAAATAACATTTATAGAATAATTATAGAATAATTATTTACTTAAATGGAACAATATAGCAACTTTTCGACAAATAAATTATTTGATCTGTTTGGCGATTTACATTTAATTAGAGCAAGATTTTCACTCTTGCCTTGTCCTTTCGCATTGGGAAGCGCTCACATGATAGCATGTTTGAGTAGATCCTCTGTAGGCCTACCTCTCGGTTTTATATGGATTACATAATCAGATAACATTTATTAAATATTTAGACATTTAACCTGTTAAGCTTCACCAGTGCGTCGGCGCACTGAAGCGTTTTTTTTTTTATTTAGTTAAAAATTACTATCAGATTTAATGTTATACATTGACAAACTATACATCATTAAAAAGATATAAGACTCAAGTTTCAGTATTTGACCACTATTGTATTCTGAAAAACTTATAGTGACAGTTATGTCTTAATTTGTGTCAGGAGTTATGAAATGAAAAAATGAGTCGATACCTTTAATATGAATTATGCGCGTCAGCCACTTTCATTCATAAAAAACTCCCGTGCTGTCGTCATGACAGCGATACACAAAACAACGTCCCTCAGGGCTTTAGCTCAAAAGTGTGCAGATTTGGAGAAATATTGATATATTTTCATAAGTTTTCATCAGATTTCTATAGACATGAATAATATTTATTGAATTTATGCTCAAATGCGTCGATGTAATCATTATGAGCGCTGGATACTGTGATGTATTGTGTTTTCAATCCATACCAACAGCCTGAGGGCGCTATATGCACAATAATAGTCCATGATCATGTGACAATCCAGGAAGTCTCGAACACATTCAAAGCTATCAGAGATCGCTGTTACATGCAGATAAAGACCTTTTGAAGACAATAAACATGATTGAAATGATATTTGGTTTACCTGTGTTCTTCGAGTAATGTCAGGTAATTCCATAATAATAGATTATATTTATAATGTAATGCTAATCGATATAGACTTTATCATTGTGCAGAATAAAAAAATATATATATTTTCTGTCTGATTTTTTTATCTGAAGCGAAATTATATCACAGAAGATTATTTAAAACACTCGACTTGCGTTATAAATTAAGTTTGAAGCACAAACATGGTTTTAATCTCATAAATGGTCGTGTATTGATGGTGTGCTAAGCTAACATGCTAGCTAGCTCTAGGTGCACCTGCCACATATAGCAGTTATCCTTTTATTATTTTTTTCTAAATATGCTTACTAAAATGTTTCATTATTCAAGCAGGGCATTTGATCCAGTTTTTAAATGTTAAGTAAGAACTTTGATAAAAGAAATTAGGGATTGAAACCCTATGAATAGCCTGTGAATAGCCAGTCGTTAGTAGCTATAGTGCAGACAAAAGAAATGCATATTTCGAGCCATAACCAGGCTGGAGAGGTGTGAATGTGTGCAGGGGGAGACTGAGACTGAATTGGGCTCGTTTGCACCACAAAACAATAGAGACAATAAGACTGAATGGATGACTTAGAAGACGACTAAACATCAGCAGCATTTTAGCGTCAAATCAAAATAAAGTCACATGACATGGTCTTGGAAAACATGTAACTAAATACAGAGTTTTGGACTTATTATCTTCAGATTTTAAACATAAAATGTTTAGACATGTGGCTTTAGCTGTAGTGCATTTCTAGATTGCTACAGTGCCAACTTCAATTTTATTTTCATGAGGATGTTTCATAAAAATTAATTTCTGATAACTTTACAAAACTTTGAAGCTATTTATAAAAATTTTTTTCATTATGACAATAATTAATTCTACATTTACAATAAACTGCCAGGTGTCAGCTTTCAAATGAGATCATACTTGTGCTTTTAGTGCAAAGGGTTCATGAACTGTATCTGTTTAAGTTTGGGTATGTCATTTCTGGGGATTTTTCAAAAGTGGCGTTGCAGCTTAACAGGTTAAAGGGTTTAGACCAGGGGTGCCCAATCCTGCTCCTGCCGATCGACTGTCCTGCACAGTTCATCTCCAACCCTAATCAAACACACCTGAAGCAACCAATTACGGTCTTTAGGATCACTTGAAAAGTAAAGGCAGGTGTGTTTGATTAGGGTTGGAGATGAACTGTGCAGGACAGTCGATCGGCAGGAGCAGGATTGGGCACCCCTGGTTTAGACAGCCTATTTCTTATCGTGACTGAGCTGAGGCAAGTGGCTTTCGGTTAATTTTTGTGACGCGCAGTTCCCGGAGACAGAGACGACAGACAAACTTTTGGGTAAAATAATTCAGCAGAAGCAGGGATGTTTAGACCAGAAGGAAATCCCCATCCCCCCTTGCAAATCATGCATGGTAATTTTTTTTTATAAATATATGCAAAAACCGATATGGTGTAAAAGAGTTTTAGAACTAGCCAAATCGATCTGCATTAATAATATAAAATGCATTAATAATATAAAAATTACAGTAGTCCATGTTTGTTTGGGATTTGAACCCGTGACATCTAAAATGATCGAAAGTTATGTTCTACCACTCGGCCACAAATTTACTCACTGAGAAATGCCCAAAAGTTTGTTTGTCGTTAAGAATAGTTTCTTCCATCTTAGATCAATATCTAAATTGAAATCTATCCTTTCTTTTGACGATATGGAGAAGGTTGTTCATGCCTTTGTGTCATCCCGTTTGGATTATTGCAATGTGTTGTATTTGGGTGTGAGTCAGGCTTCTCTCTCCCGTTTGCAACTTGTTCAGAACTCAGCTGCTAGACTTTTAACCGGTACTAAGAAGAGAGAGCACATTACTCCAGTGTTAATTAAATTACATTGGTTACCTATACGCTACAGAATTCAATACAAAGCGTTGCTGTATGTTTTTAAGTCTCTGCATGGTATAGCGCCTGAGTATGTTACTGATTTAATCAGCCGCTGTCAATCCAGTAGATCTTTGCGCTCAAATGATCAATTGCTTCTCATGGTTCCACGATCCCGTTTAAAATGTAAAGGTGATCGGGCATTCTCTGTTGCAGCTCCTAGGCTCTGGAATGACCTTCCTCTGACTGTAAAAACGTGTCCTTCATTGGGTGTTTTTCAGAGTGCGCTTAAAACTTATTTGTTTTCTTTAGCATTTGATAATGCTTTGTAAGTTGTGTGTCATTTGTTTGCATTGTTTTTATGTTTTTGTTTTTATTTTCTCTTTTTATATCTTCTGTACAGCACTTTGGTTCCACTTGTGGTGTTGAAAGTGCTTTATAAATAAAGTTGAGTTGAGTTGAGTTGAGTTGTCCAGCAATTAGTGTTCGCTCACACGAGCGAGAAACACTCTTCATTTGTCTCATTCCTTAATAGATTAGTAAAAAAAAAATCAGCTTCATTGCACCCAATTTATTTTTGTTATTTTGTTTTTGTGTTTTTTTTTGTTATCGCGCTGCTCCCCCAGGAAATAGTCTTATGTTGCCCACTGACGTCTACAATATGAAATATAGGCTATATTGTTGTCGTCTGTATTTTTAGTTTTGATTCTATTTTTCTGTTCTAAAAACATATTCTATTCTGTTTACCATAGTTATAGTATTTCATCCTTACTGTTAATTGACATTAACCCTCTGAGGTCTGAGCTGTTTTCTGGGCCCTGGAGGTGTTCTGACATGCTCTGACATTTGTGCTTATTTCTGTTACTTGTGACATTTTCATGGATAAAGTCTGATTACACTGTATTCAGCACAAACTCTGCTACAATAATATATCAGCAGCATGTGTGTAAAAGTTTGTAGTTTTGAGATAATGACATTTATGCGTGGTTTGTGAAAATACAAAAAAAAATTCTCACTGAAATAAGGTCATGAAACCCATACTGATTATTTCTTCACAAGACTTTTGAAAATTGTATGACGTAGCCTAGAATATTTGCTCTAAAACTATGTGAAAATCACCCTGACTGCTCATTCAGATAAGACAATATATTGATTTAAAATTTTTACGACGTGTTTTGTGCCACAAAGCTTTATGCGGGAGCTCATTAATATGTAAGCTTTTCACACCTGAGAAAGACAAAGACCCTCCTCTAACTGCCCTATTAGGAGCTATCAGGCCCCTATCATTCTGAGCAACCTTGCACAAAGAATGAGGAGATTTAAAAAAGAATGGCTTTTAGATTGTTTGATTTATTTACAACACAACATAATCCAAAGATAACCAATGATCCAAAGACAGAGACCTTTGTGCCATTCCTAAAAACATTGTACATACCTTTCATTTCCAAGGTGTTTGATTTTCACTTTACCATGTTCATGTACAGAGACTTGTGTGAATGTTGAAGTCAGCAGGACTCAGTGGCATCTGGGCCCTGAAAAAAAAAAGTGAACATACTGATATCAAGAGAAAGGCCTGCACGATTTTGGGAATACATTTTAGATTTTTCTGGTTAAAATTGCTTTTTAAAATTCACAGAATACACACACACACACACACACACAAATGTTTCCAACAATAATATAATGAACACCAGGTTTGTTGTGCCTTGTAGGCATAGGCTATGGGCAGTGCTGCATAACATAATAATAACAATAACCATAGCAGCCTATAAATCTTCCAAAATATAACAACTAAGCTAGAGAAAAATATATTGATTATCATGTTACTTCAAATGTTTCCATTCGTTATGATGATATGAAATGAGATAAAAGTAAAAACATGAAGCCGTTTGGTGCGTTTTGCTTTTCGAATGTATCAAATATGATACATTCAAACGCGATCGGCTCAAATATAAAACATTATGGTTACCATATACATATACGTTTGAGCAGATATCCACAAACACAGTAACAGTAAACACGGGTCTAAATATTATAATATTCACCATATATCTAGCAACAGTTCAACTGCAATGTGAAATTTATGCAACAATAACAAACTAATATGTAAGAATTTCTTACCTTACATATTTCTTGTCTTCAAATCGCATTCTTCTTCTTCTGAGGTAGCCTAAATCCAATGTAAGCTCACGGTGCGCCTTTCAAACTCGACGAAAAGCAGAGACTTGTGAAGTGTTTTGGTGTTTTGTTTTTGAGGTAATGAGCCGAGCGCGATCGCGTTCCATGTGGAGATTTGCATGTGAATATCTTTTGCGCGAGTGGGCGTGTTCAAATTAAAAGTAATTAGGAAGCGTTTGAGAAGCTGGACATCTTGTTGGTTTTATACAAATTACTTAAACAGAGAATATTTGTTTTCAGTTTGAATCTGATCATTTAAAAGTACACACTTAAATGTTTATAAAGGTATATGGCTCATAAATGTGTGACAAGTATTCGCTGAGTTTTGTTTCAGTTTATAGACGTGCACAAGAAAAAAAAGTTCACCGCGACGGAGAGGCAGAACGCACACCCTGTTTATTTTCTTTATTTTACAAAAGCACAATGTTTTGATTTGATTGTAAGTGGACACATACAAAAGTAGAAATATCACAGATTCTTTTTTTATATTTCTTTTTTCGGTATGACCATAAATGACGGAGTAATTTAAGTTTATAGTTCTACAATGTGAAGAAAATCCAGCAAAACGCGCGGGCGCGTTTGCCGACCTCAGAGGGTTAACCCCACTTACATTTCAAAATGCAGCAATTGCTGTTGTTTTGCACAATATCCCTTTGCGCCACCTGGCAGTCATTTCGCGAATGACTTTGAAATGCGACTGGTTTATTTTTGCCGTGGCGGTAATAGGCATTCTTGTTGACTACCTACTGTAAATAGGAAAATGTTGGCGTTATTTTGTCACTTACTGGGAGCAGTATGCTAGCTGAAGCCGTTTACCTCCAGTCTTTGTGTTAAGCTAGGCTAGCGGTGGGTGCGTCAGACAGTTGCGGCACGCACAGAGATGAAAAGGGTATGTATGGACTTATCTAACTCTGGGGGATACGGTGAATAAGCTAAAGTTCCAAAAAGTCGGCGCGTTCCTTTAATGCGGAGAAAATCTTGGTTACGTCTAAACCATAACCAAGCCGTTCATACAAACAGAATGCATTTTCTGCACTGCTTTTCCATTGATTTCTGTGTAAACATGCACAAGACGAACAACTTTGACTGTTGCGCTTGCGTCTCGCACAAGACAGCAGCATGTTTAGAAAGCCATGTAAAGGTAAAAGTTTAACTTTTAAAAAATATATCTTGAGACTTTGTGGGTATTTTTTTTTTCCATTCCACTGCATGTCATGTTTTTAAAAATCAAAAAAAAAAAAAAAAAAAAAAAGTTCTCAGTGTGGTCAGCGCTTCGACTCTTGAGTGATGCTTTTATGTTTATAATTGTTCATGGAATTTACGAAATTATATTTCATTTATGAAATTATAAGATTTATGAACATTAAAAGACAGTCATATTAGTTAAAGGTCCCGTTCTTCGTGATCCCATGTTTCAAACTTTAGTTAGTGTGTAATGTTGTTGTTAGAGTATAAATAATATCTGTAAAATTATAAAGCTCAAAGTTCAATGCCAAGCGAGATATTTTATTTAACAGAAGTTGACTACATCGAACGGCCCGTTTGGACTACATCCCTCTACTTCCTTCTTTAATGACGTCATTAAAACCGTTTTTTGACTAACCTCCGCCCACAGAAATGCTCCCTCATCTCTACCGAAATTCGTTTATGTACTTGCACACTTCTTATAACTTACTGTGTTTACTCAGCTCTTACGGTGATTTTCTGAAGTAAAACTGACGCTTCATCTTTTGTGTGATGTACAATAAACTTTATTAAACTCATCAGTATATGTTTGATCATCATTCAGACAGCAAACTTGTAGGCTATTAATAAATAATGGATACATACAAGCAGATGACAAATACGTTATAATAACCTTAATTAAACTACTAAACTATACCTGTTTCATCTCTATACAGCACTCTGACTCTGTAGGCATTATTGTCTGACTCGAACTGAACACCGTTACTGAGAGTTTCTGATATTATCATCATTCCGTGAGATGAAATTGTCCTGAGAGACTGAGCGCGAGCTCATGAAGCTCCGCCCCCTGGGTCGTCCAGCAGCAGCTTATTTGCATTTAAAGGGCACACACTAAAACAGCGCGTTTTTCTGAGCCCCAAAAAATGACAATTTAAACATGCTGTAAAAAATGATCTGTTGGGTATTTTGAGCTGAAACTTCACAGAGACTTATTTTACATCTTGTGAAAAGGGGCATAATACGGGACCTTTAATAATGCTGTGCATTAATATTTGGCTCATTGTGACCTCTTGTGGCCTTAAGGAGACAAGCCAAAAGCTATTTTTTCTCGAACTGAAATAATGCCTTTTAAATTCAAATTCAGCCCTTTTGACAGCCCTAACTGCTGGTTTTATTGAGATGTTGAGATGAACATGCAGAAGATTAATTGTGTGTGCTACACATTTTACCTGGCTACCCAGTGGACAGAAACAATCCTTACACCCATTTTCTGGGCCTTCTTCCATGTGGATGGGCGGCCATGTTTGAAGACTACATGGGTCACTTGTTTGTTGAGTGTCTTCGATACCTGCAATTTAAAATGTGGTCATTTATTTAACATTTTAATACAAATTTAATTTGTAACACAGTAGCCAAAAAAGTTATCACCTTTGCACCCATGTCCAACAGCTGCTGAATGAACGGATCAGAGTAATCCTCCACCCGGCTCGCAGACCACACATCAACATATGCCACCACGTCTTCAAAGGGAGAAACAGAACAGTGGAGAAACAAATTCAAATGCACACAAAAAAAAGTTTGTTTCATACTAATAATCAAGTTATGGCACCAGTGGCAAACAATCTTCAAATGTTAAAACATTTATCACATCTAGGAATAAAGATCTTTTGGTATAATGTGTGGAGGTGTGGCTTATTGATAGCATATTGATATTGATATTTCACACATTTTTTGAGAGAGTTGGAAAACCCTTGAACAAGCTAAAGCAAAGCAGCTCAGTCAATTAACTCTGATTTGATACAATATACAGTGCTTAACCAAATTATTAGAGCACCACCCAATGTAAAATTTGTGCCACAGCTGCCCTAAACTAACAGTTTTGGGGATTACCAAAATATTTTTTTATGTTTCTGTAAAGGTTAATCCACCAGTATGTGTAAGCTCTTTAGGCACAGTTCAAAGTCCAGACTTGAGACCTATTGAACAAATTTGGGATTTAGTGGATTCGCACAAAAGTTTCATCAAAAGCAAGCCTTTGGGAACAACTAGAAACTATTTCGAAGTCAATAACAAAAGAGACTGTGGAAAAGTACTGTAAATAAAAGCCTGCAAGAATGCAAGCTGTTATCAAGGCCAAAGGACAGCATAAAAAATTAAAAATATTTTTTTTTTTAGTTAATGTGTGTGAATAAAGACAATGTAGTTGTTTCAGTTTGTTATTTGCCTAATAAAATGACAACACAATTTTTTGACAGATTCCTAAAATATTTGTGTTTTCTCTTTATTATGACAGGTGGTCTAATAAAATAAATAAGCACTGTGCATATAAAATGTTACAATTAAAAATATTCAGATTTCAAACTGACACTCTGCTATGAGACCGTGTTAAAAAATGTTAACACAATTTTAATCCATGTTCTAAAATAAGAGCATGCTAGAGGACAGAAAATATCGTTAACACTTTACAATAAGGTTCATTAGTTAATGTATTAACTAACATGAACTAACAATGATCAATACATTTGTTACAGTATTTATTAATATTTGTTAATGTTAGTTAATAAATATCCAGCTGTTCATTGTTTGTTCATGTTACTTCACAGTGCATTAACTAACGTTAACAAATACAACCTTTGATTTTAATAATGCATTAGTAAATGTTGACATTAATATTAACTATATAGCTCCTTTAAAGTAACGGTTGAATGTGATAAGGTGGAAGAGGTATATGAGCCACAGATTTGGCCTCATGGAGTATTTGTACGTCGATTTTTTGAGCCACGCAAACCCAGGGCAAATGCAGGCCCAGTGGATGTAGTAACAACTAGTAGCTTAAGAAGGGTGTTGGCATCTGAGGCGCTTGCGTCTACGGCTTTGAAGTCATGAGAATGAACGATGTATCTTAGAGTACTGTCATATAACTCCAGAGGGCTGCGCTTGGGTCGGAATATGAGTGATAAAGCACAACGGATTGTTATTGACAAACTCTTGGAGAAAGCGGACATTCTATGTTTACAAGAGACGTTTTTATCCAAACAAGATCTAGATAAACTTAATTCCTTGCATGATGATTTCCATGGAGTTGGTGAATCCACAACTGACTTAAGTATGAGAATATTGCGTGGCAGAATACCTGGGGGTGTGGCCATTTTTTGGCATAAGAAATACGATCCTCTGATCACTGTGATTAGGCTAGAGGTAGACTGGTGTATCGCAATCAAAGTGGTGCATAATGAAAAGGTTTTTGTAATTCTGAACGTGTATACTCCATATGAATGCAGCCAAAATGAAGATGAATATATGAATAGGCTTGCTTTTATAAGTGCTTTTATCAAAGACAATGTATGTACAAGTATATTTATAATGGGGGATCTAAACGCTGATATATCTGATAATAATTCTTTGTTTGGCCAACAGCTAATCAGGTTCTGCCAGGATAGCAAGTTGGCTCTTTCCAGTCAAATACTATTGCCAGCAGAAAGCTTTACATATATCAGTGAGGCATGGAATACAACATCTTGGCTGGATCACTGTATATGTACAGCAGATGCTCACGATTCCATAGATAAACTTGAAATATTATATGACTTAGCTACAACAGATCACATACCAATTTCAATTATGTTAAATGTTGAAAGTTTACCTGAGATGACTAAATGTGAAAACTCCATAAATAGTGGAAAATTAGACTGGGCAAGACTCACAGTAAATGACCTTCGGAGATATAAATTATTGACAGAGGAAAAGCTGAGCAATATAAAAGTGCCTACTGAGACAATTGTGTGTGTTAATGCGGGTTGTAAGAATCCAAAGCATAACGAAAAGCTATGTAAGATGTATGATGCAATCGTGGACTGCTTAAATGATGCTAGTAGACCTTTCTGTCAAAAAAGGGTTAAAAAACATAATTTTAGGGCCGGATGGAATGAATTTGTTTCTGAATTACATCTGAAGGCCAGAGTTGCTTTTAAAAACTGGGTTTTGACAGGTAAAGCTAGGTATGGTCCAGAATTTGAGGAAAAGAAACTGGCAAATGCTAAATTCAAATATGCTCTGCGATATATAAAAAGGAATGAGCTGACCATGAGAGCAAACTCAATGGCTAAGAACTTGCAGCAAAATAATGGCTATGACTTTTGGCAAGAAGTTAAGGCTATCAACAACAGAAAAATACCACTGCCGACTTGTATTGATGGGGCTGTTGGAGCCGAGAATATTGTTAACCTGTGGAGAAAACATTATGAAGCTCTTTTTAATTGTGTTGCGAGGAATGAATTTGAAGTTGGTCATGTGTCGAATGAAGAAGATATGATTATTACACCTGATGAGGTTAAGTTCGCAATTGATAAACTCGCTGTGAATAAAGCATGCGGTCCTGATCGAATAACTGCTGAACATTTGAAACACGCTAGTTCAAGGGTTAATGTATTACTTGCTTTGTGTTTTTCAGGTTTTTTATCTCATGCTGTGTTACCTGATTCCATGACAACAGTATTACTATTGCCTGTTATTAAGGATAAAACTGGTAAAATAACTGCGACAGAAAACTACAGGCCAATTGCATTGGCAAGTGTGCTTTCTAAAATATTTGAGCAAATTCTCATGGATAGGATTAAAGAATATTTAATAACTACGGATAACCAATTTGGTTTTAAAAGTAAGCTTGGCACTGATCTATGCATATATTCATTAAAAGAAGTAGTTAGTAAGTATAATACTCATAATTCCACTGTTTTTATGTGTTTTTTAGACGCTTCCAAGGCGTTTGATCGAATAAATCATTCTAAGCTTTTTTTAAAATTACAAGAAAGAGGAGTTCCCCCTTATATTATAAGAATTTTACTCTTTTGGTATATACATCAAACCTTAAAAGTACAATGGGGTAATTCCGTTTCGGAACCGTTCTATATGACAAATGGGGTTCGGCAGGGTGGGCTATTGTCACCCCTTCTTTTTAATCTCTACATGGATGGTCTTTCTGTGGAGCTAAATGACTGTAAGACTGGATGTCTGATAGGTGATAGTATTTTTAATCATTTGATGTATGCGGATGATGTTGTCATTATGTCTCCGTATAGTGTAGGCCTACAACAATTGCTTCGAATTTGCTCAAATTATGGTAAGCAGCATGACATAAAATTTAATATTAAAAAGAGTGTAATCATGATTGTTAAAACCCAAGAGGACCAAAAGATTAACTTTCCTTCTTTATATCTAGATGATAAAGTTTTAAATGTAGTAACTAAAGTAAAGTACCTAGGCCACATCATTAAAGATGATTTAAACGATGATGATGATGTGCAGCGCCAGTGCTGTAAATTGTATGGGCAAGCCAATATGCTGGCTCGTAAGTTTTCTAGGTGTTCAGACGATGTGAAAATAACTCTATTCAGAGCATACTGTACTTCTTTCTATACAGCCCACCTGTGGTGTAAATATTCTAAAGCAAAGATGAGAAAGTTACAGGTAGCATATAATGATGCTCTTAGAATTTTACTTAAGGTCCCAAGGTGGTCAAGTGCAAGTCAAATGTTTGTGGCTAATGATATACCCATGTTGAATGCTGTCTTAAGGAAGTATATGTACAGTTTCATATGTCGGATGAATGATTCTAAAAATAGTATCATAAGAGACTTAAATAATATTGTGTTGAGTGAAACAAGGTATTTTTCCTGTTTCTGGAAGCATTGGAGAGAAAGCTTGTATGTATTTTAAATTTTGTATGTTGTTTTTGTCTATGGATGTTGTAAGTTATTTATATGGACCCATGGGTCTGAAATAAAGAATTAATAATAATAATAACTAAGATTAATAAATGCTGAAGAAGTATTGTTCATTCTTAGTTTATATAAAGTGAGGTAGTAAACTAATGAACCTTATTGTAAAGTGTTACCAAAATATATCCTAATTGAAGAAATATCCATCAGTAAGTTAATGTTACCTTTGAGGAATGCAGTGGAAGTCATGACTGATTCTAAAGGTTTCCTTCTAAAACTGCACCAAACAACAGAAAATAAAACATGAAATCTCAACATGAGGCAAGCAATGCATTCAGCAAAGATTTTAACAAAGACATATGCACAATATATCAATGAAAAAAAAAGCATGGTGAGTTAAAGTCCAGCAACACAACTTAACGTTAACGTTACCCGCATCATGAAGTCTAACTCAAGATCAGCACATGTCAAAATTATTAATCAATTAAGGAGGACAAATATCAGAGGTAATTCTAAAAAGCAAGTCGTAAACAACAAAACAAGAGCAAATGCAGAACTTTTACTAACTATGCAGAACTTTTACTAACTAGATCACCCTAGTTAGCAACTGTCCTATCAAAGAAACCAACATTTTCACACGTGGTGAGACGCAAACATCTAAAATGTTTAGTAGGAAACACCAGGCGCTGTTCATTGCTCACCTTGACTGAAGAACAACGCATCAACAATGCGAAATTATCTTTGTTTTTATTTTACCTCATTGTGCCGTTTACACACGTTGTTTTCATTTGACATTTCGCGGTAATGGTTCTTTTTCTTGTGTTGTTTTCTGGCGGTTAGCAAACCAGTTTCTGTTCCATTACCGCCACCTACTGAACTGGAGTGTAGTGATGTTACGTATAGTAATATGACATTGAAATTGAAACAACAGTAGTCTACAATTGTTTTGTGACTGTTCAAACAGCAGTGCCTTTTGGTCTGACATGAATGGCTACTGTTGCATAAAATTTCAATTAATTTGATTGCTCAGTGCTCTAAAAGTGACATAACATTTGGTATAAAATGGAAGATGTAAACATTCAGTTTTTACTATTTTCATATTGGGAAATGTTATATTCATAAATGTAAGTGCCTTAAAACAAAGCCATATTTTTTTGTTGTTTTTCAAAAAGAATTTTGGTTTTACTGTAAATCCTTGAGAATTTAAAAATTGAAAAGTGGAGGAAGATTAAATTGAAGAAATGTAGGCTAATTTATCAGAACACCCTGATATAAGCTATTACTATATATATAATATATAAATTATATATACTATATATCATTTCTATCTATTTCCTTTTTCTATTTGGTTCTGCAGGAACCTTAGGCTGTATGGTTAGGCTACTGTATTGCCTTATTGCAATTTTAATTGTACTGTAATAAAAAAGACCCAGCTAACAGGAACGCTCCCATAACTTTCACTAAAGTTATTTAAAAGTTATGTAAATGTTTGGACAAAACGTTCTTAAAATAATGTTTATGGAACGTTCTTATAATGTCATTAATAGATAATATACGGTCTCGTAATGTTGAGAGATACCGTTCTTATAGGATAACATTCTTGAGTCCTTTTAACGTTATTATTATTTGCTATAAAATAATAATATATAGTTTTTATATTTATCATAAAACGTTCTAAGTACAACTTTCATGGAACGTCTTAGGCTACTTGAATTGTCACACATACCCTGTAACTACATGAAACAAGAGGGTAACAAGCAACATGTTGGTAACTACATATAAGAATAAGAGTATATTTCCCAGTATTTAAAAAAAAAATGCAATAGTTTTAGCTTTACTTGCCTTGAAACATGTAAGCCCAAACTTAAACATCAGCACTTTTGCTATAAAAAACAAAACAAAAAAACAACTTTTTAAATGCATGGATTTGTACCCTGTAATTTTTAAAAAGCCTATAGGCTATGTATGTATTGGTACACACCATTATTACAAAAAGATACGCAGTGTATGTTCTCGTTAAATTGCTCCCAAATGTAAGACTGTTGTATCATAATGGTAGATTAAGTACCCCTAGTTATATAATACTTGCAGTATAAATATTTTTTTAGTTCTCCCACTTTCATAGGCTCTTAGGCTCACAAGCTCTTCCCTGTGAAGGCCTCCTTCCCCTCCCTTTACCTCTCAACAGATAAAATGTTGTCAGGATAATTCCTGTTCGCGTGGCTACGTGGAAGCGATAAAAATTCTGTATTATTAATTTTAAGGCCAGACAAGTTGTATGTTGAGGGTTGATTTGTAGGGAAGGACTACACGCCTGCGCACATACACTCACTCAAGGATTAGGAACACCATACTAATACTGTGTTTGACCCCCTTTCGCCTTCAGAACTGCCTTTATTCTGCGTGGCATTGATTCAACAAGGTGCTGAAAGCATTCTTTAGAAATGTTGGCCCATATTGATAGGATAGCATCTTGCAGTTGATGGAGATTTGTGGGATGCACATCCAGGGCACGAAGCTCCCGTTCCACCACATCCCAAAGATGCTCTATTGGGTTGAGATCTGGTGACTGTGGGGGCCATTTTAGGACAGTGAACTCATTGTCATGTTCAAGAAACCAATTTGAAATGATTCAAGCTTTGTGACATGGTGCATTATCCTGCTGGAAGTAGCCATCAGAGGATGGGTACATACATGGTGGTCATAAAGGGATGGACATGGTCAGAAACAATGCTCAGGTAGGCCGTGGCATTTAAACGATGCCCAATTGGCACTAAGGGGCCTAAAGTGTGCCAAGAAAACATCCCCCACACCATTACACCACCACCACCAGCCTGCACAGTGGTAACAAGGCATGATGGATCCATGTTCTCATTCTGTTTACGCCAAATTCTGACTCTACCATCTGAATGTCTCAACAGAAATCGAGACTCATCAGACCAGGCAACATTTTTCCAGTCTTCAACTGTCCAATTTTGGTGAGCTCGTGCAAATTGTAGCCTCTTTTTCCTATTTGTAGTGGAGATGAGTGGTACCCGGTGGGGTCTTCTGCTGTTGTAGCCCATCCGCCTCAAGGTTGTGCATTGCATGTTGTGGCTTCACCAATGCTTTGCTGCATACCTCGGTTGTAACGAGTGGTTATTTCAGTCAAAGTTGCTCTTCTATCAGCTTGAATCAGTCGGCCCATTCTCCTCTGACCTCTAGCATCAACAAGGCATTTTCGCCCACAGGACTGCCGCATACTGGATGTTTTTCCCTTTTCACACCATTCTTTGTAAACCCTAGAAATGGTTGTGCGTGAAAATCCCAGTAACTGAGCAGATTGTGAAATACTCAGACCGGCCCGTTTGGCACCAACAACCATGCCAAGCTCAAAATTGCTTAAATCACCTTTCTTTCCCATTCTGACATTCAGTTTGGAGTTCAGGAGATTGTCTTGACCAGGACCACACCCCTAAATGCATTGAAGCAACTGCCATGTGATTGGTTGATTAGATAATTGCATTAATGAGAAATTGAACAGGTGTTCCTAATAATCCTTTAGGTGAGTGTATATTCAAACGCACATACATAGGCTACCTATAGACTGAACTTGTAATACACATGTGCACGCCATCAGTGTTCTCACTGGTTCGCGTTTTTGAAGTTTGCGCAGAAAGAACTTAAGAGTTTTCTGTTAAAACGCCCCCTAATTTAATAACTAATGATCGTTGCGACGGAAGTGAATCAATCAAACTAACTTTAGCTGGTCAATAACTTTATTCTAGTCTAGAGCTGCTATAAAGTCAAAACACTTTACTTTAATTTCCTATTATCAATGTCAAGCTGCCTTGGAACAATCTACATTGTTAAAAGCGCTATAGGCCTATAAATGAAGATGACTTGACTTGACTTGATATAACACCCGATGTACTCGCTACATCATAAGAAGAATGACATCTACGCTAGTGTTAGTCTTTCTGCTTATTACGAGGTTTACTGTAATCAGCTGGATCCGGGCCGTATCCAGATCAGATGGTGGAGCTACGCCTAGACACGACCACAACGCATGATATATGTATATTGAGTGGTTCCCTACAATATTACAGGATGTTTGCAAGCAGTTTCATGAACGCGAACATCCGAAGCGCGCGCCCTAAAAACCTGCGTCTCAGACAGAGCATGAATACTGAATTGAATTCTCTTTCACGTCTTGCGCTTGTATGGATGAATTCACACAAAATTGTGTAAAAACTCCCATCTTGTCGAGTATCCTAGTAAACATAGTCGGTTATATCTCAAGTGCACGTAGACAATATTGGACCCGTGCATTCGGTCATAAAGGGGCAGCAGTCTAATAAACCTGCTGCTGTGTTTTAATGTTAGTCAAACAAATGACAAAGAAATCACTCAGTGCTCTTGACTAAATACCTTTTGTAACTTTGTAAAATATCCATCTATATTTAATTTATACACCAATGAACATGCAGTGTTATTTCACATTTGATTATTAAAATGTCTGTACCTGAGTGAAACTGTTAGACCTACCTGAAAAACTCTAAAAATACTGTTTATTTCATTTGTAGCCTTTGTTCTATTGTATTTGTTTGTGCTATTTGTAATTTGATTATTTGTTCTTATTTTATTACTTACTGTTTACTTGTCTTTAAAAATGTTTTACATTTGCATAATTAATTAGGCTAGTTTTGCTGTAGTATCAAAATTAGAATAGAGAATTGTGATATTTCATCTAAACATTTGAACCAGTGACCAAATCCTTAGCACTGAGCCCTACTGAAGCAGCTATAAATATGCGCTGTGCTATTAAATTATAGATAAAATATGATAGAGCAATAGAATGAACAGTGAAAGTAACAGAAGCTCATACAATACATTTTAACAGGCTTAATTAAGCATGAAAATAACTGAAGGACATACATATTTGCTGAACAAATTAAGCCAACTAATATGATTTATATTCTTTTGGTTTCTCTAACCAATACATTTAAAAATTACAAATGCATTGAAAATACAGGTATCTATCGGTATGCGGCATCGACAAGTACCAAATATTAAAGTATCAGTATCGGACTTGTTCTGGAAAAAGTGGTATCGGTGCATCCCTAGTCATAAACCTCATCAGTCTTCATGTCCTGCAACCAGAGGCCTCGGTGTTAGCTGCATTTGGGATGTTAGTTGCAGTTTTGGGGGATGGTTCACAGACTTTTGTTGGGAGAGTGAGTTTGCCAGATTATTTGTTAAATATAATGAATAATTTGTGTGCGTCTTATCGGTCCAGACACTACACTTCTCTATGGTAGTCAGCCCTGTGGGGTGCTTGACGTCATTAGAGAGGCCTTCAAACCAGCCGTAGTGAAATTCGGTATGTCATAGACCTCCGAGCAAAATTCCACACGTTGAGTCAGCTCTCAATGGAGAATTTTTTCCAGGCTCAAGACAAACAAAGTCGGCTGTACAACAGAGGCACACGGCAACATCAATTTACACCGTGAACAAGTGACTGTGAACAAATTTAACAAAATAAAGCTAAGAAGTCACCTGAGAATAGTTCTGCTCCAAATGCATGGTCAAAGAATGAAGAGGAATGTACCAGATGCGGTTACAGGCATGAACCGAGGAAGTGTCCTGCATATGGACAAATATGCTGCAGAAAAAAATCACTTTGTAAGTATGTGCAAAAAAATAACCCCAAAAAAACAACAACAGAAAGACAAAACAAGGTTCACAGTGAGAAAAGTTCATGAGATTGAACAAGAGGATCACACAGAACTGTTTGTGGGTGCCCTTGAAGAGAAGCAGACTAGAAAGAAAACCGAGACACAGGTTAAAAAAAGCAACTGATGCCACAGTTGTGGGGAAAGACACTTAAAGAAAGAAACACTTATAGTAAACAGAAGAGGGCTTTCTTATAAACTGGATGCTGGAGCGGAATTCAAGGTGATTTCATATAAAGACTTCAGAGCAGTTGCAGGAAAATCTGTGCCAATGTGCAAGTCAAACTGCTTGTCAGTGGTGTACTCTGGCCAGAAGATGGAGCCAAAGGCAAAGTAAAGCTCATCTGCCAGTTCAAAGAGACTGAGAGACTTACCTGCTATCCTGGGAAGCTCAGCATGCACAGAGTTAGGGCTGGTCAAAAAAATGTATAAAGTAGACTTTGAAGAAGACACCATGAAGGAATTTGATGATGTGTTCAATGGTTTGGGGTGCATACCTGGATTGCATCATATCAAGATTGAACCGACAGTGTCTCCTGTGATACATCCACCCAGAAAAGAGCAGATCGCGCTAAAAGACCAAATAAAATGGATCTAAATAGAATGGAAAGTCTTGGAGTGATCAAGTTAAATACAGAACCAATGGACTGGGTCAACAGTATGGTGACTGTTGTGAAGCCGAACAAACTTCAAATCTGCGTTGACCCAAAAGATTTGAGCAAAGCGATGAAAAGAAAACACTTTCCACTCAAGACAGTTAAAGTGGTGAGTAAAATGCCAAATGCAAACGTTTTTTTCTGTATTGGATGCTACCCATGGGTTTTGGCAAATGCAACTGGATGAAGAAAGTTCAAAACTTTGTACATTTAAAACACCTTTTGGTAGACACTGTTTCAAGAGGTTAGAAATATACACTGTTTCAGTGTATCACTGTTTCATACACTGTTTCAGTGTATCATCAGCCCCTGAAGTCTTACAGAAGTGCATAGCTCAAAGGCTCGAGGACCTGGAGGGAGTTGTGAATATCATGGATGACTACTTATGTGGGGAGAAAATGTAGAAGAACATGTTGAAAGGCTCAGGCGACTTCTAGAGAGAATCAGGAGCATAAATCTGTAATTAAATTTGGAAAAAATGTAAGAACAGAATGTCAGAAATAAAGTACATAGGGCATGTACTAAGTTGAGAAGGTTTGAAGCGAGAACAAGACTAAATCAAATTGTGGAGATGCCTAAGCCACAAGACAAAGCTGCCTTGATGAGGTTTCTTGGTATGGTTCAATATCTTGCAACGTTTGTTCCAAACCTGTCTGAGATAAGTGTGCCACTGAGGAAACTCCTGGAAAGTGTTATACTTTGGCACTGGGAAACTTTAGAGCAAAGGAGTTTTGAGATGGGTTTTTGGGTTTAGGTGCTATCATCTTGCAGGAAGGACATCCTGTAACATATGGATCAACACTGTAAACCCTAACGCTCAAAATAATTAATTGGTTTGAGTAGGACAAACTTAAATTAAACTAATTAGTTCAGTCAAATTAACTTCTATGAGTATTTAGCACTTTCTTTTTCTTTCAAGTTCACAGAACTGATATATTTTAAGTAAACTTAACTGTTTCATTGTTTTGAGTTTTACGAAATTATTTATTTTAATTTAAACAAACTTAAGTTTAACTGAAATGGCTGGGATGTCTATTTCCCAGCATGCTTTGCCGATGGCACTTGAATGGGAGAGTAAATGCTAAAATTAAGTGTAATATAATGTTTTTTTTGTGTGTGCAATTTAAGTGAGAGTCCTGCACGGGTCCGATTTTGTAAATCCGCACCCGCCCGTACCCGCAGTGCTTCAAACCGCATCCGACCCGTTTTCCGACTTAAAATCAGTTTAGCCAATCACATTACACAATTACAAAAATGTTTATTGCCAGGTCATACAGAAGTTATTACACGACAATTAACACAAGGACAACTTCAGCCGAAGCTGTCAAAAGGCCGGTACATGAAGAACATGGCAAACGTTACCACAAAACTGAGTAGCCTACCAATTTTACCAATCGAACAGACGCGGCTACAACACTATATGCCACGCAATTTCGTCTAGCCTACATCTGATAATTTTGGGTTCAAACACGCCCTGCACACCACACATAGGCCTACTTAACAGTGTTAAATTTGAAAAATACTGTTCGATAGAACTGCTTTGTTACCACAGTATCTGTGTGCTTCCTCGGCGATGAAGTTCCACATTTGCGGCTATCCAACACGAAAATGCATGCAGCAAATAAGCCTTTCACAATACTTTCTTCAGATAACTCCAAATTTCTCCCACATAGTGGATTTGATTTTTTATGACGTATTGTCGACAACTTTACAATCTCCACTAGTTATTCTTTTCTTCAACTCCTCAGCATCTATCTCAATGACTGCAAGCAGATCGCGCGCGCGTTATGATGCATTTTTAAAAGTGAAAGTAGCCTAGGTAACGTTATAGATTCCTGGGAGGGCGTGGCGCGTCGGCACAAATAAACTGATGTGGATTTTAAATTATTTTATCAACTTGAAATACAGACATATTTTTGTAGATGTGTTCCTAAAAATATGCATATATTTTTACGTTTGCATGTGATCGTTTTAAACCCGTGTTTAGACCCGTGTTTCCCCCGTGTCCGACCCGACCCGCACCCCTATATCCGACACGGTTGGATATTTTTCACCCGTTTGAGCAAAATTTGCGGGTCACCCGTCGAACCCGTGCAGGACTCTAAGTGGGATATTGAGTATTGATTAATGTTTTGTTATGCTAATTTGGAAGAATTTCTGTTAATGTTGGTTTTAGGATAGTTACCATCATGGTGACAAGTGTTGCATGCGGCTTGATTTGAGAGCAAATAAAATCTTTATATTGTTGCACTCATACAGCAAGTGCTGTATAACATACTATTGTTAGCATGATAACATAATAATAAGTTAATACTAATGAAAGTGTTCACATTGAGATTACATGAAGGTTTTAAGTTAAATGTATGAAATAGTGTACTCTGATTTTAATTGTTCTTAACTTGCAATTAAAATGAATATTTATTAACACAACGTTTCGGTCACACGACCTTCATCAGTTCCTTATCTGCTGAAACAACCTACCTAATTGGTCTTGTTATCCTATGCACCCACCTGCAGGTGTGCGATGGAGTTTGTTCACTAATTGTTCTTAACCTGAAATGTTTAATTGTTCTTAACTTGAAATGTTTAATTGTTCTTAACTTGAAATGTTTAATTGTTCTTAACTTGAAATGTTTAAGTACAAACTTAAAATCTGCCAGTTCTGCTTACTTAATCTTTGAATTTCAAAACTTAAAAAATTTAGGCAATCGATTGCCTTAAATTTTTTGAGTTCTGCTAACTTATTCGGGTTTACAGTGAAGATCACTGACTGACTGCCAGAAAAGGTATGCTCAGATTGAAAAAAAAGCTTTTAGCCATTGTGTGAAAAATTCAAACAATACCTCTTTGGTAAACCAATAAGGGTGCAGTCAGATCACAAGCCACTGGAGACAGTGTTCAAAAAGCCTCTAGAACAAGCACCAACATGACTGCAGAGGATGTTGATGAAACTTCAATCGTATGATCTCCAGGTAACCTACAACAACTTACACCTACAGAAGATAGGCTACACTTAGCAGAGCCTACCTGGAGGAAGAAACATCAGTTGTCAGAATGTCCACCGATTTCAGAAGAGAAACTTGAAGCTATCTAGAAAGCTACAGAGTTGACAGACATCAAGTCAGCATCTAATAATGGCACTGCAGTCAATATTTACAAGATGTGGGATTCCAGATTAAGTTGTTTCAGATAACAGACCGCAGTTTGTCAGTGCTCAATTCAGCAACTTCAGAGATAACTGGGAGTTCAAGTCCACGATGTCATCAGTCTGGGCAAAGTGAAAGAGCTGTACAAACCATCAAAAACCTACTCAAAAAGGTGCAAGAAAGTCGATGAGATCCTTACATTGCTCTTCTTGAGTACAGGAATACGCCTAGGAGGAGTGAAGTTATCTGCTGCACAGCTTCTTATGGGCCGTAGATTGAAAGCCTACCAACAGCGAGTAAACTTCTAAAGCCTCAACTGCACAAAGATGTTCAGAAAAGCCTGAAGGACAGGCAGTTGAAGCAAAAGTTGTACTATGTTTGTGGGGCAAGAAACCTGCCTACTCTGAGTGAAGGAGAAAGGGTGAGACTGAGAGCTGAGAATCGTTGGCAGCCATCTGTAGTGGTGAAAAGTCTTGACAAGCCGAGGTCATACCTGGTTCAAACACAGGGTGGAGAAATCTAAAGAAGAAATCAAAAACACCTGCTCAAGACGAAAGAGTTGAGTTTCCAGAATTCAGGAATTGTCACCTTTACCAACCCCTGCAAAGATGTCTTCAATGCCTGAAGATGTTGCTAAAGAAAGGTGAAAGTGACACGTTCTGGTAGAGTGGTTAGACCTCCAAAGCATTATTCTAGCTAAAGTACATAAGTTGTTAACTAAATTAAAGTAGAGACTGAGACCTGTTCATCTTTGTTTGGAGATTTAAATTGCATACTGATTTTTTAATTTGCATTAAGAGTTGGTAACAAGTTTAAGTTTGTTGTTGTGTGCAAACATTGTTTAAAAAAAATGAAGATGTATGCTGGTACTTAACATGTGATTACGTCATATCACTATAGCATGAGAAAGGAAATGTAAAAGATGTATCAGTATACCTCATCCTTCCCTTGCGTTTTGTAACAAATCCTTCCCTTGCGGGTCAAAATGACCCAAAGCCCTACAATTATACTTTTTTTTTTTTTTGTCCAGAAAGCTTATTAGGGCCCAAGCCCTGAAAGGGCGAAGGCCCTATTGTTTCCGTAAGGATTATTAGGGCCCAAGCCCTGAAAGGGCGAAGGCCCTATTGTTTCCGTAAGGATTATTATTTTTTTTTTTCTTCATTATTTTTTTTTTTGCCTTTTTGACACTTTTGGGGCCCTTAACACGCTCAAAAACTCTTGAAATTTTGCACACACGTCAGAACCCGCGGCCATCAGGGCCGGGCTGAAGCTGGTACCGGGGCGTGGCAGGGGGGCTCGACGGCGCCCCCTGGAATGGGGTCCGAAAACTTGGTCCATAAATCAAACACGCTTGCATGTAATAATATGAAACTCAGTACACATATAGATCTCATCGGGCCGAACAACTTTCGTGCTCTAAGTTTTACAAAAGCCCAACAGGAAGTCGGTTATTATACGTTGTTTGGAAAACGCATACAATGGAATGTGAAATACTCCTCCTAGGGATTTCATCCGATCGCCACCAAACTCGGTGAGAATAAAGTCAAGACATTGAGGATGAATTCTTGCGAACAGATTTTTGATATCTCGAACGGTTTGGCCGTGGCGAGGAAACTAATTTATGGCGAATAATGGGACACAGGAAGTGTGTTATAACTTCTGCATACATTATCTGATCTTGATGAAACTTCAGCAGTGTATTCGTTGTAAGAGGCCGATCACATGGATGTGACTATTGTGAGTCAAAGTTATAGCGCCACCAACTGGCAGCAGGAAGTGTGTCACTTTCAAAATGCTTTGAAGTCACCCTCTTACTTTTACCCGATTTGCTTCAAACTTTATGTGTATAATGTAAACACACGGCAGATGTAGACCTGTGAAAGGATTATTGATATCTTAGATACTGTTGCCGTGGCAACGCATCAAATTTTAATATTCTTTTCGGATGCGTTTGAAACTCTTAGCATGCTTGAAATTGGATGAAACTCGACAGACACATAACACTTATTAGCCAGTAGACATGTGAAAAGTTTCAGAAACGGGCGTGGCAGGGGGGCTCAACAGCGCCCTCTTGAACAGGGTCTGAAAACTTGGTCCATATATCAAACACGCTTGCATGAATTAATATGAAACTCGGTACACATATAGATTTCATCGGGCTGAACAACTTTCCCTCTGTCAAGTTTCACGCCAGCCCAACAGGAAGTCGGCTATTATGGGTTGTTTGGAAAACGCTTGCTGTGGAATGCGATGTACTCCTCCTAGAGAATTCATTCAATCACCTCCAAACTCAGTCAGCATGAAGTCAAGACATTGAGAATGCTAAATTGCGGACGGATTTTTGATATCTCGAACGGTTTGGCCGTGGCGAGGAAACAAATTTATGGCGAGAAAAGAGAGGAGACGAAGTGTTATAACTTCTGCATACATTAACTGATCTTGATGAAACTTTAGCAGTGTGTTCGTGGTAAGAGGCAGATCAGATGGATGTAACTATCGTGAGTCAAAGTTATAGCGCCACCAACTGGCAGCAGGAAGTGTGTCACTTTCAACATGCGTTTGACAAAAGTGGGTGGGTTAGTTTTACCAACAGTTACAAAAATCAGTATATATATTGGTCTCACCGAGCCGGACAACTTTCTAATTTACAGTTATTAGCTCAGAGCAAAAGGAAGTCAGATATTTTGGTTTGAATGTGGATTTTTTGGATATTTCAGACTCTGAGTTTTTAGCTACTCTTCCTAACTGGTTTATTTTATTCACACCAAACTTTTTCAAAATGATGAAAATACATTAAAGATGCTAAATTGTGAACGGATATTAAACATCTCAAATGGTTTTGCTATAGTGAGGGACTAAAGTAAAGTAACACTTAAAGCCTCATCTTCTAAAAATGTAATTAAACCATTTATTTCTATATAAAAGTATAAAAATATCACAACTAAACCCATTTTATTCTTTTCTTTTCCAATTTAATAATTATTTATAAGTTTAAAAATAGTAATTGTACTATTTAGTCCCATAAAAGTCAAGTCATACATAGGGCTATACTGCCCTCTTGTGTTCAAAATCAGGTAGGCCTATTGTATCTACATAAAAATATACTAGGTTTGTGACGGTGAGAATATTTTACCACTGGTTAATCTATGTGTGACACCGCTGGGGGCTTTTGAATCGCCAACTTAAAAACGAAAGTAAAATATGCTCGTCCACACTGACATTGATAGTGGTTGAGCGAGCGTTTCAAATGAATTCCTATGGAAGTAGGAATTAACTGAAAAACATTCACTCTGTTCTGCTCGTTCCTCGCCGTGGATGCGCACCGTTATGAATGCCCGTGCAGCCATGAGCATTTTAGTTTAATTTTACAATTAGCGCCTTTCGGGGGGTGGATTGCTTGAAATTATTTTACAAAAGCACAATGTTGTGTTTTATTGCGACTGTACACACATATAAGTTAACACTTTGCAGTTTGAATGTCGTCCTGTATAATGACGGAGTATGTTTTTATGTGTCCACTGTTCAATCGCGCCCACGCCACACACACACACACACGGTTTACTATCTTTGTGGGGACTCTCCATAGACTTAATGGTTTTATACTGTACAAACTGTATATTCTATCTCCTCACACTAACCCTACCCCTAAACCTACCTATCCCAGAAAACTTTCTGCATTTTTACATTTCCAAAAAAACTCATTCTGTATGATTTATAAGCTTGTTTACCCATGGGGACCTCTATTTAGGTCCCCACTGTGACATGAGTCCCCATGAGTCTGTGTGCATTCAGGTTGAAGTCCCCACCGGGATAGAAAAACATGAACACACATATACACACACACACACACACACACACACACACACACACACACACACACACACACAAACACACAAACACACATTCCAGTATTGCAATCTTGACATCGCAGCCTGTTCATTATAGCCTTAATAAAATATAATAATAAAATAGTTAACCTAACATATAAAAATTACACTGCTCTAAATAGTCAGTAGTACAATTCGTACATTCACAGTAAGCACCGCACCACTGTGATGTTTCAAGCACATTTTTGCGCGTGTGAAGAGGATGATTTTTTCCGTCGATATTGGAACACGAGTGAAGAACAAAGCCTATAATAAAGAATAGTTTAGCATCCAAATACATCGCAAATGCTGAAACATTTTGATTCTAATGAGAGGGTTACGTGAGCCCAACAGTGCTTACTTTCGTTTTTATTTTTACATTAAATTTAAAAGATTTGTTGTGGAATATTTTGAGTGTATCATAAAATCAGAATAAGGTAATAAGGTTTCTGTCTTATATATATATATATATATATATATATATATATATATATATATATATATATATATATATATATATAAAAATATAGCTGCGAGCAGCGATGAAGGGCCAAAGCCGGTGGCACCGCCACCCCGGTGCCTTTAGGTAACTAAAGGCAACAGGGTTGCGGTGCCACCGGCTTGGGCCCGTAATCGCTGCTCGCAGCTATATTTTTTTTTTTTTTTCTTCATTATTTTTTTTTTTGCCTTTTTGACACTTTTGGGGCCCTTAACACGCTCAAAAACTCTTGAAATTTTGCACACACGTCAGAACCCGCGGCCATCAGGGCCGGGCTGAAGCTGGTACCGGGGCGTGGCAGGGGGGCTCGACGGCGCCCCCTGGAATGGGGTCCGAAAACTTGGTCCATAAATCAAACACGCTTGCATGTAATAATATGAAACTCAGTACACATATAGATCTCATCGGGCCGAACAACTTTCGTGCTCTAAGTTTTACAAAAGCCCAACAGGAAGTCGGTTATTATACGTTGTTTGGAAAACGCATACAATGGAATGTGAAATACTCCTCCTAGGGATTTCATCCGATCGCCACCAAACTCGGTGAGAATAAAGTCAAGACATTGAGGATGAATTCTTGCGAACAGATTTTTGATATCTCGAACGGTTTGGCCGTGGCGAGGAAACTAATTTATGGCGAATAATGGGACACAGGAAGTGTGTTATAACTTCTGCATACATTATCTGATCTTGATGAAACTTCAGCAGTGTATTCGTTGTAAGAGGCCGATCACATGGATGTGACTATTGTGAGTCAAAGTTATAGCGCCACCAACTGGCAGCAGGAAGTGTGTCACTTTCAAAATGCTTTGAAGTCACCCTCTTACTTTTACCCGATTTGCTTCAAACTTTATGTGTATAATGTAAACACACGGCAGATGTAGACCTGTGAAAGGATTATTGATATCTTAGATACTGTTGCCGTGGCAACGCATCAAATTTTAATATTCTTTTCGGATGCGTTTGAAACTCTTAGCATGCTTGAAATTGGATGAAACTCGACAGACACATAACACTTATTAGCCAGTAGACATGTGAAAAGTTTCAGAAACGGGCGTGGCAGGGGGGCTCAACAGCGCCCTCTTGAACAGGGTCTGAAAACTTGGTCCATATATCAAACACGCTTGCATGAATTAATATGAAACTCGGTACACATATAGATTTCATCGGGCTGAACAACTTTCCCTCTGTCAAGTTTCACGCCAGCCCAACAGGAAGTTGGCTATTATGGGTTGTTTGGAAAACGCTTGCTGTGGAATGCGATGTACTCCTCCTAGAGAATTCATTCAATCACCTCCAAACTCAGTCAGCATGAAGTCAAGACATTGAGAATGCTAAATTGCGGACGGATTTTTGATATCTCGAACGGTTTGGCCGTGGCGAGGAAACAAATTTATGGCGAGAAAAGAGAGGAGACGAAGTGTTATAACTTCTGCATACATTAACTGATCTTGATGAAACTTTAGCAGTGTGTTCGTGGTAAGAGGCAGATCAGATGGATGTAACTATCGTGAGTCAAAGTTATAGCGCCACCAACTGGCAGCAGGAAGTGTGTCACTTTCAACATGCGTTTGACAAAAGTGGGTGGGTTAGTTTTACCAACAGTTACAAAAATCAGTATATATATTGGTCTCACCGAGCCGGACAACTTTCTAATTTACAGTTATTAGCTCAGAGCAAAAGGAAGTCAGATATTTTGGTTTGAATGTGGATTTTTTGGATATTTCAGACTCTGAGTTTTTAGCTACTCTTCCTAACTGGTTTATTTTATTCACACCAAACTTTTTCAAAATGATGAAAATACATTAAAGATGCTAAATTGTGAACGGATATTAAACATCTCAAATGGTTTTGCTATAGTGAGGGACTAAAGTAAAGTAACACTTAAAGCCTCATCTTCTAAAAATGTAATTAAACCATTTATTTCTATATAAAAGTATAAAAATATCACAACTAAACCCATTTTATTCTTTTCTTTTCCAATTTAATAATTATTTATAAGTTTAAAAATAGTAATTGTACTATTTAGTCCCATAAAAGTCAAGTCATACATAGGGCTATACTGCCCTCTTGTGTTCAAAATCAGGTAGGCCTATTGTATCTACATAAAAATATACTAGGTTTGTGACGGTGAGAATATTTTACCACTGGTTAATCTATGTGTGACACCGCTGGGGGCTTTTGAATCGCCAACTTAAAAACGAAAGTAAAATATGCTCGTCCACACTGACATTGATAGTGGTTGAGCGAGCGTTTCAAATGAATTCCTATGGAAGTAGGAATTAACTGAAAAACATTCACTCTGTTCTGCTCGTTCCTCGCCGTGGATGCGCACCGTTATGAATGCCCGTGCAGCCATGAGCATTTTAGTTTAATTTTACAATTAGCGCCTTTCGGGGGGTGGATTGCTTGAAATTATTTTACAAAAGCACAATGTTGTGTTTTATTGCGACTGTACACACATATAAGTTAACACTTTGCAGTTTGAATGTCGTCCTGTATAATGACGGAGTATGTTTTTATGTGTCCACTGTTCAATCGCGCCCACGCCACACACACACACACACGGTTTACTATCTTTGTGGGGACTCTCCATAGACTTAATGGTTTTATACTGTACAAACTGTATATTCTATCTCCTCACACTAACCCTACCCCTAAACCTACCTATCCCAGAAAACTTTCTGCATTTTTACATTTCCAAAAAAACTCATTCTGTATGATTTATAAGCTTGTTTACCCATGGGGACCTCTATTTAGGTCCCCACTGTGACATGAGTCCCCATGAGTCTGTGTGCATTCAGGTTGAAGTCCCCACCGGGATAGAAAAACATGAACACACATATACACACACACACACACACACACACACACACACACACACACACACACACAAACACACAAACACACATTCCAGTATTGCAATCTTGACATCGCAGCCTGTTCATTATAGCCTTAATAAAATATAATAATAAAATAGTTAACCTAACATATAAAAATTACACTGCTCTAAATAGTCAGTAGTACAATTCGTACATTCACAGTAAGCACCGCACCACTGTGATGTTTCAAGCACATTTTTGCGCGTGTGAAGAGGATGATTTTTTCCGTCGATATTGGAACACGAGTGAAGAACAAAGCCTATAACAGTGGTCTTCACTATTTTTTTCATGCGAGCCGCACTGACAGGACAAAGTCAGTAGGAGAGCCATTTTACCGCAAAGTATAAAAAGTTACATCCAGTCATAAATACCATGTCTGCTTATCAAGCTGTCACCCCTGAACAATACAATATGCAATGCAATAAATACAAAAGGGTGAAAAAAACAACATTATTTATGATTTATCAGTCAAATTTGTAACTGAGACAAGATGATTTCCTTTAATGAAAAATATTCATCCCAGAATGACCTTAAGTTATTTTTTTCTACATTAGCCCATCTTGTAGGCCTATCTAACCAACCAAGAGCACATGCAGCGTTAAGAGCTGGAAAGACCGCCATATAACTGGCATCTCTGCAGAGACTGGATATTTACATGCACAACTTTTGTTTCAGTCGGACTGAATTCATTCCGATTGATGAATCTGAATGTATTGTAGTTTACATGAACGCTAAACATCGTGATGTGATACATGATCGGGTTGATGTGCGTGTTTAAGTCAAAAGATTCAAATCGGAATATGAACATATGAACCGTTGTGCCGTGCTGTTTGTATAGGCTATTTATCACGCAGTAAAAATGCCCAAAGTTGTCTGTATGATAATCTGAAACAAGGACTGGTGAGCCGTTGTCCTGCTTCACTTCACAGATGCTGAGTGAAAGGAGAATTATAGAATGACAGGACACTCATTTATATGACACTTTATTCATCAGGAGAACAGCTCGTTCAGCGCGTCATACGTCGTCCTTTCAGTTTCGCTTTTCAGTCGATCAAGTTTTTTCACGTTCTCTCGATAAACCACCCCTTTCAATCCGATCGAAATTATTTGTAATAGAGCTGACACTTTTAGTTTTTAAAGGGTTATGTTAAAGCCCTACTTGTTATTAATGGTTTTATGAAATATCTCTAGTGAATGCATTATCATATCAACGTATTATATTTACCGCCATGCGAGCCACAAATTAAAGCTTGGCGAGCCGCATGCGGCTCGCGAGCCGCGCAATGAGTAACACTGGCCTATAATAAAGAATAGTTTAGCATCCAAATACATCGCAAATGCTGAAACATTTTGATTCTAATGAGAGGGTTACGTGAGCCCAACAGTGCTTACTTTCGTTTTTATTTTTACATTAAATTTAAAAGATTTGTTGTGGAATATTTTGAGTGTATCATAAAATCAGAATAAGGTAATAAGGTTTCTGTCTTATATATATATATATATATATATATATATATATATATATATATATATATATATATATATATATATATATAAAAATATAGCTGCGAGCAGCGATGAAGGGCCAAAGCCGGTGGCACCGCCACCCCGGTGCCTTTAGGTAACTAAAGGCAACAGGGTTGCGGTGCCACCGGCTTGGGCCCGTAATCGCTGCTCGCAGCTATATTTTTTTTTTTTCTTCATTATTTTTTTTTTGCCTTTTTGCCACTTTTGGGGCCCTTAACATGCTCAAAAACTCTTGAAATTTTGCACACACGTCAGAACCTGCGGCCATCAGGGCCGGGCTGAAGCTGGTACCGGGGCGTGGCAGGGGGGCTCGACAGCGCCCCCTGGAATGGGGTCCGAAAACTTGGTCCATAAATCAAACACGCTTGCATGTAATAATATGAAACTCAGTACACATATAGATCTCATCGGGCCGAACAACTTTCGTGCTCTAAGTTTTACAAAAGCCCAACAGGAAGTCGGTTATTATACGTTGTTTGGAAAACGCATACAATGGAATGTGAAATACTCCTCCTAGGGATTTCATCCGATCGCCACCAAACTCGGTGAGAATAAAGTCAAGACATTGAGGATCAATTCTTGCAAACAGATTTTTGATATCTCGAACGGTTTGGCCGTGGCGAGGAAACAAATTTATGGCGAATAATGGGACACAGGAAGTGTGTTATAACTTCTGCATACATTGACTGATCTTGATGAAACTTCAGCAGTGTATTCGTTGTAAGAGGCCGATCACATGGATGTGACTATTGTGAGTCAAAGTTATAGCGCCACCAACTGGCAGCAGGAAGTGTGTCACTTTCAAAATGCTTTGAAGTCACCCTCTTACTTTTACCCGATTTGCTTCAAACTTTATGTGTATAATGTAAACACACGGCAGATGTAGACCTGTGAAAGGATTATTGATATCTTAGATACTGTTGCCGTGGCAACGCATCAAATTTTAATATTCTTTTCGGATGCGTTTGAGACTTAGCATGCTTGAAATTGGATGAAACTCGACAGACACATAACACTTATTAGCCAGTAGACATGTGAAAAGTTTCAGAAACGGGCGTGGCAGGGGGGCTCAACAGCGCCCTCTTGAACAGGGTCTGAAAACTTGGTCCATATATCAAACACGCTTGCATGAATTAATATGAAACTCGGTACACATATAGATTTCATCGGGCCGAACAACTTTCCCTCTGTCAAGTTTCACGCCAGCCCAACTGGAAGTCGGCTATTATGGGTTGTTTGGAAAACGCTTGCTGTGGAATGTGATGTACTCCTCCTAGAGAATTCATTCAATCACCTCCAAACTCAGTCAGCATGAAGTCAAGACATTGAGAATGCTAAATTGCGGACGGATTTATGATATCTCGAACGGTTTGGCCGTGGCGAGGAAACAAATTTATGGCGAGAAAAGAGAGGAGACGAAGTGTTATAACTTCTGCATACATTAACTGATCTTGATGAAACTTTAGCAGTATGTTCGTGGTAAGAGGCCGATCAGATGGATGTAACTATTGTGAGTCAAAGTTATAGCGCCACCAACTGGCAGCAGGAAGTGTGTCACTTTCAACATGCGTTTGACAAAAGTGGGTGGGTTAGTTTTACCAACAGTTACAAAAATCAGTATATATATATTGGTCTCACCGAGCCGGACAACTTTCTAATTTACAGTTATTAGCTCAGAGCAAAAGGAAGTCAGATATTTTGGTTTGAATGTGGATTTTTTGGATATTTCAGACTCTGAGTTTTTAGCTACTCTTCCTAACTGGTTTATTTTATTCACACCAAACTTTTTCAAAATGATAAAGATACATTAAAGATGCTAAATTGTGAACGGATATTAAACATCTCAAACGGTTTTGCTATAGTGAGGGACTAAAGTAAAGTAACACTTAAAGCCTCATCTTCTAAAAATGTAATTAAACACCATTTATTTCTATATAAAAGTATAAAAATATCACAACTAAACCCATTTTATTCTTTTTTTTTTTTCAATTTAATAAATATTTATAAGTTTAAAAATAGTAATTGTACTATTTAGTCCCATAAAAGTCAAGTCATACATAGGGCTATACTGCCCTCTTGTGTTCAAAATCAGGTAGGCCTATTGTATCTACATAAAAATATACTAGGTATGTGACGGTGAGAATATTTTACCACCGGTTAATCGACGTGTGACACCGCTGGAGGCTTTTGAATCGCCAACTTAAAAACGAAAGTAAAATATGTTTGTCCACACTGACATTGATAGTGGTTGAGCGAGCGTTTCAAATGAATTCCTATGGAAGTAGGAATTAACTGAAAAACGTTCACTCTGTTCTGCTCGTTCCTCGCCGTGGATGCGCACCGTTATGAATGCCCGTGCAGCCATGAGCATTTTAGTTTAATTTTAAAATTAGCGCCTTTCGGGGGTTGATTGCTTGAAATTATTTTACAAAAGCACAATGTTGTGTTTTATTGCAACTGTACACAAATATAAGTTAACACTTTGCAGTTTGAATGTCGTCCTGTATAATGACGGAGTATGTTTTTATGTGTCCACTGTTCAATCGCGCCCACACCACACACACACACCCACCCACACACACACGGTTTACTATCTTTGTGGGGACTCTCCATAGATTTAATGATTTTTATACTGTACAAACTGTATATTCTATCTCCTCACACTAACCCTACCCCTAAACCTACCTATCCCATAAAACTTTCTGCATTTTTACATTTCCAAAAAAACTCATTCTGTATGATTTATAATCTTGTTTACCCATGGGGACCTCTATTTAGGTCCCCACTGTGACACGAGTCCCCATGAGTCTGTGTGCATTCAGGTTAAAGTCCCCACCGGGATAGAAAAACATGAACACACACACACACTCCAGCATTACAATCTTGACATCGCAGCCTGTTCATTATAGCCTTAATAAAATATAATAATAAAATAGTCAACCTAACATATAAAAATTACACTGCTCTAAATAGTCAGTAGTACAATTCGTACATTCACAGTAAGCACCGCTCGCTCCACTGTGATGTTTCCAAGCTAATTTTTGCGCATGTGAAGAGGATGATTTTTCCATCAATATTGGAACACGAGTGAAGAACAAAGCCTATAATAAAGAATAGTTTAGCATCCAAATACATCGCAAATGTTGAAACATTTTGATTCTGATGAGAGGGTTACGTGAGCCCAACACTGCTTACTTTCATTTTTACTTTTACATTAAATTTAAAGGATTTGTTGTGGAATATTTTGAGTGTATCATAAAATCTGAATAAAAAAATAATAATAATAATAAAAAAAAAAAAAAAAATGAATGAATAAATAAATAAATATATATATGTATGTGTGTATATATATATATATATATATATATATATATATATATATATATATATATATAGCTGCGAGCAGCGATAAAGGGCCAAAGCCGGCGGCACCGCCACCCTAAAGGCACCGGGGTTGCGGTGCCACCGGCTTGGGCCCGTAATCGCTGCTCGCAGCTATATTTTTATTTCATTTTGATAATATTTTTTCTATTTTTTAATGCAATATTTTTGGAGATTTTTTGTTATTTTTTATTTTATTTACCTTTAAATTACTAGATTTAATCAATAAATAATCAATAAATAGTCATTTATTTACACATTTCTCACATTCTTACAACTAAAATTCACAATTTCATGCAAAAACCTTTTAATTCAGCTAAACATATCTTACATTGGGTGTCTTTGCCGACCTCTTGTGGAAAAAAAATATATGTAACATGATATTTCATGACTAACCACTATGGCCTTATAGCACTACAGTATTTGGAGCAAATGAGCTGTTTCCTCTGGGTCCTAAATTAATTTCTCTTCAGTATGCATTCAGATACACATGTAGACATTATAAAATATTTTTTTTTGGTAAAGTTTTAGAATTTTAAGTTTTAATTTTGAGCATTTTTATGTTTTTCTATGTGTACTGAAGCATTCCTCACATTCCATTCTTTCCTATGGGGGTCAATTTGACCTGCGAGGTAAGAACTTGTTACTTTTTTAAATTTCAACCACACTGTAAAAAATCCAACTTACGGTTTGTATGACAAATTCAGTTTTTAAAGTTTATTCAACTATTTAACATGAAAAAAGTTGAGAAAAGTTGAGATACCTCAAACACGTAAGTTGAGAAAACTCAAAATGTCCTGCAGCTGGTTGCCTTAAACTTTTAAGTTTTCTCAACTTTTTTTTTTTTACAGTGCACAAAACTCCTCGAATCCATTGAATTTTTTGTGTGTGTGTGTGTGTGTGTTCGAGGTTCAAGTGTGACACAAGTCATGGGGTCTTGGACCCCTCCGATGAACACTCAATTTTTATAAAACATTTTTTTTGCCTCAAAATGACCCGTGGGAAGGATGGAGGCAAAAAGGCAAGACACACTTATAGTTCCAGGTGTTATTGGTTTTTATAAGCCATGTCAGGTGCAGTTGTATTATAACTATGACACTGCAGGCTTGTGTCTGCCATATTATTTGAATTTTTATGAAACTTTCATTTTCTTCACTACATTGCAAATCATAATAGCAGATTTTTTTCCTCCACTTCATTTCAGGAAAAATGTTCCTCATTATTTTAAAATGAAGAAAGTGAGATCTTCTCTGTGACCCGACAGTGATGTCAGTTTCATGAACAAATCTTTTGAGCCGATTATTTTCAATCAACTGGTTCACAAATAACATCAAATGGTTCACTTATGAATTCGACTGATTCAGAATATTAAACTTGCAGCAGTTAACAAGGGAGTCAAGTGAACAATAAACACTTGATTTGGTCTTGTCCAGCTCAAATGTGCTAAGATCCAGCAGTAATATGACATTCTCAGATCAAGTGTGCTCCTAAAAATTCTTAATAATGTCAGACTGAGCTCTAAGGTCTAGGCCAGGGGCCCGTTCTTCGTACGTCGCTAACTCACTTAGCTGGATTTGATTGTTGGCGATTTGGCATGATCTTGGATTGTTTGGTTCTTCAACGCTCATCCTGGACTTGTCTTGCTGTCATAGCAACATGTGCGCAAACTTAAACCTGCTCGGGAGCAGGCTTATTTCATGTTAACAGGATTAGACTGCGGCTTGAGCGGAGCTGATACAGGAAGTCAGTCACTTTCTGAGATGTAGCCTATATTTTTTTCTCGTGATTCGTGAGATTGTCGTTTTTTGTCGCTTTTAGGTTTAAAAAAACAGTTTTAGGTTTTTTTGTGGCATTTCCAAGCCACTTAAGACCCAATGTTGTAAAGAATTTTTATTTTTATTTTTTAGGCTATCATAATTTTTTATGAAGATCATACAATCATGACCATGCCGATTACAGATATGTCACTCAGGCTTCACTAACGTGATTGGTACCATAGACTATAGACTGCCATCAAGGCCTCAATGAAGGGGATTATGTGAACAGAAAGGGGGTTCACAATGTAAATGTGCAGCCCAGTTACTATTGTGATTCTTAATATTCCAGATTAGTAATATTATATCAAATAAAAAAGGCAGTTGACTAAAATCTTCCATATCACAAATGTGAAAGCAAAATGGCCAGGATCTGTGCATGACTTAAGCATTTTCAGAGATTTACATTTATGCACATTATTTGAAAGTGGTAAGGAAAGTTCCACAATTAAATATCAAGCTCACTGTATTACATACACTTATGCTGATCCTAACAGAACTGCATTTTTTCATAGGTGATTATGACATGTTCCTGCCTGCAGACAGGTGTTTTATGACCCCATTCCCTGACCCAAACCAGTTACAATGCAGTTCTAGCCAGGACAAGGGCACACATGGCTAACTAAAGGGAAGATTTCAGTGTCTGAGAAGTCGGAGGGTTGCACAGCTGACAGGGCCTGTGACATTGTTGCATGTGCCATATTACACAACATTGCCCCCCCAAAAAAACACTTTTCATTAAATGTTTAATAAAAGACAAATATGCTTAGTTCCTTGAGTTTTATTTCAATTGTTCTTTGTAAAGAAAAGCCAGTGGTCAAGTGTCTGCAACAAGAGATATTAGAGACATGCCTCATGCAACAAATAAAAAGGAAAAGTTGTCTATACACTGCCCACCTGTAGGCCTATGTCTCCTCTGTCTGTGCAGACTCTTCTGTAGGCCTTTCTGTAGATGTGGAATCCTGCAACTTATATTGCAGCCATAAAGCATACAAGTATAAATTAAGTAAAGTTATTTATGCTCTTGCAGGTAGGCTAGTTCCTCCATATGACAGTTATCTGAGAGGGTTTATTCACTGTCCAGTGCAATGGAAACAAATGGACATTACAAAGTCTTATACTTTCTTTCCTTTGGAAAGTTAGAAAATGTCCACTTACTGCACATATTTCAGCCACCACTTTCTTGGGAACAGATACAGGTGTTGGTGAAGTGCACAAAAGAGGAAAACACAATGCCATTACAATGAACTACACTGGGGAAAAATGTGATCAATAACTCATGGCAAAATATTTTTACATTAACATAAGTTTATCAGTTTTCACTTTCACAAGTCAAAGCAATTCATCATTACTCAAGATTTAACAGTTGAAATGACTATACGGCCTTAATTTAATGCAGCAAAAATTATTTTACAGTGTAGGCTACTAAGATCTTTTCTTTTTTTTCCTCAGCCTTTTTCTTGGTTGCTTTTATAATCAGACAACCATTTATTTAACAGTGCCTTTTATAAAAGAGACGATAATATAACTAAAAATTACCATTATGTAGAATATTTTTGTACTTCACTTTTATTTGTTCCCATGTTGTGGTGACTGACATTACAATGAACAAAGTAATTATGCAATTATTAAAATACAAAAAGAAAGGCTAATAAGTGATAAAAACATCTAACATGGCCACTTCTAACGGATTTAAATTGTCTACTACTTTTTGCCAGCCCTCTCTCCTGGCTTTTGCAGACTTTGAAGTGTTCCCTGGCGTTTTGATTAAACATTAAAATTCCGAATAAACTTTAACTATTAGTTCTTGCTCTGCTGAGGAGAAAAACTGCGCGCTCTTTGGCCACGCTGAGCAGCCAATAGCAGCGCTGCTGATCAATGTTTCTACTATCGATACATATCCCCTTTTAACCAGCGCATGAACGCGCAATTATCTCAGATAACTCAATCCAGCGATACTAATCATATCCGGCAGGTGTGTTCGAAGAACCGAGTTAGCCAGATCATGATTCGCACGATGATATCATCTTGGATGTGTCATTTGATCTCGGATGTAATAAGCAACGTACGAAGAACGGGCCTAGGCTATATTTGTGTCGCATTACAAACCACTCTTTTACTGGAGTAATATTTTATTAGTATTTCTCTTCTTTAACTATAGCCTACATGGTTTGTGTACACCGTCCACCATGAATCAACATTTATTAATTTATCTTGCCATTGTGGGATGTAGGCTATGTTGTATTGCCTGTGCATTATAATGAAGACAACTCTGAACACATTTCCTATCATGTATGCCGAGCCAATCAGAATAAGTATGGGGTGGAGCGACAGGTATAGCCCCGCCCCGTTCTGCAGGCTGCAGCCATCCTTCTCAAAAGGTGTGTTCAACATCGGCTGCGGCTGGATGTAACCGATTGGTGAGAGTAGCCGCGTGCAGGAGGGAAGGAGCTGCAACCGGAGACGTGAAGTCGGACACTTTCTGGTTCCCGTAGTGACCGCTCACGTGGTGTTTGCATACTTTACCACAGCTGGGGCCCGTTCTTCGTACGTTGCTTATTACATCCGAGATCAAATGACACATCCAAGATGATATCATCGTGCGAATCATGATCTGGCTAACTCGGTTCTTCGAACACACTTGCCGGATATGATTAGTATCGCTGGATTGAGTTATCTGAGATAATTGCGCGTTCATGCGCTGGTTAAAAGGGGATATGTATCGATAGTAGAAACATTGATCAGCAACGCTGCTATTGGCTGCTCAGCGTGGCCAAAGAGCGCGCTCAGTTTTTCTCCTCAGCAGAGCAAGAACTAAAATTCGAAGTTTATTCGGAATTTTAATGTTTAATTAAAACGCCAGGGAACACCTCAAAGTCTGCAAAAGCCAGGAGAGAGGGCTGGCAAAAAGTAGCAGACAATTTAAATCCGTAAGTGGCCATGTTAGATGTTTTTATCACTTATTAGCCTATATTTTTGTATTTTAATAATTGCATAATTACTTTGTGCATTGTAATGTCAGTCACCATACTAGAACATGGGAACAAATAAAAGTGAAGTACAAAAATATTCTACATAATGGTCATTTTTAGTTATATTATAGTCTCTTTTATAAAAGGCACTGTTAAATAAATGGTTGTCGGTTTATAAAAGCAACCAAGAAAAAGGCTGAGAAAAAAATAGAAAAGATCTTAGTAGCCTACACTGTAAAATAATTTTTGCTGCGTTAAATTAAGGCCGTATAGTCATTTCAACTGTTAAATCTTGAGTAATGATGAATTGCTTTGACTTGTGAAAGTGAAAACTGATAAACTTATGTTAATGTAAAAATATTTTGCCATGAGTTATTGATCACATTTTTCCCCAGTGTAGTTCATTGTAATGACACTGTGTTTTCCTCTTTTGTGCACTTTTACACAATACACCAACACTTGTATCTGTTCCCAAGAAAGTGGTGGCTGAAATATGTGCAGTAAGTGGACATTTTCTAACTTTCCAAAGGAAAGAAAGTATATAAGACTTTGTAATGTCCATTTGTTTCCATTGCACTGGACAGTGAATAAACCCTCTCAGATAACTGTCATATGGAGGAACTAGCCTACCTGCAAGTGCATAAATAACTTTACTTCATTTATACTTGTATGCTTTATGGCTGCAATATAAGTTGTAGGATTCCACATCTACAGAAAGGCCTACAGAAGAGTCTGCACAGACAGAGGAGACATAGGCCAACAGGTGGGCAGTATATAGCCAACTTTTCCTTTTTATCTGTTGCATGAGGCATGTGTCTAATATCTCTTGTTGCAGGCACTTGACCACTGGCTTTTCTTTACAAAGAACAATTGAAATAAAACTCAAGGAACTAAGCATATTTGTCTTTTATTAAACATTTAATGAAAAGTGTTTTTTTTTTTTTTTGGCAGTGTTGTGTAATATGGCACATGCAACAATGTCCCAGGCCCTGTCAGGTGTGCAACCCTCAGACTTTTCAGACACTGAAATCTTCCCTTTAGTTAGCCAAAGTTCATTTCATTGTGTGCCCTTGTCCTGGCTAGAGCTGCACTGTAACTGGTTTGGGTCAGGGAATGGGGTCATAAAACACCTGTCTGCAGGAACATGTCATAATCACCTGAAAAAATGCAGTTCTGTTAGGATCAGCATAAGTGTATGTAATACAGTGAGCTTGATATTTAATTGTGGAACTTTTCTTACCACTTTCAAATAAGGCATAAATGTGAATCTCTGAAAATGCTTAAGTCATGCACAGATCCTGGCCATTTTGCTTTCACATTTGTGATATGGAAGATTTTAGTCAACTGCCTTTTTTTTATTTGATATAAAATTACTAATCTGGAATATTAAGAATCACAATAGTAACTGGGCTGCACATTTACATTGTGAATCCCCTTTCTGTTCACATAGCCTAATCCCCTTCATAGCCTTGATGGCAGTCTATGGTAGCCTATAGTCTATGGTACAAATCACGTTAGTGAAGCCTGAGTGACATATCTGTAATCGGCATGGTCATGATTGTATGATCTTCATAAAAAATTATGATAGCCTAAAAAAAAAAAAAAAAAAAAACTGCTTTACAACATTGGGTCTTAAGTGGCTTGAAAATGCCCTAATGAAAAAAAACCCTAAAACTGTTTTTTAAACATGAAAAAACGACAATCTCACGAATCACGAGAAAAAATATATATCTCAGAAAGAAAGTGCACTATCGCGCTGCGATGGACTTCCCGTATCACTATCAGCTCCGTTTATGAAGCCGGGATCTAATCCTGTTAACATGAAATAAGCCTGCTCCCGAGCAGGTTTAAGTTTGCGCACATGTTGCTATGACAGCAAGTCCAGGATGAGCGTTGAAGAACCAAACAATCCAAGATCATGCCAAATCGCCAACAATCAAATCCAGCTAAGTGAGTTAGCGACGTACGAAGAACGGACCCCTGAAGTGAAATAAATGCAATATTTGCCAAATAATACACAGATGTTTCAGAGACATTTTCATTCAATAGGCTACTTTATGTAGGCTACTGCTTTATACAGCGTCTGTTTGAACAATGATAAAGTTCAACTCAGCATAAGCTACTATCAATCTATCAGTCTACATTTTTTAATCAGTTTTAATTTGATAAACATGACACAATATACCATCGCAACTACATGAAAAGAGTGTTTACTGTTATAAAAAACTGATTTGTGAGCTTAGAGGAACTAAAGGTGTTTGAATAAACACGAAACACATGTGATCGTTGTCATATGGTGAATCCGGCCAATCGTGGAACAGCTGTGTCGTCATCAGAGCTCGTGCAGCCCAGTGCAGCCCAGGCGGGAAGGAAGTCGACCGGAAGTTGAAGCCGGCCGCGTGCCACCATCTTGTAGCAGAACTTCACCTGCAGTTAGCATCCCATTGACTCCCATTCATTTTGGCGTCACTTTGACAGCGAATAACTTTACATCTGAGGCGTTTGAAGACTCCATTTGTCCATTATTTATTTCTAAAGAAACACGACAATGTATAAAATGCTCCATTACCTTGTAGCTTATGTTATGGCCCCGTAGAAGCAGTTTTTGTAAAAGTAGGCTAACGATTGCGTCATAACCAAGCGACTCTCTGTCGCACAGTAGAGAGATTACCGTATGGACGGGAGGAGAAGCTCGCGGGCAATCGGGGGGACGTAGAGGCAAAATGACAATATAATTAATCAGAATACCTAGCAAAAGTTGCTCCTGCTCCTAGCTCATGGACAATTCCTACTCACACTCTCCGTCTCTGCAAGTTTCGGAAGGGAATGATTCAGATTTCTCTTGGCACAGCTACTAGAAGACAGACGGGTTGCTCACGTGGTCCGTGTAACGCTTTGCTCAGTTTGAGTCTGCGCGTCAGGAAAGGAAGTGCTAAGAAATCGCTAAAAATGGGCTTCACTTGTCTCAATTGAGTTCCAATGGGGTCGCTGTGTCCATTTCTTTTACTGTCTATGGTGCAGCCGCTCTTGAGAAGCTGCACTGGCTGAGTTCTCCAGCTACTCTCGAATCGCTCTCGCGGTACTTTGATGGCATACGTCACAGTCACGTGGCGTCGACGCTGTATCAAGTCGGACAAAATTTCTAACCGGCATGCACTGCTTCAAGTCTGCACTGCGATCGGTCTGCGCAGAGCTGCATGAAGTTGAACAAGCCTATAATATCAGCACTCCCAGAAGGCCTCTCAGACAACCAGATTCGAAGACCTGAACTAACCAGTGTACTTTCCCTCGAACTGCATTTTCAAAAGCCATATGCTACATTACCACTAAATTTAGCTAATCAAAGTTTCTCTGTGTGCATTGAACGAAGAAAGCATGAAATGAGTACAAACACAAGCTCACATTTTTTTTTCTATTTGTAGCTACATAAATATGTTAGTTTATCTTTCAGATACTTATATTAAATGTACTTTACATATAATGTATTTTGTCTATTTCACTCGAAACATACAGTATTAAATAATTGAATATGCAAGATGCTTACCATTGACAAATCTGAATATAATTAGATTAAAGCATGCACTTCCGTCAAAAACAAGTCAAAGGGCCCTATTTTAACGATCTAAGGGCGCAAGTGCACTTAGGGCGTGTCTGAATCCACTTTTGCCAGTTTAACTACGGGAAAAATGGTCGGCGCACCCGGCGCATGGTCTAAAAGGGTTGTCCCTATATTCTCTTAATGAGTAATGGGTGTGTTTTGGTCGTAACGTGCAATAAACCAATCAGAGTCTCATCTCTTATTCCCTTTAAAAGTCAATTGCGCTTGCACCATGGCGGATTCGCTATTTACATGACGGAATTTGAGAGCGAAAAAAACAAAAAACTGAAGACTTCTCTAGCCCTCTGGGCTTCTTCGTAAATGGGTCACACTTAGCTTCCTCCTGGTCAAAAAAGTTAACTTTTTTTTTTCCCCAGGAAAACCAATGAAATATATTTTTGTTCAATAATATTTTTTTATTGTTATTTAGAATTTTTAAAGATTTTTATGATACTTTGCATTAATTATATAATTTGTATGAGCTATTTTTTTCATTAGAATTAATATATATATATATATTTTTTTTTTTTCAATAAATGCAACATTTCACATCAAAATAGAGTGCAGGCCTAAAAAAATAAATACAGTGCTATGCATAAGTTTAGACACCCATGCTAAAGTTGACTAAAAAGAGGAATAAAAAAATCATCTTTTGGAAATTGAACTTAATGCCTTAATTTTAAAAAATTGGAAAAATCCAACCTTTAAGGACACCAATTTTCTTTGTGAATGAATAATGTATCGTAAATAAATAAATGTTCTTCCTTAAAATACAGGGTGCATAAGTCTGGACACCCCTATGTTAAATTCCCATAGAGGCAGGCAGATTTTTATTTTTAAAGGCCAGTTACTTCATAGATCCAGGATACTATACATACAACCGGCGTAGCGTCATAGAACGTCTCTGAAAAGGTTCACGCCCACTTTTAGGGGAAAACAATCCGGCGAGCGCCATACACAGTATCGGATTGAGGACGTGTACTAACCCTTACAAACATGTAATTTGTATTTAAACATTTTTTTTCACACAGTAGGCTACCCCTATTATGTATTTGTATTTAATTAAATTTTTCCACACAGTATTTTGTATTTTTATTTTATTTTAAATACATTTCCATGTATTTATGCCCATCTCTGCTTGCCATCATCATCAATATCTTGCTGTTATGGATATATCATGAATTACGGATGATGCTATCGAAAGCTAAATCAGGCTAGTTGTATGGCTGGACAGAAAAGTGCACTCAGTAGCTACTCTAAATATAAAGACATAATATTATACATTTAAAGATGTTTACTTCTTAAAACCGTAGTAAAATCATTCACTGGCTACCTGGTGACTCGATGAGGTACGAGTAAATGTCCAGGTAAGACACTTCTGGCCAATGGGTGGGGTTGTTAGACCAATTTGACGCTGGTAGAATGAAAGGGACATGTTTTTAAGTTGCCCAAATTAAGTTTATAAATGTATCGTTCACGCTCTATGGAAGGCAGGGTGGACATATAATTACTCGACATATTTCATCTAAGTGATTTCGGAAGTTATACACGTCTGCCGGCTGTGTACGGACGTTGTTTTGTGCTGCTATTTTGTATTGAAGTCTATGGGAAGTCTGGCTTGTTTTCCCCTAAAAGGGGCGGTTACGAAATTGACAGTGAAGTTCCCGGATGTGCCGGTTGTATGTATGCATCCTGATAAAGTTCCCTTGGCCTTTGGAATTAAAATAGCCCCACATCATCACATAGCCTTCACCATACCTAGAGATTGGCATGGTTTTATTTCAGTTAGCCTAATAGCTGGTTTGATTTGCATTGAGAGATGATCTTATGGAAAGTATTCCATAAAACAAATGGAATACACAAAATATATATCATTTTAAAGCTTAGGATCTCAGTTTTTTAATGCATCTAATCACATTTATTAACTCCTAACGAGTGCTGAGCAATCCCTCTAAAACCGAGTGTACCGCCAGCAGGCGCCACCTAGCTGCGAAAATATTCATTACCATATTTTTCAAAAATGTTGCCTTGATTAACACAAAGTTGATGTCATTTGAAAGGTTAGAGTCTGAACTTTACAGTGAATGTATCCACTTTGAAAAAATCTTAAGTATTGCTGAGTTATTTGCTGATAAATAGAATTTCTTTTTTTCATAATCTATAAAATAATGTACTGCAATGTGTCAAAAACATCATTCAGCTCATGAAACATTCACAGATCATTGAAAATGCATTGAAATGATAATTTTTTAATAATTTAATAATTTTTTACAGCATATTATTACAATTAAAATGAGGCCAAAATTAACATAATCTATAGCTTTTATGACAATATATTCTTCATGGTGAAACAATTGCCCATGAGGGGGCGTCAAAGACTGTACAAAAAGGCTATCTCTGTTCCAAATGCTGTAACTTTTGATTCCTTTATCCAATTTTTTTTTATCCAGATGCAGCTAACATGTACTTCACTAAAAATAATTTTCCTCCTACCTTATTTCCTTCCTGAGTTATTCCATGACAAATAAGAAAAATATGCAAAATCATAATAAAAATTATATATATATTTTGTCTTTTATCAGCAGTTTCTCGGCAGGACAATGTCCAAATGTAATCTAATTTATATTTTCAAAAAATTTAAAAAGAGTTCTTTCAAACGATACCTACCTTTTGACTCTCCTTGCTAGAGTTTTGGAGTTATGATTATATAGTTTTTATATAGTTTGGAGCAAAATTTGCTGTTTCAGTCTTACCAGTTCATTTCTCTCTCTCTCTGTGTGTGTGTGTGTGTGTGTGTGTGTGTTTGTGTGTGTGTGTGTGTGTGTGTGTGTGTGTGTGTGTGTGGGGGGGGGGGGGTCTTATTTGCACTCTTGATGTTTTAGAGCAGGGTTCACCAATCTCGGTCCTGGAGGGCCGCTGTCCTGCAGAGTTTAGCTCCAACCCCAATTAAACACACCTGAACCAGCTAATCAAGGTCTCACTAGGCATACTAGAAACTTTCAAACAGGTGTGTTGGAGCTGGTTGGAGCTAAACTCTGCAGGGACAGCGGCCCTCCAGGACTGAGATTGGTGAACCCTGTTTTAGAGTGTCACCCCTTCATTGCTGTGCACTTTTTTTTCTGCACAGTGGCTGATTTGTAGTTTGTACCACCAAAAGTTTCTCTGAGTTTTCGTATTTTTTCGTATTTCCCATTCCTTTCCTATGGCGGTCATTTTTGACCGCAAGGAAGCCAAGTGTGACTATTTTTTTTAGACCCTTTAACATATCTGAATCATGTCCATGATTTTTGTGTGTGTTCACATAGCTAATACAACAAAAGTCACCAAGTGTCATCCTATTCCGATGAAGCAAAACAAAATTAAACAATTCAAAACGTACAAGTTTTCGGTCATTTTTGACCGAAGAAGCCCAGAGGGCTAGCGAGGAAAACGCACGCAAGCAGACCATCTACGTGACAAAGTGCGTTGTGGACCCGCCTATAGGCGCATATTAATAACGCGCTCTTTAAATAACAAAAAAAAATTCACCATTCACTTCAGAGCAGGTTTCAGTTGCCTCAAAATAGCAACGCGTCAGCAATGAGCCTGCCATGAACACACCTCTTTTTCAGACCAGCACGCCCATGGGCGCACAAATGGGCTCAAATGCATTTGCTGTTTAAACAACAAAACACACTTCCGTCGCCCCTGGCACTGCATTGCGCCGGGTGTATGATAGGGCCCAAAGGCAGAAGTGTTTTTTTTTTTTTCTTTCTTTCTCATCTTATCAGTTCTAAAGCAGCATCTCGGGCTTCTGCTATGAAAAAAGATCTGGAACAGGTGGTGTTAAATGTGTCCTTCACAGAAGGCACAGGGGAGGGAACATTATTATTTTCCCTGGCTAGAGTCAAGGACAGCTCGGTTTCAGCACCACATCATGGACAGCACCACTGATCTCAATGTCAACATATTAAACCACTCAAGCACAACAGATACATTTATTTACTATTGGAACAATCAAGCGACTGATAAAAACAACAGAGCTCTTCTTAATAAAGTACAATTCTGAAATTCTAGCTGTGTGATAATCTACAAAAAACAAAACAAAAAAACAAACAAAAACAAAACAAAGATTTTATAGAAACCCTCTAACCAAGAGGGGTTCCTTAAATGCGTTTCAGATGTTCAATTTAATTAGTTTTTAACCATTTGCCTAAAAAGTTTTTATCCTAAAATGGGTCGTTGTGTTTGGATATAAAAGTTCCCTACGTTTTTTTTTCTTTCTTTCTGTAAAAAAAAAAAAAAAAAAAAAAAAAAAACAGGACTCTTTTTATCAGTCAGATAACCCATCGTGCTTTTTTCCCCCTACGAATTAAAGTTTAATGCAGTGCAGCCCAAAAGTCTATAAGAGAAAGTCTGAAAAACTGTAAATAAAGGACTGAATAAAGTTGTAGAATTCGGAAAAATAAAGGACATTGCTTCCATGAAGCACAAGATGCTCTTTGGAACATTATCATACTAGACCATCAGGTATTACACAACAAAACGGACATACCAAACAGAAAGACAATCTGAAATTAATTTTAATATTTTATTAAAATACTTTGCTGATGATAGAATATAAGTTTTAGTATAAAAACTCCCGGATCCCTCTATTCAAATCCACAGACATTTTCAATGCATTAACCTGAGTGTCAATGATCAATAGATGGCAGCATAGCCTCATTTTAAATCGAGAATGAGCTTCTCTCTCAAAGTCGAAGAAATACCATCGGACCAACGCATTTTGCCACCATTATTTAACATTAATAAATATTGATAATAAATCTTAACTGTGAGACATGTCTTTTGATGAGTGCTGCACTCTTTTCCAGAGAGTGTGAGTTTGAACGTGTGCATTATAGTGGTTATGGTGTGGGGGGTGCAGTAAGAATGATTAAATGGCTTTTATATTAAGCTAAATATTCCTGTCACGAGGTTGCCTAAACACAGTTGTCATCAAAACAGATTCATCCACATACCCCCAGACATAAATGTCGTGCTCATCCTAACATGATTCTGAGAACTGTTGCTTCTTATTAACTATGATATTACAGCTTGCAAGTCAGTGATGTTGCCTTGAATGTGTCACCCAGAAGACCCTAAAGGAAATGTGTATATGATTTATATTAGAATTTGTCGTAATTTGGAACCATTGCTAATCGAACATGACTCCTAAAATAACCAAATAGAATCTTACTGCATTAATTGGAAATTCAAACTGGATGCTCTGATTATTGAGTTATAGCCTACCAATTGGATATTGTGGAATATGAAGGCCTAACTCTTGTTAATCTTTTTGTATTGGAATAATGTCTTGCTACTGGGCAAATTAAACCGAGGAGCTACAGGAGTTGTAAAATATTGAAAGAGTTTTTTTTTTTTTTTGCATTTCTTTGGATATCAAGTAGGCTACTGGTCTAATTAACCTATTTAGAATAATAATATTAATGTTTACTAAATATACGCAATACTGTTTCGTTATGCTATAAACAATATGTTGTATTTAAGAGAATTAAGATTCCGTTATGATCAGACCCAAATTATGAGCGAAATTTCATTAGGAATCCCATTCGCATTTTTTATGGCATGACATACAATTTTATGGCTACTTTTCCAGGTATTTCTTCCGATCGTTCCTATTAAATCATATGGCTCACTTAAAAGCGACTTTATGAGGTGATGTTTTTATGTGGACCCATAATGGTCTGTGGACTGCCGCACCAGACTCTAGATCTCCATCCATATTCCCCTGTATCACACATGATGGTTGAGTCCAGCGCCTTCCTCTAGATGCGGACTGCCTCATCGCTCCATTCTGTCTCCACGGTTTTGAGCGAGGGGATCACTTTTGGTTCCAACACTACCGTGTCTCGTCTCTGCAGTGGACATTCTCGGTGATATGAGAGCTAATATAGACGAATCCGTGTGCCATCGGCGTCAGATGTTCTTGCCAAAGCTGGATCTCTATGCATTACTGTGATCGGTGAAAATAAAACGCAAGACACCGTGGCGCTGCGTGGAATTACAGCGGACACCATGGGCTCATTGAAGCACATCCTGCTGCTTTTCGCAGGTTTTGTTGCCGCAGCTCACGGTAAGTTGAAAGTCTGTTTTATAAGCTGGGTGTCATTGCCATTATTCCCTTTGAGGAATAGGACTTCTCTTGGGTATTTCTGCAAAAGTCCTTTCAGACCTTGAATATACGTGGATGTTCATTTTGCATTTGACGAAGCCATATCAAAACTTGTATATGGCAAGCAAAAAGTGTTTGAATAAGTTATGGCACAATATAGGCCTATACCCTATATACATATTACCAATAAATACACGGGGAGGTGACGCTTAAATGTTGTGAGCATAGACACCTTCTTAACTTCAATCTGAATGTCTGATTGAATGAGAGACAAGATTGCTCCCGAGAAATCCCTAGGATATTGCATTTTGATTGATTATAAAATCTTTTTTTTTTTTTTAATTCTATCTGTCACAATGCCTGTTAGACTTTAGGGTTGAGCAGGGGAGGGAGAACACGCGCTTCATTATTTTCCTGAGAATTACATCATGTGATGTATTACAAGCAAAAAATATCAATAAATAAAAACAAACACAAAACACGAAGGCTATTTTACATCACACAGATGTGTTGGTATAAACTTTTTTGGATCACAGACAGCTGTGTTGTGTTAAGAAAGGCCTTATAGCCGTCTGGTCTTCCAACGGTTTCCACTGAGGTTCTACGCATTATTTTATTTTAGTATGCCAGTGGATTGACTTTGCAGGCTGTCAAAATCGAATTTAAATATTTACAAAGTATATTCTGTGAAAGAGCTACGATTTGATATTCAGAAGTAAGAATTTGAACACAAAACATCCGACAATGAAATTGATAGGAGCCTGATGTTTATGATGAGGTATACTCCACTTGTAACTAAGGCTATATGGAGATTTATACATTTAGATCGTTGAATGCATTGCGTCTCTATTTGATCTATTTTTTATTTATTTATTTTACTTTTTTTTTTTTTTATTACAGACAGGTTACACATTTCATAGGATATACGTCTTATTGTTGTAGCTACAACTATTGTAGGTTATAAAGTGTTGTTAATGCTGCTGTGTGTGTTTGCAAGGAATCTTTTAGCTCAACAAATTGTTCTCTTTAGCTTCCATGCAATGATTCATGCGTTTCATTTTGTTTCTTGTAAAATCTACAGTATTTTACAATTTTAGTCAAGTTTTTACATCGTACTTTAACAATACTTACAGTATTGAAAAAGAAATACTGTAAACAATATCATACTTTATTTCTACAGTGCATATCTATATAAAGGCACCCAGCATGCAATGCAGCATGGGTATATTATGTTGTGTTTTTTGATACTTGTTGGTTTTATCTGTGCTGCAGAACTTATTTTTGGTTCACCTTAGTAGTTTGTGTTGTTGGTTTATTTTGTAATATAAATGAGACAGATTACATGTTTTGTTCATACTCAGGCTACGAGTATGAAAATAATTATTTTATTTTAAAGTTAGTGTAATTTAGTTTTGCCCCATTGTGGATGTTACTGTGTAAGATGTTCCATGTGTCTGAATTATTAGATTCATTTTGAGCAACAAATAAGTTAAAAACTTAAAGATTTATTTCTAATAGTATAATATGACCTTCATGTCTTCTTCTTCATCCCCCCACCCTCTCTCTCTCTCTCACTCTCACTCTCATGATGTCCCTGTTCATCAGAGCCAATCCTGACCTCCCTAGGGCCCTAAGCAAAATTGTGTTAAGGGGCCCTCCTACCTGACCCATTAGCCATGTAAACCATTTGCCATTGCCACACAGTCACACCTGACACCCCAGTGCTCCCACTACAATCTTCCCTCCTTTAACTAGTAATGAAAATGGAATTCCTGATATCAGAAATAGACATTGTTACTAGAAAAAGTACATTCTTAATATCAAGAATTCACATTTTAAATTGTACTTGAATTTAATTATTGATATCAAAAATGCATCCTGTGAATGAATAAAAGCTAAAATGGCTTGCCATAGCTGCGTTTTAAATGATAAAAGCATTGATACTTGATGGTTATTATTTACTGAGGGATGTGCATCCATATTGACCAGTATGTCCAGCCAATCAACATTTTAAATGCAATATAGCTTATAAATCAATGTATTAAAAGTATGTGCGCCTATAATGAGGAGTGCCATCACGCTCATATTGTACTGGTCCCCACAGATGTTTTGCTGGAAAGTGCGCGTTTCATTTCGTGCACGCGCATATGAACGCATGTGTTAACAACATTCAATGGTTTGCAATGGTGTTTGCAACGGTGTTTAACGCGCGACGCGGTTATCTTTTCCGAGCTGCAGTTTATAAACAAACACCGTTGCCCTTTGTCGTTTATCAAACGTAATAAATAGTTGTATTTCACGCTCACTTTTTTTTTTGTCAGGCACAAAGTCACAGAACACTGCCCTGGAAGTGTCCGGCATTAGCAAGCAAGACACAAAAAGACCAAAAGATGCACTGCCCAGCTGGGTTAGACAGACAGACAGACAGACAGACTAAAGAGAGATGCACATCAACTTAAATGAGAACTCCGGTCAATTTTAACATTGAGCTCATTTTTTTGTCAATTTGGAGTGCTGTCAATACAGAGAACAACGACAAAAATCGGTGTTGCCTTCACCGTGTTATCCTCTTTTTAATATTTGCACCCTGTTGACTTCAATGGGGCAATATTTAAACCTGCTTTTAGCCTCTTAACATCCTTGATGTGTCATTACAAGTGCACAGGTCATGTGAGTGATTCCTTCAGAGTGAACACGAGTGAATCTGACTGCAGTAGATGTGAAAGAAATGGATAAAAATGATGTTATTTAAGCCAGCGCAAATACCTGTATTTACATCCTGTTTTCGGTTGAAGTCCAAAGTAGTCGATTGCCGAGTTCACGCGCGTGATCATAGGTAACTAAACCTATGCCAGGCCAGACCCCAAAATTGGCTGGTTGGTCCCAATTATACACCGTTACTCAGGCGCAAAGACGCATACCCGTTCTACACTAGGTGGCTCTATAATTATGCAGTTTGCATTTTGGATCATAACTTAGGGCAGGGATGGGCAACTTCGGTCCTGGAGGGCCACTGTCCTACAGAGTTTAGCTCCAACCCTGAAAAAATCACCTGCCTGTAACTTTCTAGTAATCCTGAGGACCTTGATTAGCTTGTTTAGGTGTGTTTGATTAGGGTTGAAGCTAAACTCTGTAGGACAGTGGCCCTCCAGGACCGAAGTTGCCCATCCCTGACTTAGGGTTCCTAAGAGCTAGAAACAAAATTTCATTTCCGCCCATAGGCCTACAGTATTTTGTTTTTTCCATATTTCTGAATTTTGAATTTAAATTCTGAATTTACATTCTGAATTTAAAAAACAAAACAAAAACAATCAAACAAACTACTTTTTCGAATTCCTCCTAGGCTTATCTTCACCAAAATAGACACACAGCAGTTAGGGATGGTGCTAGCAAAAAGTTTGTTGTGCGCATCCTAACATTGTAATCCTGAGAACTGTTGTTTCTTATTAACTATGATCTTATAAATGATTTACGATGATACTACAGCTTGTAAATCAGTGATGTTGCCTTGAATGTGTCACGCAGAAGACCCTAAAGGAAATGCGTATATGATTTATATTAAAATTTGTTGTAATTTGGACCCAATGCTAATCGAACATGACTCCTAAAATAACCAAATAAAATCTTAATGGATTAATTGGAAATTCGAACTGGATGCTCATTTGATTCTCATTTGATGAGTTAGAGCTATACCTATTGGATATTACAATGTCCAAGCTTGTGACTATTATTAGGGGCCAAGCACCGAAGGTGCGTAGGCACCTATTGTATCTGTTCCCGTTCTTCTTCTTCTTATTCTTCCGTTTCTTCCGACTGGGTGTCTATGGCAGCCCATAGAACCGCTTCCGGGAAAGTTATGAAATTTGGCACATTGATAGAGGACAGTCGAATCTGTCACCACAGCAAATTTGGTGTCTTAAAACCAATCCCTCTAGCGCCACCAACTGTCCAAAGTTGCACTAATGTTTATGCTAATAACTTTTGAACCACATGGGTTAGAAACAAAATTCAAAATTGGGCTAGAAACAAAATTTTCCTCTGATTCCTTGGCTCAAGACGATTCGATTGCACCCTACGACGTCATTTTCTGTCATGAAAATTTTTCCGGCATTTTGAATTTTCCGAAAAACCTACTTTTTCGAACTCCTCCTAGGCCGTTGCTCCGATTTTCACGAAAATTGAACCGGATCATCTCCAGACCATGCCGACAAAAAGTTATGGAATTCTAGTTGATTCGTCAAACCGTTCTCGAATACCGTGCAAACAAATCTTACGTAGCGCTTGCGAAAAAAGACACATGCCTGTATCTCCGCAACGCTTTATCGAATTCAGACCAATCTTGGTACATGTCATCACAAGCATGACCTGAGGCTACATGCTGCGTTTCGGCACAGCGCCACCTACTGGTCCGGAGATATGAAAAATGGCTCTTTTTGCTTATAACTTCTGAACAGTTTGTCGAAAAATCATAAAATTAGATTCAGGGCGTCATGCTGAGTCAAATGATATCAAATTTTCCCAGATCAGCCATTGTGGCTGTCGACCATTTAGAATTATGTGCTAAAATGCTGTATTTTATGAACGCATGAACGTATCGTTTCGAAACTCAGTATGGATCATCAGCACGATGCCCTGAAGGAGCGTGAGAAGTTTCGAACCAGTGCCACCTAGTGGTCAAAAGTTATAATAAAATGTACAAAAAGTTTTGAATAAATCTACCTATTGAAATGCCACTGGTCTTAATAGATTCCTTGGGTCACGCCGAGAACATAGATACCAAGTTTTCCTTATTTGGCCGAACTTCCTGTCCGCCATCTTGATTTTCATTCAAAACCTACTTTTTCGAACTCCTCCTAGACTGTATGTCCGATTTTCACCAAAATCGAATCGTATCATCTCCAGATGGTGCCGACTAAAAGTTATGGATTTCGTGTCGATAGACAAAACTGTTTTCGTATAGCGCAGCAGCAAAGTTAAGGCCAAAAAGACTATTCAGGCCTTATCTCTGCAATGCCTTGACATATTGACGCCAAACTTTGCTCATTGTTGCAGCTGGTCTGACACGTCTTGTCGTCTTGTTCTGCTTGGCCCCGATAATTGCTGCTTGCAGCTATATTATTATTATTATGTCTATATCTTGTCTGCACAAAGTTCAAACTTCTCAAAACACTGTACATACGGAGATCTAGTCATTTTGAGCAAACATACTTAGTTTCATGAATTTATGATGCTCAAAGAGCTGCAATGCTATGATGCTGCAAGAGCAGGGGTGCCCAATCCTGCTCCTGCGATCGACTGTCCTGCACTGTTCATCTCCAACCCTAATCAAACGCACCTGAAACAACCAATTAAGGTCTTCAGGATCACTTGAAAATTAAAGGCAGGTGTGTTTGATTAGGGTTGGAGATGAACTGTGCAGGACAGTCGATCGGCAGGAGCAGGATTGGGCACCCCTGCTCAAGAGGCTAACAGCAAATTCTAAACTCTCTGGCATTTCAACTGAAAGGTAAAGGCTGTGATATTAATTAATATTAATGATATTAATAAGGAATCTTTTAAGCCTAATCTATTTTCCATCGGTTTTCATCCCTTTGAATGGAAATAAATGCACTGATAGTTCATTTGTATAGCAAAAAGTTTGCTCAAAAGTTTGGGATTGGTAAGATTTTTTATGTTTTTAAAAGAAGTCTCTTATGCTCACCAAGGCTGCATTTATTTGATTAAAAATACAAAACACCCCCAGTAATATTGTGAAATATCATTACAATTTAAAATAACTGTTTTCTATTTGAATATATTTAAAAATTTAATCCTGTGATGCAAAACTGAATTTTCAGCATCATTATTCCAGTCTTCATTGAATGAATGAATGAATGAATGAATGAATGTGGCATTTATATAGTGCTTTCATATGTACTCTGTACACCCAAAGCGCTTTACAATCATATCAGGGGATCTCTCCTCAACCACTACCAGTGGTCGGTTTGTCACATGATCCTCCAGGAATCATATGCTGATTAGCTGCTCAAGGAACGTTTATTATTATTATCAATGTTAAAAAACAGTTATGTAATTTTTTTCAGGATTCTTTGATGAATAGAAAATTCAAAAGAACAGCATTTTTATCTGAAATAGAAAGCTTTTGTAACATTATACATTACCGTTCAAAAGTTTTCGGTTTTTGGATCAAAAGTGATAGTAAAGACATAATGTTACAAAAGATTATATTTTAAATGAATGACAACATTCTATTCATCAAAGAATCCTGAAGAAAAAAATTGTACACAACTGTTTTCAACATTGATAATAATAATGTTTTTTGAGCATCAAATCAGCATATTAGAGTGATTTCTGAAGGATCATGTGACACTAAAGGCTGGAACAATTATGCTGAAAATTCAGCTTTGCATCACAGGAATAAATTACATTTTAAAATACATTCAAATAAAAAAAAGTTATTTTAAATTGTCATAATATTTAACAATGTTACAGTTTTGTCTTTTTGTACTTTTAATGAAATAAATGCAGCCTTGGTGGGCATAAGACACTTCTTTCATAAAGTCATAAAAAATCTTAGATAGATATATATAAATAATTAATTGCATTTAAAATTTGTATATATATATTTTTTATCTTGTAATACTCAAGATAAAAATTCACATTGATTCTCCAAAATAATGTACAGTAGAAACAACATAAAGACAGTAGCCTATATAAAAAAAAATGTGTGTTTTACTAAGCACTATAAATGAAGGACTGTATCACTGATACTGATATTGATGTCTATTAAATTAATTGTTTTCCTCAATTTTAGCCATTAATTATAGCCATTTAACATTACAATATAATTGAAAACTATACATTTTAACAATTGATTAAAGTCCACATGAAATCAAAATTGACCATATTTACTTTGTTTGCCTAAATTGATCGTTTTGTGGTGAACAATTCATCCATGCAAGTCAATCCACACAAAAAATTTTTTTGGCTTCGTAATCTTTAATCAAAATCTGAAAATGCCCCTCCCCTCTGCATTGGAGGACCTTCTCTGTTGACGTAGGTTTGAGGAATTGGTTTGGGCAACGCTTAACCACTCCCCTCAAACCGTTAGTCTGTTATGAGCAGAGATGGAGAGGAGGAGCGCTAGAGTAAAACCCTGCCCTCTGTTCAATATTCCGTTTCACTGGGAAATGCGTCACAACACTGGAGAAAAGTCGTTTGCAACTTCCGGTTCACGCGGACTTTAACATTAATGACACAGACAACAGCAGGTTTATTAGGCTGCTGTCACTTCAAGACCTGACACATGAAGCGGATCTGACATATATTTCCTGACAACTCATTATGCTCATTTAACACTTTTAAACTCATTTAAGACTGTGCATACGAATATAATCGACAAAACAGGAATTTTACATATTTTTGTCCGTTCAAGTGTAAAAGAGAACGTACTCGGTTACTAATGTAACCTCGGTTCTCTCTAGAAGAGGGAACGAGTATTGCGTAAGGTTAGCTTACGCATCGGGAAAGTCTTCTTTCTTCGAGATCTGAAGCCAAAAAATTATCCTTAATTTTGTATACATTGTCAACGCAGTGCAGCAGCCGACAGACCTAGGCAGGCTGTATAAGCGTGCTCATTGGCTGCTCGGCGGCAACTGCTTAAGCCTATCGGTGAGCGCTCTGAACGCGGCAACCAATGAGGGCGCTTCGCGCCCTCCACACCCTTCTAACCGTCAGAATGGGTGTGGCCAGCGTGTATATATTCAGCGCTCATAGGCTAAAATTCTGGTTTTCGCAGTCTGAAGCGCAAAAGCTTGTGGCGCGACACGGCAGGTTACGCAATACTCGTTCCCTCTTCTAGAGAGAACCGAGGTTACATTAGTAACCGAGTACGTTCTCTTACGAGAGGTCTCTCGTATTGCGTAAGGTTAGAATGAATGAATGTGGCATTTATATAGTGCTTTCATATGTACTCTGTACACCCAAAGCGCTTTACAATCATATCAGGGGATCTCTCCTCAACCACTACCAGTGGTCGGTTTGTCACATGATCCTCCAGGAATCATATGCTGATTAGCTGCTCAAGGAACGTTTATTATTATTATCAATGTTAAAAAACAGTTATGTAATTTTTTTCAGGATTCTTTGACGCAATACTCGTTCCCTCTTCTAGAGAGAACCGAGGTTACATTAGTAACCAAGTACGTTCTCTTACGAGAGGTCTCTCGTATTGCGTAAGGTTAGCTTACGCATCGGGAACCCTTTGTCAACGCCGTGTGCGCCGAGCATCCAGCCCATGAATCCCAGGGAAACCGGGGAAAACACTCTGCTGGGAAATGTGGCCGGTCGGAAAGACGGGCCAGCGCAGTACAGGCACTTCATGCAGCATATGAAATAGAGCGGCGCGGCCGGTCTATAAACATATAACAGTACAAACAGTAGGGCCGGCAGAGCGAGCCCATACAGTACATAAGCACTCATAAGGGTAGGAGAAAAACGACATAGTCGGTCTCACATGAAGGGAAAAATTCCCGCGCGACAGAGAATAATACGGGCGGCCAGCAGCGCGGGCCAGCACAGACAACAGCGCGTAACGGGAAATAGGAAACAGAGCGGATCAGCCGGTCTGAGTCAAACACTTCACCCTGAGTATAGTACCAGAATAGCGCCAGCATATGAACGTAGTCTGCACACGAGAAATGGGCAGAGCATACATGTCACTTATGCTGACAGTATTTTTGCCTGTAGGGCAGGAACTTCCAGGTTATAAAACCTCACGAATGTTGACGGGGAGGCCCAGCCCGCCGCCATACAAATACCGTGATTAGAAATTCCGCTGGACCAGGCCCACGACGAGGCCATGCCTCTAGTGGAGTGGGCTCTGATGCCCAGAGGGCACTGCAGGTGTCTGGAGGCATAAGCTGCTGCTATCGCGTCCACCATCCACCTGGACAAGCTCTGCTTCGAGGCGGCAAGACCCTTGGTGCGTCCGCCGAAGGAAACAAAGAGCTGCTCTGAACGCCTGAAAGCGGCGGAGCGCGTGATGTAAACTCTCAGCGCCCGGACAGGGCATAGGAGGTTATCACTGTCCCCACTGTCGGATGCTGGCAGAGCCGAGAGGGACATAACTTGTGCCCTAAACGGGGTTCCAATCGCTTTGGGGATGTAACCGTGTCTCGGTCTGAGAATGACTTTCGAGTCATTCGGCCCGAACTCAAGACATGCAGGGCTAACAGATAGCGCGTGCAAATCACCCACTCGTTTGACTGAAGACAGAGCTATCAGAAAAACGGTTTTAAGCGACATATACTTTAGATCCGCGGATTCAAGCGGTTCAAAGGGAAAAGCCTCTAGGGCCGCTAGGACCAAGGACAGATCCCACGAGGGAACCGAGGGGGGCCGCGGGGGATTCATCCGTCTAGCTTCTCTGAGGAAGCGGATAATGAGCTCATTCCTTCCCATTGCCCGGCCGCGCGTCGTCTTAGCGAACGCTGCAATAGCGGCCACATATACTTTGAGCGTGGAAGGGGATCTGCCCTTTTCCAACAGCTCTTGTAAGAAGGAGAGCACTCGCGGGACCCCGCATGCGCGCGGATCCAAGTTTTTAGTAGCGCACCATTTAGAAAACACCGACCATTTAGACGCGTAGAGCCGTCTCGTGGAGGGGGCTCTCGACTGTGCGATCGTGTTCACGACCCCTTCTGACAGGTCAACGGGTATCCGTTGATCACCCATGCATGCAGCGACCAGCGCTCTGGATGGGGATGCCAGATCGATCCACCGGCTTGGGAGAGGAGATCCTTTCTCACCGGGATCGGCCATGGGGGTGAGTGCGACAGCCTCACTAGCTCTGGGTACCAAGTTTGGTTTTCCCATCGCGGGGCTATAAGCAGCACTGAGTGGTGCGTTTCTCTGATCCTCGAAATGACCTGTGGCAACAGGGAGATCGGAGGAAAAGCATACAGCGGGAGGCTGGGCCATGTCTGGGACAGCGCGTCCTCGCTCTTCGAATAAAACTTCGGGCATTGAGCATTGTCTTTCGACGCAAAGAGGTCGATTTCCGCTCTGCCGAATAGGCGCCAGAGAAACTGGACTGTCTGGGGGTGCAGAGACCATTCTCCCGGGGGAATGTTGTCCCTGGACAGTCTGTCTGGACCGACATTCAGGTGGCCCGGCACGTGCGCGGCTCTCAGCGAGCGCAGCGAGCGGTAAGCCCACACGAGAAGGCGTTCTGTCAGCCTGCACAGATTCCTGGATCTGACACCGCCCTGTCGGTTCACATAGGATACCACGGACGTGTTGTCCGAGCGGACTAGCACATGGTGATCCCGTATGAATGGGAGGAAGCGCCTGAGCGCGTTCTCGACCGCTATCATCTCCAAAGTTTATGTGGAGGCATTTTTCCCGGTCTGACCATAGGCCAAAAGCCGGTTTGCCCTCGAACAGAGCGCCCCAGCCTGAGGTGGAAGCGTCCGTCGAGATAACTTTGCGGTGTGAGATAGCTCCCATTGTCACTCCCCGCTGGTACCAGTCGGCCGCTAACCAGGGCTTCAGAGCTGAAACGCAGCTCTGAGTCACTCTGATGCGAATACCGCCGGAAGCCCATGCTCTGTGAGGCACTCGGGCATTCAGCCAGCATTGTAGCGGGCGCATTCGTAAAAGACCCAGCCGAAGCACTGCTGCGGCTGAGGCCATACAACCCAGTAACCTCTGAAATGTTTTGAGAGGTACGGTGCTGCCCGGCCGGAGGGACGCGGCCAGGCGTCGAATGCAGCGCGCGCGCTGTGTCGACAGGCGGGCCGTGTACTGATATACCTGACCGTCGAAGGCGAATCTCAAGAATGGCCTGTGACGGGGTATTATCTGGATCTGAAAAGCACGCGTCTTTTAGATCGAGAGATATAAACCAGTCCCTCGGGCGAATTTGCGCGAGAATTTGTCTGGTTGTGAGCATTTTGAACGGTCTTCTCATAAGAGCCTTGTTCAAACGTCTCAGATCCAAAATTGGTCTGAGAGCTCCGTCCTTCTTGGGAACGAGGAAATAACGGCTGTAAAAGCCCGACTCGCTCATGGAAGGGGAAACCGGTTCTATAGCCCTTTTGCACAGAAGTGTAGCCATTTCTGCTCGAAGTAGATGTGCTACTTCCCCATTCACTCTGGTCTCGATACGCGGTTGAAAGCGCGGAGGGCGGCGAGCGAACTGCAGAGTATAGCCCTGTTTTACTGTGCTTAGCACCCGTTCTGATGCGCCTGGAATAGCTTCCCACGCTTTTGCGTGTGCAGCCAGGGGCAGAATGGCCTCCGGGCTCCGATCGCCGCGCATCGCGGGCTCGAGAGCTCGAAACGGAGGGGCGGGCGCGGCGCACGCGCTCTTGGTGCTTAGATACGGCGGATCGCACGCAGCGATAGCTGGCCGTTTTACACACAGTGTCCCGGTGGCTTTAGACGGGGAACATAAAGTGTGAGGCGCGACGCGCGATGGCGGCGTCGGGGGCGAAAATGCTCGTTAGTATGTGTGAGCACTCGAGGGCGGGCACAGGACTTACATTCAGGGGCGGGCGCGGCGCGCGCGCTCTTGGTGCTTAGATACGGCGGATCGCACGTAGCGATAGCTGGCCGTTTTACACACAGTGTCCCGGTGGCTTTGGACGGGGAACATATAGTGTGAGGCGCGACGCGCGATGTCGGCGTCGGGGCGAAAATGTTAGTTAGTATGTGTGAGCGCTCGAGGGCGGGCACAGGACTTACATTTAAAACATGACCGGTCGTGCGAGGCCGTGTGACAGAGCGGGCAGTGAGTAGGTGTGGGCACGGAGAAGTGGACACGTGACCTACTTTTAACACTAAAGCGGCTTTAGCCTGCTTCATGAGAGTGGGCTCTGTGAGAGACACGGGATGTATAGTGCTTGTGTACAGGGGTGAGCACAGAAACGTGGGCACATTCACTGTACTAGAAACACATACGGCGTCAGCCGTGCAACCAGACATTATGCTCTTTTGAAATTTCTCTGGGTTGCCGTGAGAACGGCGGATGCGCGCAGGCGAGCGGGTAGATATACCGGCTCGTTGACTGCGAGGTAAACAGCAGCAGTAGCCGTGGCAACGGGGACTGACAGAGCGTTAAGCTTCGACGGTGGTCCAGCCGCAGGGCTGCGGGATTTAACCGTCTTTTCTTCTCTCGTGTTTAGACGCTCAAAAATACTCGAGCACCCTGAGAAGGTGTGGTGCGAGAGGCGGGTTCGCTTTCTGTAAGTAAGAAAGACTGGCCGCGAGCTCGGAGAAGCAAGCAGCATAAATTTTTATCTACCCCGAGAGCTGGGCTCGAACGCGGATCTCCCGCATGAAAGCGTATGATTCTGCCACTGAGCCACAGGGGAAAACACATTAGCTTTCACTTAGCGCGAGCATATAAAAAGCGACCTCATGTGTCGCGTCGGCGTTTGTTTGCAGGCGTGCGTGTGTTTAAAACAGGCTCGTTTACTGCAATAGTAATATTTCCAGTCGCCTGAACTTAAGAGGGGACTGAGAAATGTGTGAGGATTGGCGGTTGTCCAGCCGTAGCGAGACTAACACACTCTCTTCTCTTTTCGCCGGTGAGTGAGGCGCGCACGCTGAACACTGCTCGTGACCGTCCGCTTTGTCATCCCTTGAACGGCGCAATCTGCGCGGCCCAACGAGGGAGAGAGCGGGCTTGTTTTCTATATGTAAGAAAAACTGGCCGCGAGCTCGGAGAAGCGAACAGCATAAACTTTATCTGCTGCGAGAGCGGGGACCGAACCCCGGTCTCTAGCTTGACAGTCTAGGATTCCGCCACTGAGCCACAGGGGAGAATACATTAGTACTCGGTTAGCGTCATCATGTCTTGTGACGGCGTTTGCTTGCAGGCGAGCGTGTATTTATAACAGGCTCGTATACTGCAATAGTAACAATTCCAGTCGCCTGAACTTAAGAGGGGACTGAGAAATGTGTGAGAAATGGAGGTTATAGTCCAGGCCACGGTGGGACGAAAACACTCTGTTCCCCTTTCACCGGTGAGTGACGCGCGAGGACGGAGTAGCTTTCTTGTAACGTAAAGAGAGCTCCAAGACCGTCCGCTCCTGCCATCCCTTGTGAGCGGCGCAGTTTGCGCGGCTCGAACAGAGGGAGAGGAAACTCGCTCCGAGACCGTCCGCTCCTGCCATCCCTCGTGAGCGGCTCAGTTTGCGCGGCTCGAACAGAGGGAGAGGAAACTCGCTCCGAGACCGTCCGCTTCTGCCATCCCTTGTGAGCGGCGTAGTTGCACGGCTCGAACAGAGGGAGAGTACGGGTATCTATCACGTTCGCCTCATCTCCTGACGCGGCGGCGGCGCGGGCGAGAGCCGGCGGTTGAGCGGCCGGGAGGGAGAGGGCGAGAGAGAGCTCGAGGGAGAGGTTCCGGCGAGCTCCTCAGTCACAACAGTCTCCGGTGGTCGCTGCGAGCGGCGCTTCTTATTGCGTGGCCCGGCAGGGACAGGCGGAGCGACAGCTTGGTCGAAAGCTTCAAGTCGAGCCCGCAGGGTCGACATTGAAAGCTCTTCGCACTCGGAGAGTGCGGTGGCGGCGTGCCCGCGGCCCAGGCGGAGAGCGCAGAGAGGTGGCGGTCTCCGTTGCTGAGCGGGGCGCGGCACGAGCCGCAAAAACGCCTCGTGCTCTTTTAGAATACACACAGAAACAGTAATAATGTAAAGGATATGTCGCCGGATAGCGTAGCAGGCACGGATGGCTGAAGGCGGCGAAGACGGCCGGCTTCCTCAGGCGCTGTCCTAAGCTTGCTGGTCGCTGGTTTCAACGGCGGCGGCTCTCAAGATCCAGCGATGCGAAGAGCGTCGCTGAAGACAAGAAAATCTGAATTTTAGCCTATGAGCGCTGAATATATACACGCTGGCCACACCCATTCTGACGGTTAGAAGGGCGTGGAGGGCGCGAAGCATTGGTTGCCGCGTTCAGAGCGCTCACCGATAGGCTTAAGCAGTTGCCGCCGAGCAGCCAATGAGCACGCTTATACAGCCTGCCTAGGTCTGTCGGCTGCTGCACTGCGTTGACAATGTATACAAAATTAAGGATAATTTTTTGGCTTCAGATCTCGAAGAAAGAAGACTTTCCCGATGCGTAAGCTAACCTTACGCAATACGAGAGACCTCTCGTAAGAGAACTCAGTGCAGTGCTGGCATGCTGTCTGCGGCATTCTGTGCGTATGTTTCTGGTGTTTGTTCCGCTATAGCTTGCCAGTACAGATTAGGGTTGCACGGTATACCGGTAACTTGACTTAATTTCAATACTTACGCTGCTCTTCCAAAGTTCACCACTTGGTGGCAGTGTGCAACCCAAACTGACATGGCTTGTGTGTGTGTTGTTGGTATGAGCGCAAAAAAACCTCTCAAGAGCTCCCAAGTACTACTGAATGATCTTAAAAAGACGTGGGGCAAGTGATTTCCGTCAGCTGTCCCGACACGCGAGAGTGTTGTATAGCAGCGCACAGCTCGCTTAAGCTGCCTTTCCACAATTTCCGACATTCACATATGATTGTCGCATTACTCCCCCTAACGGCAGTCGCACGGAACTTTGAAATTGGTTGTGAAGCAACCGTTACCCTCTGTGTATTCACCATGGTAAGATGAATGATTTTAATTAATCTAATGCTTATGAATATATCCACACAAAACAAATGACCCCCAGTACGTCTAAAATAAAAACATAGTAGATTTTATAGAGCTAATCAACATAAATAATTTTATAGTTATAAAACAATTATTTCTGCCATAATTATTAATAACCGCTGTTGTACAGAAATAGAGTTTACAGAGTAACGTTAAAGTGGAAAACTTCCCACTCCCACTAGTCTTGATTAGAATAAGTCACATCCGGTCGGCCGGTTGCATTCGGTCTAGCCGCAGGCCCGCAGAAGTTCAAATTGGATCAGAAATTTTTATCTCGCTTGATGTTTGTCGGAGATAGTGTAAAAGCGGCTTTATAGTGCAGGCGCAATGTCTTTTGAAGCCAGAAGCAATTTGCTCATTTTGAGAGATAGAGAGGGGAGACATAGTACTGCTGAAATAACTTATCACAAAAAAGTTTTCAAATGACTGATTTAATGTGATAATCTGTGTTGATTAAGTGAAATACACTTTATAAACGTGAAACTTGCGAGAATGAATAAATTTGTGCAATAGCCGCGCCAAACTTGTATTAGATTGTGGTACTATACCGAAGCCAAAAGTAGTGCAAACTGTAAGACAAACTGTAATGCAGCCAATAGGCCTACATGACAAAACAAAATGGATGCTGCGTTAATTGCATATTTTTTAAGTGTTAAACTGAAAAAAATGAATCGCATGCCCTAACACGTTAATTTTGACAGCCCTAATAAAGGTTATATGCGTGTGTTTGTGTGTGCAGCTTAATCGCAGATTATAAATCAACAAAATTTATAAACATATCCTTGCACAAAGCATGTAAATAAATATTACAGGAAATGCAGTCTTGAAGCCTGCTTACCTCCATTACCTCACTGCTAATGTACTTGTGTGAATGAACACCTTTGCTCCAACTGTCTCCTCTCTTTGTCTGTGAACTACAACTCAAAGGCTACTTTCTGTATTCCCATTATTTGCAACATTTTAGAGGACATGCTTTTTCAAAAGAATTAGTGATGCTGCAGGCACTTCCACTGCTTCGCAAGCCTGTGAAAGAATCATTAGTTTTGTCACAGCTGTGCCATCAAAGTTAATGACAATGACTGCTGCTATTCCTTGTTCAAAGGCATCTGGGGAGTTTTCAGGGACAGACATTAATTAATCTAGTTTTATCAGCCATGATGTGCAAAATAGCAGAAAGCAAGAAAGTTTATTTGTTGTTATTTATTTGTTTATTTTGTTGTAGCATATTTGATTTTTTTTTTTTTTTCAACAGAATGTTAAGCTTGACAATTTGAGTCGAATTTGAACAATGGCAAGCACTGAACAATTATCTTTATTGCTGTGTATGATCCTTACAAAAAGATTATACTCATAACCTGGAAATCTTCAGACTCCACTTGCTTTAAGACTTGGATGAATTAAATTTTATACGAATAGAGAGTATACTGCACATTCCTTTGAGCCCAACTACACCGCTGATTTGAAATAAGGTGACCACTTGGTTATTGCTCTGTTGCAGGTCAGCAGACGTAATTTTTGGGGACACGTGGTAGAACGATAACTCATTATTACTAAACAGTGTTAATTAAAATATAAATATTGATTTATGTTAGATGGAAAGCCTATTGGAGTGATGTTGGATGATATTAAACTTTAAATTGCTAATAAGCTGTATAAAATGTTAATTGTGACTGGCTCTGTGTGACTGGCACTCAATTTGCCTAGGTTTAAGTGATATAATATGGGACATATTCATGCTAAATTTCCTTAAGCAGTGACTAGATTGTGCAACTTTAATAGACTATACATAGATTACATGTGTTTTTAATGGATTCAGTGCATATTAAACTTGCATGTTTTTGTCGGATTTGGTAGCTTCGAGCAGATCCTTCTCATCCAGTATGTGTCTGTAGAAAGTTTTGGCAACTCACTGTAGCTAACCTTCACCAGTTCACTTTTGATGAGGTTCACAATGGCTCAGCTCCTTTGCTCTGTCCACGCATCCGTCATCAGCGAAAACACACTCTCTGAATGCAAAAAAAAAAAAAACAGAAGAAAAAAATGAACTGGCCTTGAATTTCTTTGTTACTGATTATGTCCTCATTTGTTTCATTAGTTTCACCTGTGTCTAGTTTGGTTACCTTTGGTTACCTGTGTTTAAAGTGTTCTGTGTCAGTTCTCATTTGCATTAAATGATTTTTCATTAACAAAGTTCGGGGGAGGCCTATATATATATACACGTAGCCAACTCACCTATGTTCCTCGACAGTTTTCAGCATCCCTCCGCCACCCCGACGCCTCACTCTTGGCTGGTTCCTATCACAGCCAGGAATACGGGGGAGTACTTTTCTCGATACTCCTTTACTCTATCTGATAATTTGTAAGTGTGAACTTGTGAAGTGTGGTTCTATCAGGATCACTATCATCAAAGATGATTGACAATTAGCATACAGTTTGGATTGGCGGTATGGTTCTGTTCTGGGCAAGAACTCCCTGCCCATGGATAAGAGCAGGGAGAGCAGCGATAACCCCCCAGGGTAAACAGAACGAACATAAGTGTATTGCAGATATCATTATATTCAAAGAAAAATTGGTCTGTTTCAAAAAGGAATGTCAGAAGGCCAAGTCCTGACTGGAGAGAGGAGGAGCTGGGGATGGAGGAACGTAATTAACTCCTGAGCAACGTGATAAAGCTACTGAAAATATAGAATGGGCCTTATTTATAGGGATGCTGTGATAGGCGTTGCATTCCTATAGTTAGACGTGGATCAGCTGAGAGTCAGCTGACGTGAGCTTGACTGACGTGAGCTGCCAGAACTAACATTCTGCTTGATATTGTATTAATCTCGGAGTTATCACCTGTGTTCATTCATAGTGTTTTGGATTATTATTAAAGATTGTTTGTTTATTACTTAATCTCATTCATGCGTGATGATCACATGGTTTTACTGTACTGAAAAAAAATGTTTAGTCATTTTTACTTAGAAAATGTACAAGGTTTTACTGAAGCACAACTGCCAGTAGATGTAACCTGATTTCTCCAGCAAGGTAAAATTACTTAAGTTTGATATAATCTTTTTTGTTTTATATGATTAAAGTCATTTTCCACCTTGATGAAAATACACTCAAAAAATAATTATTTACCCTTACTTAATTGAAGACATTTTTAAACAACTTAATTTAGTTCATTAAAAATAAATCAATTTAGTTGGTTCGACAATTTTTTGTCACGGTACGTGGTATTGAAGCACACGAAGACGAGGAATAATAACGAGAACCGACAAACACTAAGAGAGAACTGAAGGCTTATAAGCATGACCAAACAAAGGGAACTAATATGTTAACAAGACACAGGTGAATGAAATGACTAATTAAACTAAGGAAAATTTGGTCACAGGACAGAACCAAAAACACAATGAATGGGGGGAACACAGAACAATATAATGTTACAGTAAGCCCCATCCCAAAAAGGCTCGTCCTCGCGCCGTAACTAGTCCAACTGAGGAGGGAGGGGTTTCTGGAGGAGGGTGTGAAACAAGAAAATAAACCAAAGATTCTGGGATACATTATGAAGTCCATGGAGGAGTGTTGAGCGGGCAAATTAGAGATCCCGGATATGCTGGATATATGGGAAACGTTGGAGACTCAGGAAACGCTGGAGACTCAGGGGGCACTGGAGATTCAGGGGTGTTAGGTATCAATTCTTCAAACCAGTCAATAAGGTTCTCCTCAAACAAATCCTTTAAATCATCAAAAATGTCCTCCAGAGACCAAATCAGACTCACACACAGCGTCAGGAGTGTGGGCGGGGCTATCCTCCAAACCCTCGAGTTCCATAAATACTTCCTCAATGACATACGCCATTGCCGGCTCACGCACCTGGTCACAGTTAGGGGCTCAGGCTCAGAGGCGATGTCCTCTCCTGTTCTCTCATCCGGTTCAGCCTCTTGCATCACGGCAGGCTGATCTCCCTGGTCTATGGTGGGCTTAAGCAGAATCTCCATCATGTCACTCACTGGTAGTTGATGGCTGGTCTCTGGCAGTGTGTTCGCAGTGGGGCTGGTGACGATCCTTAGCAGTGCCGACGGTGTAGGTTGAACCGCAGTTCAACAACACCCACTCAACGAACTCTGCGAAAGATCCTCGAGTACCCACACCAGGCAGGCGAGCCTTTGTGCGCTTGTTCAAACTGGCCAGATAGAAAGCGCACAGGGAATGGTCTGGATAGTGCATGAGGCTCGCCAGAGAGAGGAATCCACAGGTGTGGGCCTCGAGGCTCTTCTGCTCCTGCTCCAAGCAAAGCAGTAGCACAGCCGGTGAATCCATTCTTATACGGTATCGGTCAGTTCTGTCACGGCACGTGGTATTGAAGCACACGAAGATGAGGAATAATACTAGGAGACAGACTTTAATAACAATATTCTGGAAACAGGGATAAACGCAGGATTAAAACAGACATGCGAGTTCACACTGAACGATTTTAGGCCCGATTTTCACGCAGTGTGAATTATCAAAGACGCGTTCTGAGAAAATCGCAGATGAGTCGCGACGCCTGTGAGATATTTGGCATACTAAATATCTGGACCTGTTGGCGATTCAAAATCCTATTGTGAATGTGTTCTTACTGAAAACTACATCGGCTATGACCTACAGCCAATGAGAGAGCAAGATACAGGGCAGCGGGATGTAATTTTGATCACAAATCTTCTTGCAGGCTATCATTTTTAATAACAATTTCCATCTTGCGCGAGAACTCCGGTCTCACGCACGTGTGATCTTGCATTATGTAGCATATGAGCAGGTCATTCATTCGTTGGTTCTGAATGAATGAATCATGGCTCGTTAAATCTAAACACAAATGCACATTCATTCTTAAAATCCAAGCTCTGGCCTCTGAACTCCCAAATACAAATCATGCTTAGGCTCCAGCTAGTCTGCAACAAATGGTCTTTCGCGACACTTTATTGCACCTTGGAGGATAACCAGAACAACACGACACCGCATCTCCTAGCTTTGCAAAGCTTAAAAGAATTCCAAACCCCCGTTCTCTCAGCCAGAGAGATAACGAAACTTTCTATAGACATTCCATACACCCACACACAAAGAAACATCCTTTGTATGTAACCTAGGATAGAAATATCCTTTTAATGTATGTACCTTCTTATATGCATGTTTGGTTAGCCCTTTCATGCCATAGTCATGATTTTCTGATTTGTAACTTGGAAGTGTTTCTCCTAGTTAATGTCTCAAATAGAATCATGGTCTTGTAACCCGACCCCCCTTTCTAGAGGATAACACTTTACAACCCCCGGGAGACTGAGAAGTCACACACACACACATTCCAACACACACATTAACACACACACACACAAAGTTTATCCATGGAACTTTTCAGAGAAAAGTACCTCTAAATGTTTTAAATGTATTCCTTTTGTGCTTAGATGTCTTCACATGCCATACTGGAAGTACTGACAATTTTATTGTGTGTTAATCAAACTTTAAAATGCTTGTAATATGCATATTGTATGTAACTTGGTATTCCTATAATATTCATGTGACGTGTTTCATATCTCTGTAATTCTCTCAATCTAACAGAGTCGAATTCTGATAGCAGAATGCAGTAATGTGCATTATTTTACACTTTTCATATTTCTGGAAGCCGAACGGCTCAAATCCCATCTCCTCATGACTCATTCAAGTGGGCGTGTCTAACAGGACAAAGGAAAAATCTTCCCGCCCGAGATGCTCTAAGATGATTGGTTCGGGTACGCAGAGTAGGCGTGAATCCATCTTCTCCATAAGAGACTGACACCGAAGTTTCTCAATGAGCACTTTTCCTGTGAGAGGTTTTCTGAGTCCATTGCTCCTTCGGGAGCTTTTCTCCGTTTCTCTTTTCTTTTTCTCTAAGTCTTTTCTTTATTTTCGTCTTCGGACTCTCCCTACGTTCAGTGAAGCGAACGTAGCCGGCAACTTCAACTCAAAGAAAAAGACTCTTTTGAAATTCCCGCGACCGCGCTCAGCTCCTCTTCTTTAAGGACACACGCACGAGCACCTCGTCTGAGAGAATTTCTGGTCCATGGCTCCTTAGGGAGTTCTCATCTCCGTTTTTCTTTTCTTTACTAAGTTTTATTTTCATATTCGCCTCTCCCTCCACGAGGGAGATGAACTCTGAATTGTTTAGTTGGTAACTTCACGTTCGGTGAACCTTTAAATCTTCCTGCGAGTCTGCTCGCCCCAAAAGACACGATGGAACACGCCCAGTTCTAAAAGGAACGGCACACGCGCTTTCTTTCCTCATGCAAAGAGAACCATATGCAAGTATTGATTATTGATTTGATTCGATTTATGTGATTTCTTGTTGTCTCTCTCAAAGGTTACATTGTCTGTGATTTTTGCCATAGCCTACTGCGATCTCTGATTGCACATTTTGCTTTCACTTTCTCTCTCTCTCATCTCTCTCATTTTCCGATCTCTTTCATGGCCAGAAAACAGCTTTCTTTGAATTATAAGAAAGAGATAATTTTTGTTGAGAAATTGTTAAGTTAATCTTACGGCCGTTTGCTGGACAAACAACCGTTTAATAATTACATTAATTTCAATTAAGGGTTATCTCATAGAATCGATCTGAAATAAGATTATTGATATATGAATGAGGAATTACAATTCGTTGTGATTGATTATTCATATATAGCCTACAATCGATCTACTTTCAACTTCGATAATTTAATGTAACTGTAATATGCAATATATTAATCATATTCATGATTAATTATTAAAATTCCCTATAGATCATTTGAGCTAATGTTAATGTACTACCCAGTGCGGTTACAATTATTTCCTTATCACTTCTCGTGTGCGTTTGATTGTGAAACGTAGTTTGCGAACCAGACAGAAGTTGTCGGTGATTCTTTATTTTGTAAAGTCATGCAATATGAAACCCCCTGTTGCCGATCCATCATACAGTGTGCACACAGCAGCAACTGAATGTTACCCCAGATAGTTGTGCAGTGTGAAAAGATCAGCGACCTGACTACTAATTTGTAAATAAATTTTCTTAGGCTTAATAGTCTACTGTAACATGTACTAAGCATTGAACACTGAGTGCCCACAATCAAAAGCACTACTCTAGTCAGAACAAGCAATCGTGTCCATGTTTCTAGCGTTTGATGTGTACATAAACACCACTGATCTCTCAAACTTCTCTAAAATATGCTTCTTCGATGAGCATCCGTTATAAAACACTCACAGTACATTAATTTTGACAACTACGCAAATATATGAACTGAGATCATGCAGAAATACGATGTTATAGTGATCAGTGATCCGAGAGCACACATACACGGTTTGTTTGCGCTTCAGTCATAACGGGCTCATTACAATCTAACCTTCATTACAATCGTCATCCATCAAAACTTTTTTGGCGACACTGGTTTTCTTTATCCAACTGAAAGATGTAGTTTGTGTATATGTTCATTAATAATTATATTATATAATAATAATAATATTATATTAATATATTTAAATTAATTTTAAGTTAATTTTAAGATAAAGGCTTGTTTCTAAAGTACTTCCTGCCTCTATGTATTAATGCTCATGGGTAGCCTAAATGGGTTCCATTCAGACCTTAACATTAAGTATTTTACTGTTATGTGTCAACAAGATTCAACAAGACATTTTCACCTGGCTATACCCAATGTTTAGATCTGTTGTGGTATTTATGCAAATTAGCACATACGTAATTAGATTATGCACCATTTGTCCATGTTAACAAACAATTTCAAAAAACTTGTAATACATTTTTTGTTTGTCTTGATGTAGGCTAAGTAATCAACTCAGTAATTTTCATGGTGATATCTAAAAGGTTAAAATTTTTACCCTATTCACGTAAGAAAAAGAATGAATAGGCGTATGAATAGGCTATATTTGGGTCTTTTTCTAAACTTTCCCCTAATGGGATTCTTCGGGACTTTTTTTTCCTTACTCAGGACATATTGAGGATACAAAATCAGTTGAGTTTCCTTCTGTTTCAATTTGTTCAACCTTTTTTCATAAAATGACTGGACTACTAGTGCTGCGGCCAACAGGTTGAAAACCACTGTTTCATTTGTCATACTTCTGACTTGGCTAGATAATAATTTTGATCCCAGATCCCAATCAAATGGAACACTTATTATCATTATGGTGACTTAAAAAAAATGGTAACACTTTACAACAAGGTTCATTAGTTAATGTATGAACTAACAATGAGCAATGCATTTGTTACTGTATTTGTTAATCTTTGTTAACATTAGTTCATAAAAATACAGCTGTTAATTGTTTGTTCATGTTAGTTCACAGTGCTTGAACTAATGTTAACAATATTTTAATAAAGTATTAGTAAATGTTGAAATTAACATTAACAAAGATTAATAAATATTTCATGTTAACTAATGTAGTTAACACAGTGTTAGAGATATTTGATGTTATTATGAAAAGTTATATATATTCATTATTTATGATAATAAATATTTTCAGTTGATTATAAAACTGTTGGGTGACAAATAATAATTGGAAATGAATGGGAAACACTAATAATGTTCCCTTGTGTAAATTCTTTAAAAAAAAAAAAACAACCCTTTTAAGCTTGCTGTGGGCTAACACACATTATTTGTTCTTTAATTTATTTAATTTTATTATACGTATGGTGTGTTTGCTTGCTGTTCTTTGTGTGGAAATTACCCTGTGGATATTATTAAATAATGTTTGAACCTTTATCTTCATATTCGTGCCTTTATATGCAGCATAACCGTTACACACAGCAAGCATTAATCGAAGGAAGAGATATTTCACTGAGCAATCTAATGAAATAAAAATTGTGTTGTGGAATCCTAAACTTTTATCCTGAAGGTAGAAGATAGTGCTTGAGGTGCAGCACGTTCACTATCACTAGTGGTGTTCACTATCACTAGTGGGTAAAGTTTAAATTAGTTTTAAGTTTAAATTAGTTTAAAGTTTAATGTAGTTTAAAGTTTAAAGTAGTTTAAAGTTTAAAGTAGTTTAAAGTTAAAAAGTTGCTGGGGTGTTTCTAGTGGGTTCCTAAGGTGTTCTGGGTGGTTTCTATGTGGTTGCTAGGGTATTCTGGGTGGTTGCTAGGCTAGGGTGTTCCTAGGCGGTTGCTAGGGTGTTCTGGGTGGTTGCTATGCTGTTGCTAGGTGGTTGCTAGGGTATTCTGGGTGGTTGCTAGGCGGTTGCTATGGTGTTCTGAGTGGTTGCTTTGGTGTTGCTAGGCGGTTGCTAAGGTTTTTGGGTGGTTGCTATGGTGTTCTGGGTGGTTGCTATGGTGTTACTAAGCGGTTGCTTGGCGGTTGCTATGGTATTTTGGGTGGTTGCTAGGGTGTTCTGGGTGGTTGCTAGGGTGTTGCTAGGTGGTTTCTAGGGTATTCTGGGTGGTTGCTATGGTGTTGCTAGGTGGTTGCTATGGTATTCTGGATGGTTGCTAGGCGGTTGCTAGGGTGTTCTGGGTGGTTGCTATGGTGTTGCTAGGTGGTTGCTAAGGTATTCTGGGTGGTTGCTAGGGTGTTCTGGGTGGTTGCTATGGTGTTGCTAGGAGGTTGCTATGGTATTCTGGGTGGTTGCTAGGCGGTTGCTAGGGTGTTCTGGGTGGTTGCTATGGTGTTGCTAGGCGGTTACTAGGGTATTCTGAGTGGTTGCTAGGTGGTTGCTAGGGTGTTCTGGGTGGTTGCTATGTTGTTGCTAGGCGGTTGCTAGGGTGTTCTGAGTGGTTGCTAGGGTGTTGCTAGGTGGTTGATATGGTGTTTTGGGTGGTTGCTATGGTGTTACTAAGCGGTTGCTATTGTATTTTTGGTGGTTGCTAGGGTGTTCTGGGTGGTTGCTAGGCAGTTGCTAGGGTGTTCTGGGTGGTTGCTAGGGTGTTGCTAGGTGGTTGCTATGGTGTTACTAAGCGGTTGCTATGCGGTTGATATGGTATTTTTGGTGGTTGCTACGGTGTTCTGGGTGGTTGCTACGGTGTTCTGGGTGGTTGCTAGGCAGTTGCTAGGGTGTTCTGGATGGTTGCTAGGGTGTTACTAGGCGGTTGCTAGGGTTTTCTGGGTGGTTACTATGGTGTTGCTAGGCAGTTGCTAGACAGTTGCTAGGGTACTTTGGGTGGTTGCTAGGGCCTTTTATAGGGGGTTGCTAGGGTGTTCAGGCTGGTTGCTGTGGTGTTACTAGGTGGTTGGTAGTTGTCATAGATGGTTACTATGGAGTTTTTATAGAGTTCTTAGCATGATCTTGGCATGATTTAGCACTTCGCTATTAGCATGTAGCTATTCACTGCTAGCATGTGTAGCATGTTGGAAGTGCTGTTTGCTAGCATGAGTCAAAAGAGCCAAACCTCATCTCTATACGATGTTAAAGGGTCAGGTCATTTAGAATTACATCTATAAATTAGCAGCATCATGTTTTCACATCTTACATGTGAGAAAACAAGTAAAGGGCAGTTTAATATGGTTGGGTAAAAATCTTTTTGGTCACAGACCTATCAATATTTTACAGGGGACATCAAAGCAGACTAAATGAATAATCAATTGCTATAATAATTATGAGAAATAAACAAATGGAGAACAAAATAACAAAACAATTTGATTCTAGAGGAACTTTTGGCCAACATGAAATCAAAATTAATTACCAATTACTTAATACAAATTCTTTCATAATTAAAAAAAAGAAAAAAAGGACACTAGGATACTTTTAAAAAGAGTACTCATTTTGGAAAATTATTTTAGAATTTTTTTCTGTTGTCTGTAAGGAACCTTGCATTTTTTATGATGACAAAATGTTATATTGATTTGTGTAATTCTTATAACCACTAGTGATGATGTCTGTAGTAACCATGGTGACAAACAGGCTGGGAACTAGGGTGACAGAACTAAGAAACAAACTAGAAAGCTAACCTAGAAACTCAGTGGACTGTTGTACAAAGCTGGTTTCAGTTGCTTGCTACCCAGGTAAATTCGAGATTAGTTTGAGCAAACTCTGGTTTTTCAGGCTCAAGAAGGTGGATTGGTTTTTAGTGGTGTTCATCGCTATGGTAACTTACGCTACACAGCTAACCTGCTCCGGAGAAGGTTTTATTCTGGGTTAGAGATCACAGACCCAAACTGGACCAATCAGTACAGTAAGATGTGATGCAATAAAGCCAATATACTTATTATAGCCTATTAATTGACAATTAATTTTAAACTTTGCTTTTAAATTAATATAAATATAATACATGCATTCATATTTAATGCTTTTAAACAACGTGTATTCGTTTGAGCTCTTTGTGAATCTATAATTTTTAGGCCTTTGATTCACATCATGAATTGATATCTTCTTTCAGCTGCCTTCTCAAACTTTCGCTGTAGCAGCAGTTTATTCCTGCCTTGTAAACACTTTTAATTTCATGATAATTTTCAAAATGATCTCTTAATCTTCAAAAGAGAAGTGAATTGTGCCGTCTCTCACGCGAGAAGTAAATCAAACTGACGCTCTCCATGTTCCGTGTGATTGGCTGTTTGCCGCACGTGTCACACTTTCAGGTGCATGCGCTTCAGAGTTAATCGCAAACTCTGGATCAAACCTGAGTTGACAGAGAACGTTTATACCGAGCTTTGTGAGACTGCTGAACCTGATCTAAGCCTGGATCTAAACCTGATCTAAACCTAAACTCTAAACCTACTCTGAAACTCAGAGTTTGTTCAGCTAGCTTCGTGCAATAGGCCATAGGCCTTGTCCACACTAATACGTCCACACTGAGACTGCATTTTTATTAACAAAAACTACGCTTTTTGAAAACGCTCTCCAAAGTGGTTAAATTTTTTATTGTAGTGTGGACTGTGAAAACAGGTATTTGAAAACAATGACGCATGCTATTCATGTGACGCATATTCATGTTTATATTGTGCTTGTTATGTGCTATTCACTTTCACACAGTTGCTCAAATATGTTACTCTTCGTATCACTGTCCTGCAAAGATGACAGAAAATTTACTCACATTTGCTGTCCTGCGGCAAAACACGAGAGAAGTTGCGTTTAGACCAAGCATATGCAACCTGGATACATCAGTGAATGGTGAGATATGTTGCTAAATAAAATGATCCTGTTAGAAGAATTGCTTCGTTGTCTTGTTCCATCTGTATCATCTCAGTGAGCTTTTATGAGGGTTTACGCATGTGCAGTAAGGTGAAACGAAACCGCCGTTTTCAAATGTATCTGGATTAATGTTGTAGACACTAGTAGCCTCAGACAGAAAACGGATCAAAAACAAACTCTAAACATGACCAACCAAACTCAAAACGTGACAATCACCAGTTTATTATATTATATTATAGTCACGTACATAGATAATAGAAACTCAGGACGAGGAATACTTCACGTACCCTGAGGGAGAACACAAGGAACTAAATACAGGGAGCTAACAAAGGAGCTTGATGAAATGATTAATGTACACAAGTGGAGACGAATTAACTAATCAACAACAGGTCAACTAGGTCACAATGGCTAAATCTGAAATTGCCCCCTAAACCCTTATTCACTATTCCCCAAGTTAGTCCACTAATACTGTTCACTTGAATGAGTGAATAAAACCAAGTGAGCGAATTCGGACAGCCGTTGAGTGTACATCGGTTGTACACTCGTTATTGCGGTGCAATGTGGGATAGAATAAGTGCACTCAATAATGTCCACTATGGTTTCAGACACCACTACAAATGGCTGTCCAATACCCCCTATTTGAGGGTATTGGAGGCAATTTCGGATTCAGCCAATGAAAACACAGGAAAGACTTGACATTTTATATTTTTAAAAAAATATACTTGTGCGATCTGAGTATAATGTTTAAATGAAAATGTATTACAGTTTAAATTTATATTAAATAGAATTACTTTAGAATAAACTTTAGAGTGCTTTTAAGAACTTTAGAGTGCACTTAAGTACTTAAGTTCATATTCAATATCAATTTCATAATTTTTGTCTTTGAAATATGGTTGAAGTGTACTGCTGCATGCACTGACATGCATTTATGGTAACCTAAAATATACTTTAATGTCATTTCTATAGAAACTTATATGTCTATTATTTGTAACTACACATTTGTGATTATAAAGTTGCAATTTAGTACATTTAAAATATATTAACTTTAAATGTAACATCGAATAACACACCACAGTTAAAATTATTTTATATTTTTAAAAGTGTGTTTAAGTGTGTTGAGAAATAGAGCCATGAAAGTGTACTCTCTAAGAACATTTATTTAATTAACATTGTATTATCTGTAAGTACAATGTTTTGAAAAAATATATACTTTTAACATTTGAAGTACATTACAAGTGCACATTCGATACAATTAAGCACACTTGTTTTTCACAAGGGAATTACTTGCTCTGCCTATATAAAATGACTTTCCTTTTTAGCTGACATAACATTTCATGTTGATATTTTAGAAATATAAGTTGGCATTGAATGCTATTGGACAGAAGGACTGTGTCTGAAAAGAGACACACCCGTCCTCAAATGTCAATGTAATTAATTTAAAGGAGCTGTATGTAAGATTGTGGCCAAAACTGGTACTGCAATCACTTTCAAATTACTGTATAGAGTGGTGTATCCCCTCCCCCTCCCCCCTGCCTCGAGGTTGCCAGATAGGCTGCAGGATCCAGCAGGAACGTAGGCTGCAGTTTGAATCTGCAGCTGTGGTAACTAGAGCAGAGCTGGCAACCCGGATTCAGAAACACTACTGACTTCGTGATTGGTAGATAGATGGAGGGCGGCGCTTCAGGCCAAAACACAAGATGACAACATCAACATCAGTTGAGGGCTGCAACTTCACTTTTTAAATGACAATATCCTGGCCATACTACTTTTGTCAGTGATATAAGTATTTGAAATGAACATGATTTCTTAATGTCTAGTGACATATCAGGGCCATTTTATGATTAATTGAAATACATTTCTTACATACAGCTCCTTTAATTTAGATACACATAAGCTTTAAAATGCATTTTTGATAATCCAAGACAAGTATAGTGACAACCAAATGAGTTGTCAAACTACAAGAAGTGATGAAACTGTCCAGCCTCATGCAGGCCTCACATGCAAATGTGACATTCAGGGTTTTAAGACAGCAGTGATTGAGCAACGGCTGATGAGAGCTTTGTTTTTAAAACAGGCCCTTATTGGCTCAAACACCCTAATTAAACTGAAATGTCACTTAGTTGATTCATATGTATTTGCATTGGCTATTACATGCAATTGTCTTTGCTATTTATTAATGACTGGCTTTACTGTGTTTTTTTTTTCTTTTAGCCATAAAGTCCTTCCACCAAAGTAATACCATTTGCAACTCATTTCAGTTCAGTAAAATGTGTTTTTGAGTGAAACAGGATAGTTAAGAAGTAGAGTGGGTCTTTATTTTTTTGGATTTTTGAAAAAGTAGGCATTGGTACCAGAATGGTAGCAGGTGGTTTGAGTTGAAGGGGAGACCAGGAATTAGAGTCTGTTTTGATTTTTATGTTGACTTTAAGGCCCCGTCCACACTACTGCGTTTTAGTTTAGAAACGAAAATTATAACGAAAACGATCTCCGTCCACACCAGCGTTTTAGCTGTGTATTAGAATTGATCTCCGTCCACATTAAAACGACTGAAAACGCGGATCACGTGACTATTCACCAACACTGGGCATGCGCGTGCCGGTGTAAACCTAGAGACTTTCAGACATAGACTGTAAAAAAATGCTTTCAAACATCAAAATGTAATTTATTAATATGTATTTGTGTCAAAATTACATATAAACATATTTTCCTATTCTATTTTGCCTGGAAACGCTTCCAACACGTGTCGCATGAAAAATAGGCGTCGGTTCTATTTCTAGCATGCACGCGTTTACTGCGCGAGCCGCGCCTGAGACGCGGCAGTTTATTACTGTAAGAAACTGTTCCAGCGGGTGAAGTTTACTGAATATTACCTGTGTACTCCATGACTGATGACACCCAATCATAGAGCCGAGTGTGAGCCTCTGCGTCATCGTTTCTAAAGTCCTCCGTTTTGACCCGTCCACACTAAAACGCACTCCGGAGATTCAAAACGAAAAACGGGTCGGCAGCGTTTCTAAACTTCTCCGTTTTGGGTCTCCGTTTTTGCCGTTTTAGTGTGGACGGGAGGTGCAAACGTAGCAAAAAGTCTCAGTTTTTAAACGAAACATAGTAGTGTGGACGGGGCCTAATTCATAGCTTTGGTAAAAAATACAGTGGCAAAATGTGGATCCATCGCTGATGAATAAAGCACTTCTGTGCATAAATGGTGTCTTGAGAAACTATGTCAAATAAAAGGGCTATGTCAAAAATTTTAATTCAACAAATGTCACACCACATCTTTAAATGGTGTTGATTAATCGGGTAGATACAAAGTCTGGAGCCAAGAAACATTTATAATTCAGTGGACAGCTGGCTCAATGTGACAGCACAGCCTTTTATTTCAAGTTTTTGACAGCTCTTCCTCAACTTTCCAATTCTTGTTCGCACAGATTCTTTCAGTCCCAAATGCTGTATGGCGATTGGCGGCCAGTTAAGGTTGTTTTGGTTTCTAGACGTGATGACCCATATAGGTGCAGAGTACAAGTGCAGATCTTTCTCACACACACACACACACACGCACGCACACACGCACGCACGCAGGGGCAGACTGGGACCAAAAAGTGGCCCTGGACTTTCTGGCCCACAGCAGCCCACCACATCCCACATCATAACACATTGGCTCATTAATGTGCAGAATAATATTTAACACCACTTATAGCATAAAAATATAAAACAATACAAAAATAAATGCTATTTAAACATTTATTTTAAGTAACACAACATATATTAGGTTATATTTGTAAAACAAAGGGAAACAAACAGAAAAACATTAAGACATACAACATTATTAATATAAAACTATCAAGACAGCAAATCAGCTAGTCAGGGGGCATCATCTTGGTGCAGTGTAAGATATAGCACTCAGCTGTACAACTCCTGAATCAAGATTGAAACTATTTTGCAATCCTCCAATATTTCACGAATCCTCATGGCATACTATTAGGCTATCATGTGACATTAAAGGTCCCGTATTATGCCCCTTTTCACAAGATGTAAAATAAGTCTCTGATGTCCCCAGAGTGTGTATGTGAAGTTTTAGCTCAAAATACCCAACAGATCATTTTTTACAGCATGTTTAAATTGTCATTTTTTGGGGCTCAGAAAAACGCGCTGTTTTAGTGTGTGCCCTTTAAATGCAAATAAGCTGCTGCTGCACAGCCCAGGGGGCGGAGCTTCATGAGCTTGCGCTCAGTCTCTCAGGACAATTTCATCTCACGGAATGATGATAATATCAGAAACTCTCAGTAACGGTGTTCACTTCGAGTCGGACAATAATGCCTACAGAGTCAGAGTGCTGTATAGAGATGGAACAGGTATAGTTTAGTAGTTTAATTAAGGTTATAACGTATTTGTCATCTGCTTGTATGTATCCATTATTAATAGCCTACAAGTCTGCTGTTTCGGACCAGGTCCGAATGATGATCCAACATATACTGATGATGAGTTTAATAAAGTTTATTGTACATCACACAAAAGATGAAGCGTCAGTTTTACTTCAGAAAATCACCGTAAGAGCTGAGTAAACACAGTAAGTTATAAGAAGTGCGCAAGTACATAAACGAATTTCGGTAGATTTGAGGGAGCATTTTCTTTAAAAACAAAATAATTCCACCTCGTCTTGGCTGCATCAGATTTCGGGAGTAAATAGAGAGTGCTATGTGGATTAAAACATCCAGCCACACAACACCTACAACTCTTGGGAGACATTCTCGTCAGTGCAGCAGCTGTGAACGTGATCAGGGCTGGTCTATGCTAGAATGGCAGTGTCTGGCAACACTCGTGGGTGGGGCCTGTGCTTAGTGACGTCACTAAAACAGTATTCTGAAAACAGGTCGTTGGGAGACACTGCTGATGATTTATGGGGATTAATAAAAAAGGAGTGAGTGGATTTTTATCACTATTGGTTGGTTGTGTACACACACTGCCAACACACATTTATGTCCAATCAGCATGCAAAAGTGAATTTTGCATAATAGGGGACCTTTAAACTTGATTGATAAAACCTGCCCAGAAAGCCACATGGACAAAAAGGTGCAAACTTATTGTGCAAGATGTGTTGGTCCTATCAGCAACTAGCTACAAAATCTACAAAGGTTAGTAGCAAATTTAAATTTCTCTCAAACACTATAACACGCAAATGATCAAATTTTAAACATTAGAGTATCATCAAAATCTTAAATTATGTAATTATTAAGTTAATGATAAACATAAAACAAGGAACTCGTTTTTGGAAGAAAACAATATAATTCAATAGGGTTTATTATTTTAATTTTATACTAATTGTTGAGTTAAGAACTAATTTCTCAGCACTCAGTAGTGTTTGGAATTAATATTAACTACCATCATTGTTAAAATGAGTAACTAGTTTACTAGTGCGAGCTAAATAATGCTACGGTACAATACGGTTATCCGGACCACACGTGACCACACCGGACCACACGTGACCACACGTAAATAATTTATCCGGACCACACGTGACCACACCGGACCACACTTAAATAATTTATCCGGACCACACGTGACCACACACCTATTTCTTTATTCGGTTATCCGGACCACACCTATTTCTTTATTCAAAAACCACACCTATTTCTGAATTTTTTAAGCAAAGTTTATTCAAAAACCACACCTATTTCTGAATTTTTTAAACAAAGTTTATTCAAAACTCTTGTTCCAGCATCCTCGAACAGTAGGCGGCCAGCGTGTCTTCACTTCCCTCAGAATAGCATCGAACGGGTCCTCTTCGCCAATAGTGCTACTCCACATGAACTCAGCCAGGTACGACTTGAGAAACTGCCGATCGGTGCCCCGGTGTTTCTTGTTCCGCCACTTTGCCGATCCCCACATCCTTTCCACGGTTTGGGTGTGAGCGCCGGTTTCTGGATCCACGAAGTTGTAGTGATGATTGACCTTGAAGTGCTCGAATCCTGCCGCCTCCAGCTCACGCGTTTCTCCAGCTGTCCGAGTAGTTGGTGGTCCCCTCTGCGATGTTCTCTTGAATGGCGGCCAGCAGAGTTGCAGCATTCCTGTTCGGCACCTCCACCAGAAAACACTCCTTGGTCTCGCGGCAAATCCCTCCGAAGATCCACTGTTGAGGTAGTACCTGGCCGGCGTTGTTCTTGCGCTTGGTAAAGAGGGACTTATCTTGACGCATGCACGCACACACACACGCACACACACACACACACACACACACACTACTTTTTGATCTATCAATGTGATTTGAAGGTTATGGAGCTCAAGAACAGAGAGGGAGATCGACTAAACACCAAAAATAAAACACCTTTTATTTGTATTTTTATTTTCTCTGAAATGTGTCACTTTGGTTTTTAGTGGCATTGCATATTGTCACCATCTCTATATTTTCTGCATAAAACACATATGTCTGACATTGGTCAAAAACCTTGTAACTCTATTTGAACTTGATTTTGGTAAAATATTAATAATATAACGACTCATGCAAGTGTCTGACCATATATAAAGCCACAATATCAACTTTGACACAATTATTTTAAAAAATACAGTGTTTTTTTTCATTTTCTAAAAAAAGTAGTGGATTTGGACATTTTGGACATTCCCACCTCCGACAGTTTCCGACCGATAGCAACGACATGTTGTAATTTTTACATTAAAGGAGCAAAGGTTCTGATATGACTTTTGTTTAATTTATCTTTGTTTTGTTTTTTTACATCACAAAAAACAGACATTTTAATGTCGAATGTCGATGCGGCATGTTGTGATATTGCTCAACAACCATAAGCAACTGTTTTATACATACAAGTTTAGAAATACCTTAATAACAAGTGCATCCTTGCTTTGACTTATTTGGGACACATACCACTCTGTATTTTTGCATTATTTCATATATCATCTCTTTCAGTAAATAGTGTGCAGCAGTCCTCATATCCATGCAGGTATATGTATCATGATATAAACTGCATATAATGGAAAAAATGTCTACTGTCTCTTGTGTTTTCCAGGTAGAATTTATTGCTCACTTTGTGAAAGATTCATTTGAAGGATGTAACATGTTAACCTTGTAGTGTTATTGAAATTATACATCCATTGAAAGGCCGGTGGATTTTTGTTGAGGACAGGTGATATAATAACTTTGGGATCAATGTGGATTCAGTTGCTGTAGAAAAGAAGAGATGTGTTATTTCATGTTGATTTAGAGCATTTCAGAGACTGTCTGTTTGTTGACAAAGGGGAGAGGAAGGCAGAAATAATGCACACAATAGCAACTTGCAAGTAGAAGTTGGTAGAAGGAAATAACTTCTTTCACCTTATATCCAGTGAATCAACACAGCTGGTTCAGACATGTTGCTATGGTTATTCTCTTGACGGATAAGAAACACTATCTTGCAGCAGCAGAAAGGCCATTAACTTAAAGCTAAAGCAGGCAGACTGGCTTTCATTGCAGTTTCTAGTATAATGAACAAAAACATCACTTGATGTGGTGTTATTATTGACCACCGAAAGCAGGTGGTAAATTAAAGTTTTATTTATTTATTTATTTAGATGTTTAAAATAGACTACTTTCGCAAATTTATAACACTGTACAGTAGTGATCGTGGCTGTAATTATGTTAGATGAAATGTGCATCTTGAATTGTTGGGTGTTATCATTATTATCATATATGATGGAACCATGAGAACATATGTGAGAACAGAGATACAACTCCTGAAACGCGTTCATCCTATGTTCCTATGTTCCCCATATTCATGGCACATAAGGAACACATGAAAAAGGGTCCTATGTTCTAAGGGTCTTGTGTTTCCTATGTTTATATACCACACGGGAACCTGAAAAAAGGTTCCCAAGCTCTGTATTTGCTTAGGAACCCGTCAAAGGGGGTTTCTTTTCTCCAGCACTGCCGTATGGCTCTCAATATATTAGACCTAGACTTGAGGGAACTAAACAAATGATTGGAGTAATGTAATAACAAAAGGTCACAGCCTCCTTAGGTTAGGGTTAGAAGTTTATAAAGTTGATAGGGCCCTGGGAAAACGAGTCCTGGCCTTTTAAAAAGTTTACTTAATGTGTGTTAACAGACTATTGAATATATATATATATATATGCAGTATCTATCAGAAGCCACATTGATATATATTATTGAACAGTATTGTCTGATCAGTTAATTACCACCTTATACCAAGTTTAGATCATTTTGATTATTACATAATTTTAATAATTTTTGGTTTCTATTCTTCATATACGGAATGACGTGCATATAGTAAGAGTTTTACTGCTCATTGACACCATTATGCAGTGCAGTACCCCATATAAAATAGGGACAATATAAATAAATAAATGTCATATATATTATATAACTGAAAATAGAAAAGATAAAAAGACTGACGCTTCCCTGAGAGACAATTAATTTCACCCATAAGCAGTCTGTAAAAGTGGAGCTGTGGAGAGAGTTGTTAAGGTGTGGATCTAATCACAATGCAAACCAAACAATGCAGGAATCAACAAGAACAGGAATTTAGGACAGAGGTCTTCAACCTCTGGAATGGACTGTGCTTAAAACAAGAACCAACACTGAACTGAGGAAAGCAAAGATTGTAGCCTACAGTGTATATACACAAAGGGTAATGAGAATTAAAGATGAGAAACATAAGTAACCAGGGAAACAAATGGATGGAGGAAGAAACACAGGAAGTGAGAAAATAACAAGAACGGAACAAAATACAAACATGAGCCCTATTCGGACGGGACTAGTTTTCCAGAGGGACATTAGATAAATTTGTGTTTCACAGACAAACTTTGTCATTTTAATCCAGTCCGAATCAGCAGTGTCTGTGTTTTTCTCACACAACCTCAGTAAAAATTCCAGGGCAAAATACCTTTTTCTGCAAACTCTGCGTTTCTCTGAGAAATCTAATCCGGTCCAAATGCGAATGTCTGTGATTACCGATTTTGTATTATACTAACTCTTCTCCTCATGTGTTTTTTGACCTACCTGACCTAGGCTACCATGTGCACACAAATCTTCCGTATGCTTTCATTTAATTTCAACATGGATGGTATCCGACGAAAAAATTTAATTATAAAATTAATAAATAGAGCCAAATCGCCGAAACTGTGAAGACTGCCCATTTTAATTTCAGTGTCAGACAAGATACTTGTCTAGCTGTCTCTGCTTACTTATGTGGGTTTATTATAAACAACCACTGCTATAAACTTATATGAAGTTTATTTAAATGGGGTTTTAAATAAAAATTATACCAATTAGTAATTCAGTAAAAAACATATACTTAATACATGATGCACGCAAGCACAGCAGATGACCTTCTGTAATGCCCACGTCAAGAAAACACACTCTCCCACCTCTGTAATAAACACAGAGATGTTAGTCCCGTCCGAATCAGTGCATTAAATCACAGATGTCGGGTGATAAGAATTGTAACTCAAACTACATTTGGAAAACTAGTCCCGCCCAATTAGAGCTGGATAGAGTATGTGAAAAAATTCAAACTAAGAGTCTTTGGGAAACAAAGGAACACAAACGTGTGTGCAGTGACATATTTTGAAACGAAAATTGCTAGGAGTCTATGAATGAACAAAATACAATCCTAGAATCTCCCTAGAACCAAACCATATGTAAAGCCTTTCTAAAGCCAAGGAATATTCTGTGTTAAAAACAACAGCTCTGTCGATGGCATCTGACTCATCCCTCTGTTTGTAAAAATAGAAATTAAAGTAAAATCATTGTCATAGTGTTTTAATAATTATGACCTAATTATACGGCTTAAGCCTATAGTCCCATGCTAAGATGCATGTTTGAGCTTTTTTAACTGAAAGCAACATATCTTAAAATATCTCACTGCCATTATTTTGTCTCAAGATGTACACCAGTAATGTTTTTTTTTTTTCTTCTGTAGGTCACGTTTATAAAAGCTACTTAAATGTCCTAATTGAACTAAAGCCTTGTCCTGGCTTAGTCTAAGCCCTGTCTGTGAAACCTGGCCTTAGTGTTTTTAAAAATTCAATGCCTAAACCTACCCATCACAGAAACATTCAAAGCACTAGATTTAAATAAAAACATGTGGATTGTCATAATATTTCACAATGTAAGTGAGGAAATTTGGCCCTCACAAGTATAGCCAAACATGTACATGCACACACACGCACGTGCACACGCACACCTAAAACTACTCATCACAGAAAACTTTCTGTGTGAGTAAATTATGGCAAATTGTTTTGAGTACATGACACATTTTTTAATACAGTATTCCTTTAAACAACCTTTTGCAAAAAAAAAAAGTTACCTTGAATTAGCCATTAATACATTATCTCTCAATAAACACATGGCATGGCCAGCTATTCTTTTTATTCACCACCATTTATAAAATATGTAAACAGCACAAGTCAGATGCAAAAAGGGGAGGGGAACTACACAAAGGCTTGTCAAGTGGTTTGAAGATGTTGAAAGGGGATATGGAAGTGTAATTATCTCAGAAGGCATCACAGAGGCATTTTAATTTGGTGTATGTTGCACTTATCACTCATGCAGTGAGTGAGACTGCGATTTTGACTTTCGCTCATCTCTTGCTTTAGTATTTCTCGGTTGCTTTGAAAGGTCTAACTCTCACACTCGTTTTCATATAAAACACAGATCCAAAGTCTATTCAGCCCACTCAACCATTTTGTTAATGCCCGGGGCAAACAGTAACTGGGTTTTAGTGCCCTTGGTATTTTCCTATTCATTTTCACCATAAAAAATCCCACCTTCTTTTAAAATGTTCATTAGAATTGCAATCTTTTGCAATCATTGTGACTGATGTAATCGAAAGGTTCTCATGGCATACTTTCACCTGCAGCTGAATTGTGTTACTAGAAACATAAGCCACGTTTCGACCGCATACTTTCCCCAGGAACTAGGGACTTTGGGGTGGTACTCGGTGTGTTTCCACCGCAGGAACCAGGGTCTAAATGAAGTTCTGGATAAATATTTCCCCCTCAGAAAATCCCTGCTCACGAGGTAGTACTTTTTCAAAGTTCAGGAACTTTCAGGGGTGCACTGTAAAAATTAAAGGTGCCTGGAGGAACCTTTTGGGGTTCTTCACTTTGCCACACTGGCGGAACCGTCTGTAGATCCTCTAGGCACCCTTTAAAAAGGGCCGGTTCTTTGAGGAACCACACAGGTTTCCTGAGGAACTCTTATATGAAGCACTGTGTGGAACCACTGTGGGTACCTCCAGGAACCAAATTTCTATTTTTTTATTTTTTATTTGTATTAAATTAATTTCATGTTGTTACTACAGTTACCATAAACTTCTATTATATAATAAACAAACTGAACCAAATTCAAAATAATAATTGTTTATTACATATTTTAGATCCATTTTAATACATACACTTTAATGCACTTGGGGAAAAAAGCTAGTAATAGATTCATATCAATGAATACACACAAAAAAAATTGTATAATACATAAGTAACATGAATAATCAACCATGTGTATACAATAGGCTACACAAGAAAATACATCTCAACAAAATGCATAGAAAACACATGTTCCATGTAATAAATCAATGTAAAAAAATTAAAATTGACTAATTAAAAATGTGTTTCAGTTCGCTTAAGTCTGACGCTACTGTTTCCAAGTCCAAAAGCTCTCTCAGATGCCAAAAACAAATAACAGTGCTAATATGCACTGTTCTGTAATATTCCTGAAAATTATGATCCTAACCTTTATCTCTATTCCGAAATCTCTGATGGTTAGTTATTCAGCTATTTTGAATCATAAAATGTTGAAGTCTGGGATGCCGTGAGACTGGAGACTGTAATGTACACTATGGCTTTTGAAAAGCTTAAATGTGTGACTTGAATCAACAGTTCCCATAAATGGTTGTTGAGTATTCTCAATATCTAGAAACAAGATAAAGGAAGTAGAAGTAGAGGCTTCGACCCGGAAACAGTATTCCTTATGTCACAACAAGCAGAAAACATTTTTCATTTGAACAGAGTTAAGGTGCAGTAAAATTATCTGTTGTTCTGTGAATGTTCACTGGTGAATTCAGTCATTTCAATAAGAATCCACACGATCAGCAATTTTGTGTGGTGCTTCATACATTACATTGCTACACTGCTGACAATGGTCAATGGACCTTTTTGCCTGTGTAATTTCACGAAATTCACAAATGTGACGCACCTTTAGTCACTGCAACATAAAATGCAATCAATTATAAAATCTTCACAAGGGACATGTGAGGTACTTAACGAGTTAGAAAAGTGAAAAGGTGCATCAGGTTCATTTTCTGTTTGTTTTTCCTCTTTTCTGGTGGATAGTCGGTCCAGGCACTTCAGTGATTTTCAGGTCTACAGGAGGATTTTTATTCTTGTTCTAACTTCAAACTTGTATTTCAGTTTACTGAGATCCCTGCAAAGTACAAAATTTACTGTTAGTAAGGTTATTAAAGTGATAGTTGTGAAATTTAAATAATTTCCTCAGCCTTGTGACGTTCCAAAACTGTTTGACTTTCTGTCTGTGGAACCCAAAAGCAGATCTCAGGCATAATGCAACCCCTGTCACCGTTCAATTTCACTGCATGAAACACAAGCAGAAAAAAATTGTGTAAATCATTCATGAAACCATTCTTATGTACACTTGTCTAGTTCAATTCAATGCAACAATTTATGTAAAAATGGTTAAGCTCCAAAAATGTCCCAGAAAAGATCCTAAAAATAATCAATGAGTTCACAACTCATGTGTTATGGGTTGTGTTGTAAGTCTTATGAAACCATTTAATAGCTTTTTCCTTTTTGAGTCGAAAAAGACCAAACTTGAAGTTATAATTCAGGGTTCAAATGTCTTAGATTCAAATGCATATGATTAAGGTATAGCCTATAAAAAATGCATAGCATTATTGGCTCCAAACCTGTGATATTACATGAATGTAACATGAATGAGATTTGAGAGCATGAGGGAAGAAGATTTTCAGAGAATAACTTATTAAAAAACAAGTACACAGTCAAACAATACAATTGCACACAGAGTTCATAGTAATAAAGTACTTGCATGTGGTGCAGGTACTTACTGTAATTCAATGTTGCCACTGAAATATTGTACTGGTTGTTCTGGGGAAGCAAAATAACAAAGCTGATTATTCACAACATAATATTTATTGACCATTAAATGGATTTAAAATGGTATGTGAGAGAATGAGGGCACCTGTAGTAAGTAAAGTTAGGCTAAACAAAAACAGGCCAAACTATTATTAACCTGCTTTTGTTATTCATAACAAACGCCAATGATGACAGCGGGAATCAGCTAAATTAGTTAGGCTGTATATCAGCAATTTGAAGACACAGTTGTACAGAATATATTGAATTGAATGACTAACTTTAAATCAATCTAACACAATAAGTCAATAATTTCCATTTGTTCATTAGATCAACGTAGTTAGCATCGCGGCTAAAACCTTCATACCAGATACTGTACAATAAACGAGGGGTAAACACTGTAAAAATGTAGTAATGTATAATAAATTTAGTTTATATGTATGTGTGTTTGAACATATAGTGAGTATTTACATTTCTTTGGCGAGTTTACAAACCTTGTAACGGAGAGCCGAACAAACGGCGGAAGATGCGGCAGGCTTTGATGAGGAGAGCCGTTACTGTAGATCAGCTGAGCTTTGTTGCGCGCGAGCAGCGTGAGGATCACTGAAGCGACGACAGCAGAGGAATAGCAGCAGTTTCGTGACAGAATAAAACCTTTATCCTCCTGGTTCTTCTTCTTCAAATAATAATTTATGAAGAAGTAAAAAAATATTATTTTATTACTATTATTTATTCAATAATAATTAATGAATTTTTAGTATTAATATTATTATTATTATTTAGTGTTGTTGTTTAAGGTTTAAATTAATCAATAAAATAGGCCTATACTAAATAAATGTAAGCTACCCAGGTGAAAAAGACGTAGGCTACTGTTAAATGTAAATGCATTAAAGGTTATATTTGTATTGAAGGCCTACTAAAAACACACTCAAGTACATTTTTAATAGTAGCCTACGTATTTTTCAACTGGGTATGTATACTGAATCAAACTTAAGTAATAATAGGATAATAATAATATCATTCTGGCCTCACTGAACCATTGGGTTCCTCCAGATGCTGGCTTTAACATAAGAGATCCTCCAGGAACCACTTAAATGTTAAAAGATCTTCCAATAACCCTGTTATCACATTCAAGTTCCTCTATTTTCCCCCAAAGCACTTCGAGGTCTCATAGTAATGAAAAGGTGACTCCAGAACCTCTGAACTAAATACAAAGTGCTTAAAGGATCCCATAAGTTCCAGCAAGAACCTCAAAGATTGTCAATGCTCCTCCAGTAACCCTACTATAGGAGAAAGAGCTTTGAGGCACTTAAATTACATTTTTAAGTTCCTTGAGTATCCGACAGGATATTTGAGGCTCCTTTAGTTTTTACAGTGTGGGACTTGAGTGCTGAACATGCTGATTGGTTGAGTTCACGCCACATTTTGATTGGTTGACTCCACACAGCATTTTATTTCTACCACCATTTTTTTTAATCTTTTGAGGTGCGTGCAGTAAAAGTTGTTTGCTATTCGAATCAACAGTGGAGTTTAAAAAATACAACAGATGGAACGACGACGAGGTTCAGGCTTTATTATGCTTAAATTCAGAGGAAGAAATCCAGTGGGAACTGTAAAGTAGCGCGCAATTCTACGTCACCGGACTAATTTGCCTACTCTTCACGGTATACTTTAGAGTGCAGGTACAGCAACAGGTCTGGGGGAAAAAAGTTTTTGGGACAAATTGTTCAGGGTAATTTCGGTGGAAACGTGGCTATATTCATCAATTGTTTGATTTGTCTTTCTTTGAATATTTTAGCTGCCCACAACACATGGCATCCTGGTACTGCCACAAATCAGGGAAAAAAATATTCCAGTTGGTCCTGTCTTGGCATCCTGGTAATGCCACTAATCAAGCTAAAAAAACATTCCTGCTGGTCCTGTCCTGGCAAAGGAATCACATGAGGTACAGCCATTACCCATGAGGCTGTAATTTTAGCTTGTGGGACATTTCTGCCTACTGCTGCCATTTTGAGCTTTGTTATTTCTTCCAATTTTTCCACAAGTGCTCAGTCTCCTCCGTATCTTTCTTCTGTTCTTTTTTGCCTTTATAGATAGTATAGGTGGAGAGAGGACAGGAAGCGAAGTGGGAGAGAGAGGGGGACTCAAGCATGTCCACGAGGCCATTGGCTGCAATAGATCTTTGTTCTGTTGTGTTGAGTAGCTTGGTGTCTAGAGGAGGTCAGGTGAGGTTTACAAACCATGAAACAGTGGGAAACTTCAACAACAGAGTTAAAGTAAAGCATGCATTGTACAAACTGTACTAGTACATTGACAGTATTTGGCCTTATACATCTGCAGGCAGAGAAACTAAAAGGATTCAGGAAAACTCTTACATAACACTACAAGTAAATGCCAGCAAATTGATCAAAAGGGCAAAGAATGGCTATAAAAGGAGCTTGCAGCTGCTAGAAAATCTGACAATTACTTTTTGAAGGGTTTTTTTTTGGATTTAGTATAGACATTTGCTCACTCCCCACATCACGCGTCATATGCATAAATATGTTCTTAAGTGAAGCATGGGAGTGATTGCCCATGTTGAATTTGATTTCCATCCAATTATTTTGATAAGCATTGCTTTGCTTTGCTATTGCCATCTAATCTGTTTGGTGTTACATTTAATGAAATCAAAGGCTATCCTTCTGTTGTTAAGGCAAACACTGGTCTGATCTACCTGGATTATTTTGTAGCATTTATTATAATAGCATTTATTATTTTGTGACTTTATTATAACCAACCTGGTCTCATTGTTAATACGTACACTCAAAAAAATAATCTGTTGAACGAACTTAATTAAATTAAGGAAAGGTTTTCCACGAAATTGAATTACATTTTTCCAACAAAATCGAATTAGTTTGAAATAATTTGTTGTAATCTTGTTGTATGAATTTAAATTAATTTAGTCATTCCTGCTAGATAAAGTTTTGTCAGGTTAACTATATTTAGTTTTTGTCCTGCCTTAAATCACCAACATTATAATTTTAGTTAATTTGAATACGGTCACTAGTGTTCAATTTAATTGAAACCATTTTTTACATAGTAATATAATAGTACTTGTGCAGGTCTGCGAGTGAGGTTTACACATAGTGTATACTGAGTGCCCACAGTCTGAACACGAGATTTAATGCACATATAGCATAATACTGAGCCCACAGCCTAAACACAGTCGCCACTCTTCTGCATAATGGTAACCACAAAATTCAAAAACATTACAGAAAGTCCTCTAAGTTTCTAACATAACTGAACATTAAACACTAACATTAACTAACAACATCTTTCCATTTACTGAAAAACACATAAAATAACACTTTTTCCCTAAATTGACCCTCTTAATGCAGTCCCTTGCAAAGCATGCTGGGAACTACAGATCCACTGCCCAGTTAGATGTCAACAACAATGATTCATGTAGTTTTCACACAAATGAATTAAGTTGATTGAACACAATTAAATTAAGTTGTGACAATATTAAACAATCGTGTTACTTTTGCTTATTTTAATTAATTATTTTAATAAGAGGCCAAAATTCATTTTTTGAGTGACATCCGGTTAAGACGAACGAAAAATATTCATGTTGACTCAATTAAAAAAAATTTGGTAAACCAAATTTAAAAAAAAATTACATTGATTACATTTAATGAAATTAAGCTGGAATCATTTCTATGAAGGGTTGTGTCGTATATGCTCATTTTAATTAATGAAATTGAACAAAGAGCTAAAATCATTTTTTTGAGTGTAGGTATTAATATGTTACATTTACAGGTACAAAACATACAGGTTTGTACGTTTGGATAGATGCTGAAAAGTACAATATGGACATAGGCTAATGCCAATATTTAAATGTAAACTTTATTACGCATTTACAGCTAAAAAAAACCCTCAAACTATTCACAAGTCTTTTATATCATAAAGATATTTGTATAATTGTACTTTTACCTTTTTTTGCAGTTAAAGTTTAGATCATTTACATCATTTAGAAAAAAGTAAAAAATGGTACCAAAAGTAATCCAAATGACAATATGTTGCAGTCGCAGTCCTCTCTGGTGGCATATAGTAGTTTATAATAGTTTTTTATGAGGTACAGAGTAGAATTTAAGTTATTAATCACTGAAAATGTTATCCCGATCCACTCTGTGAAGGCGCGCATTTCTCATTCAATTTGATCTGATTTTGAATCAGATTTTGCAAACAATGAATTTGTACAAAATTATTACTTGAGAACAATGAATGTTTTAAAACGTACATTTTTCTTTACTTCAGTCTGAGGTTTTTGTTCAGAAACAATAATATAACATTAATAAAAAAAAAAAAAAAAAAAAAAAAAAAATATATATATATATATATATATATATATATATATATATATATATATATATATATATATATATATATAATAATAATTTCTCTCTTTCATAACACTTGTTCTCTGGCTTTAAAAAATAAACAAATTGCACAAAATTATTAGTCAAGTCATCTTTATTTATATTGAGCTTTTTACAATACAGATTGTTTCAAAGCAGCTTTATAGTGATAACAGGAAAATAATGCAACAAAGTTTGTTTCTAGAAGAAAATAGCATTATAGTCCAGCTTGAGTAAGTTCAGTGATGTTCAGATCATTTATATATACTGTATACCGGTAGATTAACATTTTTAAGTAACTGCAATTTATATTAAGTTAATCCAGCTTAAAATAAAAAGTTATCACAAATCATTTATTTTGTTTAAACTATTACTTGTTTACTTGGTAAACTTGAAATTGGAATTGTCAAGTTTACATACCGGTATAGCCGCTCTGGAGAAAACAGTGATGTCATCGTCCAGCTCAGTTCAGTTCAGTCAATGCAGGCAGATCAATAATATTGTTGAATATTAGGTGTCCCCAACTAAGCAAGCCAAAAGCCAAGGTGACATGGAGAACTAGAGAACAAATGTTTTAAAACTTTAAATTCTTTTTCAGTTACTTTTTGTTCAGTGTTTTTTTCAGACAGTAATATACAAAATAAGACTTCATCCCATTTAATACACTTCTCTGCCTTAATTTATAAACAAAGCGGACCAAATTGTTTGTGAAAATTAAATTAAATAAAGTGCAAATGTCTTCTTTCTTTTTTGCAGCTTGGAGTTTTTTAACATGTTTGTATTAGTTTGTGATGTTGCCACAGTAGCGAATAGCCTTCCTGCACACATCACAATTTGTAATGTTTTTATTTGCAGCTGTAAAATAACTCCACACAACGCTCCTGTTTCTTTCTGCCATGCCACCTCTCACTCTACAGCCAAAAGTGTCTGCTTGCACTTGCTGCCACTGAGTCACGTGACAGCAGGACAACAAAACACACTAGAGCAGGGGTGGAGGAGCTACGTGTACATACAAGATGTGAAAAAAGCGACGTATGAGGAATAGTTCTATTCTACACAATTACTAGCTAACATAGTTTATTTCTTCACTTCAAAGCTTATTTTAAACATTAATGCTAAATAAATGAAAGGTAACTCTACACCTGAGCTGGCAAAATGGCTGGTTCACATGTACCTGACCATGTGCCAGTACTCTGCTAACACAGGGCCAGGCCACAGTGCATATTGGCATAATAGTATCATATGAGCGTATGTAAATAGCAATTAAAGAGACCACTCACCATTTCAGTGTAATAGGAGAAATATTCTAAATGTTCCAATCCAATCTGACTTCTGACCTGTAATGCTGCCTGAATCATAATGAGAATCAGAATCAACACTGTTCGTTCAATGACCAGAGGAGAACTGGCCCCCGACTGAGCCTGGTTTCTCCCAAGGTTTTTTTTCCTCCATTCTATCAACTGATGGAGTTTAGTTCCTTGCCACTGTCGCCTTTGTCGCCTTTTACTTTTGGCTTGCTTAGTCTGGGACACTTAATATTCAACAATATTATTGATCTGCCTGCATTGACACCATTATACGAGAACTGAACTGAGCTGGATGATGACATCACTGTTTTTCTCCAGAGCAGAACAGAGCAGAGCAGCTATTTATATATAAATTAACTAAATTAATAACATTTTTCCATCCATCCATCCATCCATCCATCCATCCATCCATCCATCCATCCATCCATATAGTCAGCACAGCCAATAAGTTCCTTTAAACATGTAGAACATGCAAAGGCATATACAGTAGCTGGTGGGTCTGGAGTCAGAGAGCAGACGATGAGAGGACACAAAATGAATGGTGAGGGAGGACTGTGAACTTCAAAAGCATTTATTGAGTGTCTTTAAAGAGCAGAGAGCATATAGAGTCACTTCCTCTCTGTCAGGTCAGGTGTAGGGTGAATCTTAGCACAGTGCTACTGCAGATAGACTGTGGCATGCAACCTAAAGACTTTATCTGGAAGTTTTCTCTGAGAGCTTCACTAGTGTTGGTGTACATACTAAAAAAAAGCTCTGTCCCACACACATATGCATTTAACGTGCTGTATATATTATTTTAAAGTAAAGATATGCCTCTACTTTTAATAATTTAAACAGGCCTTTAAAGTTTGGGCAAAAACTCCTGGCAGTGAAATGTTTTTGTGTATTTATTTTCTCTCACAGCGCTTAATGCCATATAGTTATGGTGAAACGAAACACCTCACATACATGATTATATGGTGAAATATGTTATTTTTCATGTTAATCAGATAAAATTTGATTTACAACAATGCACTGTGGCTTAAATTCAGTGTGACTGGCACAGCAAAAATAGACTCTGCGGCGAAATGATCGCGACACTGACGCTTCTGCTCTGTTCCTGCGGCGCGCTGCTTCACCGCCTCTGCATGCGGTGTGAATGCTTTAATCTGTTAACATGGTTGTTAAAAATACGCGCTGCTTACGCTCTGTTTACGCATGTGGTGCGAAACACTCAGAATGGTCTCTATTACATGCGCTGGAAGTCCAGCATCTCTTAGCCGGTACCTCTACGGGCCAAACATGAAGGTTCCATAGATCGGGCCGGGGATGGCATATCGTCCCCATGCATGGACCATGGCGTCCAGATGGGCTGGAGGAGTCAGCGAGAAGTAAAGTGGACATTGTGCTGTTTCATGTTAAGGAAAGAGGTTCGCTTCTGCTTCTTAAAACATTTTCCAGATCTGACTGACTACATCAGGATGGAGCTTCCAATTCCCGTGTGTGACCTCCCATCTCACACATTCATACTTTCGAGAATGTGAATCGCCCTGAGCGACAGGAACTTGTCCTGAGCCCAAAGCAGAACCTGCTGCGCTAGTTTGTTCAAATGGCACGAGCGCAGTCTGCCCTGCCAATTTATATAAGCGACTACCGCAGTGTTGTCCACCCACACCAGGATATGGTAGCCCCTTAACTGCTGTGGGAAGTGTTTCAGGGCATCTGTCTAAGCATCCTGTGACGACAACACGCACCTAGAGTGGGACCCAAGGTGAGGAAACGGGGTCTGAGCCACATAGAAAGGGTACAAAGCCTGAGGCGCGTAACCCTTATTCGCCTTTGGGGATTGGTCCTTAGATGGAATCCCCTGGCTCTGAGCCACAACTGAAACGGTCTCATATGCAGAAGGTATCACAGTGGACGCAGCTGCCATAAGACCAAGAATTCTTTGAAAATGATGGAGTGTAATCTCCTGACCAGACATTGCTCAGGATGTTTAAGATGGACTTGACACGTGTGGGAGACAACCGTGCCCACATGGTGATGGAGTCCCATACGACCCCCAGATACATTTTTCTCCGGGCCGGAGAGAGAACGTTTTTTCCTCTAGAGTTTGAAGATGAGCTAGGACGACCGTTGGCTGGGTGGCCAACAGCCCCATCCCTTGAGCATGGCGGGGAAGGAACTTAACAAGCGCCTCCACGTATCTCTTAGCCTCCCGGAACCTACTGACGGCGATGTTAATTGAGTCTCCAAATAGGCCGGAGAGTGATATGGGGGCATCAAGGAGAAATATTTATCGTTCTCCTTGATGCCAGTGAGGTTGATCCACAGATGTCTCTCGCTGCTGTTAAATGCTAAATAAATTCTTTCTTCTTTTCTGTGTCCGACACCGATGTGCACCGAGATGAGCGACGGATCCGCATCCCGGACTCGATAGTCGTAATGACCCTCACACTCTGATGACTCAATGCGCTTTATTTTTACTTGTAATAAACACCTCTCTGAGACCTGACGACACACCCATTTTTTTCTGTCTTTGTTTAATCAGCCACATATTTTAATTGTAGGTGCACTTAATTATTTTTTAAACCTCCTCAACTGGTTTAAAGTTAATCCCTGATTGAGATTTAAATCTCAATTAGGTTTAAAGTTATGGACAACAGGATTAAAGTTAATCTATCTTAAATTTAAATTAAATCCAGGATAAAATTTAAACCTGTTTATTTTTAAACAAAGGTTTAAAGTTTTGTGCAACAGAATTACTAGATAAACCTTGATTTAATCCAGATTTAAGATTAATCCTCATTGGTGCAACCCACTCTGTGTCTTTTAGAGGACCTATTTTATTGCTTTCTATTTGTTCTAGACTGTTTTATACTCTCATCAGTTGAGACATGTCATTTAAGTTGTAGACTATCGTTTCCATGGCAACTGAAGCAGTATATCAGCATTGACCAAAAAGGAGAGAAGGCTGAAAATTTCCAGATAATTTCTCATTTAGCTGCAGTTTTCACTCTTTTCTTTTCATTGAGCTATAGTTTGCTCATAAGGCTCATACATAAGGGCAGGAAATGGCTAAAAAATAAGGAAATTTGAAGTTCTGATGAGTATCGCGCTATTCTACGTCTGTATTGAGTATATTGATTAATTCAGTCTTTTTAACTCTTTCCATTATAGCTCAGATTTCCTCTGATTATAGCTCTACACATGAACTCGAGCATTGAGAACATTGTTTGTGTACACAGAGTTTACTAAAAAGACAGATTTTGAACAATGATGATCTCTAAATGCAACATAACAGGGATGAGAGTAAGATGTAAGATGGAAAGCTCCTAAAGCTTAGTTCCATATAAATTCACAGATAATTTGTTGTTTTGTTGTTAGTGAAAATCAATATTGACCTTGTATTTGAAAAAGGATGCTCATATAAGAAGCAATACTAAAATTCAGAGTCAGTTCATTAACATTTGGAGATTATTTTTGACTGGCAAAATGCCGGCAGACACAGCTACAGTGAGTTGTTCAAAATCTTTCTTTTTAGTAAACTCTGTGTACACAAACAATGTTCTCAATGCTCGAGTTCATGTGTAGAGCCCCTGGTGATACTTCCAGCAAAGTTTCATGTTATGTCGAGCCTTCTTAGTGTTTTAAAAATAGCACTCCCATTCAAAAGGCATTTTCAAAACGTAAATACGGTCAAACTTAAAAGTGGCGTTTCCATTCTAATTATGCTATAAATGTTCGCCTCAGGTAGATTAACAAAAAGACCCTAGGTTACATTTTGGCGAGAGTTACCCTTTAAGGCAAAGATTGACTGTAACTATGCTGTGCACTCCGGTGAGGGCATTAGTTCTCAATTCTCCGGTCCTGGCAGTATGTGCAACCCTCCGCTCTTTGTATGTCTCTTTCAAGTAACCATCTAGTTGAACTAAATTACATTTATTTCCATTCCAAAATTACGATATATATGAATTAAATTAATAATAACTTAATATTTACATAAATGCATTTGGGTGTATACACATGTATTTTAAATGAAAGTATGGTCAATTATATCGTATTTATTTACAGAAGTATATGTGATCATACCTCAAACTTCTCTAATATGCGCTACTGAAGAGTCTTCTGTATGTGATGATGTTGCAGGATATTTCGAATGAAAGCATTTTGTCAATTGAAGTGAACTTAAACAGATATCCTGTGCTCATGAAGTAGGGAGCATTGAACACTGCATAGGGACCCTGTCAGTCACAACGCAGCTCAGTTCATGGGGAGGGAATTTGCAAAGTCACATGTGTTTTTAATGCTATACATTTATCCAATATATTAATTCCTTATTAATAAAATTATTATTTTTGTTGGCCAAATCAAGGGATTTTTTGTATGATACCCTAATGGATTGTTTTTTATTGCATAATTGCATATTGCATTTTTCTAAAAAGCCTATAATAAGCCAATAAACCTTCGAAAATAAGAAAAAATCAGTAATTGAAGTGTGGCAACTATATCCAATTTCCCTTTTATATTATATTACTGAACATATAGGCCTTCAATATGTAGAACTTACTGTGGAAAATATTGTTTCATGATCAAAAGGGATCAGATGGCAAATTGGCTCTAAGAAATGTTAACAAATGTTTCCTAGAAGATAATCAGATCTGAGTGAGTGAATAAAATGGAAATGAGACAACACCAAAGCACATGTTTGCCCCCAGTCTTATGGCTGCCCTATTATTCATTGGGCATAACAAAATATGACGCCTGGTTCCTGGAGGAGATCAGGCCACTGCTATACCTTTTTCAACGACCAGACTTCGTGTCCTCAGTGATTTTTTATATTGGGAGTGTATTTGTGAGAAGCGTCACACTGATTGTAATGTCAAATGAACAGCAACCAGCCCTTAAACCTTTCCACTTTAGTTTTAGCATTACACATCGCAGCACTTTGTTGGCTTGTCAACAGCCCTGGCCGTGCCACAGCTTGTGTGGTCACCACATTCCAATGACCTGTCAGAAAGGAAATTGATGGTTTAACACTGGCAATTTCTAAATTAAATTACTGCTACATGTAAATTGTCACAGCAAATAACATAAAACTTTTGCAGCTTTATAACAAATAGTTAAGGTGAGATTTGGCCCAAAAGATGCTTGGCGTTTGTTATAAAACTACTGCACATATGAGAATGTGCTTTTTTTTTTAAATGTGTGATGGAATCATGTTCATGTGGCTTCAAAGAAGTAGTTATCTAGAAAATAAATTCACATTCATTTATTTGTTTACTTAGTATAATATATTAGTATTAGTTACATTACTAAAGTTACATTACTTTTACATGTAAAATTCACAGTTTTCACTCCTGAAAGTGTTCAATGTCCAATTTGATCAGACTTTAATAGACATCTTTTCTATGTAAACTGACTTTTAAATTGCATTAGTTCATACAAAAAGAACTGTTACCAATCAGACAGACCTTAATGCAGGGGTCTTCAACCTTGCTCCTGGAGAGTTCAGCTCCAACCCTAACCAAACACACCTGAATCAAGGTGTTTAGGGTTTCTTGAAAATTACAGGCAGGTGTGTTGGAGCAGGGTTGGAACTGAAGTCTGCTGAAAGGAAACCCTCCAGGATCAGGGTTGTCTGCGCTAACCTAGCAGCTATAGTTTAAAAAATGTGCCTAAGCTAAATGAGATCAGATTGACAATGGCAAACCTGAATATGATTAATTTGCAGGAAAGCGGCACATCACATATATTGCATGAATGAACCATTCTGTTAATCTTCTTGAAATAACTAATCCCATTATAGCTCTGCCATCTCATATCTTGGGGTTGCGAAACGGTAGGGGTTCAATAACCAACGCACATGTGAACAAGCGAATGACTCTCAACTGCATGGATGAGGGATGAGCCACACTTCATTGCCCAGAGCAGATCTCAGCCATTTCAATACAGCTGCCCCCCGTATGAGGTGCATCGTGGGAAATTGAAAGGATGAATGACATGCAGCTGACACAGCGATGAAATTGTCCCACCGGCGCCATCTGACTGCCCATCAAAATGAACCAATATTCCAAGTGACAACTGATTAAAGGCTACATTATCAAAATGAGGGGTAAGTAGAGGAAGAAGGAGAAGCGTATAAGCAAAGCTAGAGGAGGACGGATTACAGCGACAGTTCCTGGGAAGGAGGAGCGACAGTCGTGAATAATACAGAAACGAATCTCTCTCCTGGTGTCAACATCACACTGTGTTGCAGTCCCTTAGGGCATCGCCATCTAAGTAGCTAACTGAGGATATATTTATCATTACAAATATCAGCCCTTAGGATGAGGCAGAAATGTATGCTTCAATTAATGGTCCCCAAAACAATCAAAAGCCTGTTTAAGTAAGCATGAATGGAAGGACAATGCATCGTCCCCATTCAAATCATGTAATCGTCAACAGCCTAAGACATGGGTGGCATTTATTAATATAGTGACAAATAGAATCAAACCGGTAAAAGCCAAGGGGCTTAATCTAAGTCTGAGACATTTTAACTGCTGCAGGATCAGAGATGAGTGCAAGTTGAGCTATTGACGGGGAGCATAGACTGATGCATTGGACAGGCCAATTACACTGCAAAAAATAAATAAATTAATTAAAAAAATATATTTTTGTTTTGTTAGCACCAAAAAATTCCAACAGCATTGTTAGTGTATAATAAATATGTTCTGTTTTGCGTCTTTCAACACATTGGAGAGACTGCATTTATGTGATTGTTATTTGTCCATTATGAGATTATAGATATTGACCAGCTTGGCTGTTTTAAGGTGCAGTTTTCCCTCAGTCACAGAACACTCGGATTTATCAGGTCATTTTTAAATTATGCTTTCAAGAAATGGAAGAGACAGAACTTTCTAGAGTAAACATACATTTTTATGTTGAGCATAGTCTAGAGCAAGTTTTTCTCTGCTCAAAAATATTTGATGAATAACTAGTTCACAAATTCAGCTGACCCATTTTTAGCATTTCATTAGAGATTCATTTTCTAAAGCAGACTTCTAAGCCAGCAGCTATCACTCACCTGCAGTTCTCGCAGTTCTCCTGGTCGCCCACTGAAGCTAAACAGAGAAACTTCTTGAGAAAACTAGGTTGATGCTGAAAGATGTGCCAGTGGGGCCAGCAGGGGGTGCTCACTGTCTGTGTGGGTCCTAGTGCCCCAGTATAGTGATGTGGACACTATACTGTTTAAAAGCACTGTCTTTTGGCTGAGATGTTAAACCGAGGTCCTGACATTTCAGTCATAAAAAAAATCCCAGTCCTAAAAGTAGATATGTAGACCCTGATATTGATGTATTATTTTAATTTAATACTGTGAAGCTGCTTTGATACAATCAGTATTGTGAAAAGCGCTATATAAATAAACTTGACTTGACTTGACTTGAACCTGGCATCCTGGCCAAATTTGCCCATTGGCCTTTGTTCATCCTGATCTCCAAATCATACCCACATCTACATGGCTTCATCACTCTGTTTCCCCTCCACCAAAAATGTAGTGTTTGGTGGGTGTTCTGGTTCACTTTGGCTACCGTAGCATCATCTAGGTGGAGGCTGGACATGGGTGGTGGTTGAGGAGATACCCCCTTTACAATGTAAAGCGCTAAAAGTGCCATATAAATGTAATTTATTATTATTATTATTAACTTCTTTTAAAAAAATAAAATTTTCACATAGATTATGAATAGAAAAGAAGGCTACAAGAATTTTTTTTTTTTTTAGTTTATCAAAAAGGTATAGAACCCTGGTCAGTTCTAAACTACACCAATAAACCTTTTCAATGGATAATAAACATAGATAATAAACATTGCATTTTATAAAAAAAACAATTTTAGGTGAATCTAATTTGTTTTCTATATAATGTCCTATATAATGTTTAAATTGGCATTTTACTGTATTGGCTTCATATTAACCCCATAAAGGGCAAAACCATAAAGAGACATCAGACAATTATTTTATTGCTATTTTCCATCTTATTAGGACACAAATAGTACAATATCATTAGAATTTTTTTTTTTTTATCCCAGAGGATATGCTGCCCCTTTTGGGGGTATAAATTCATAAAATATCCAAAAACATAAACGTCCAAGCATTTATTCCAATTAACGATATTTACAAGGTTATAGTAAATGCCTAGTGGGCAGACTGACTTACTGTATGAGCTTCTGCCAATATCTCACTTCTAGAGAGTACAAAAATATAAAAAATGTTTTAACTGTAACTCACTAATATTTTTATTATTTTTTTATTATTTCATGTTCCAAATGTTGTAATCAGAGCTGTAGGCATGGTTTTATAATCACAGAAGTGATTATATGTGCCATTTAAGACTTTGAAAGAAAAAAATTGATAATAAATAGCTTTAAAACCATGTCAGTGATTAGTGATTAGATTAGTTGTCAATATCATCTCCATCAGTCTTTCTTTTTCTCTCAGTCTCCTTACATTATCCTGTCTCTTCCCCTCCTAAAGCTGAGCTTTGACTGATAGTCTTTTCGTTTTCATCTGTGTCAGTGTAGAGGTAAACATAGGGTCAACTGATATTTATGTTTTATGAATAATTTAGTTAATTTACAAAAGGCTACCAGGAAAGCTAACAAAGTTAATTAAATTCATGGATGTATGGGAAATCAGAAAATTAAACTGGAAATGAATACTGGTTTTGAAAATATTAAGCACAATTTCCAAAATCTTGCAATGCCCTGTGCCCTAATACAGCTGGTATTAAATGTGCCACTGGACAATAGCCTGAAAATCATTTTCAATCATGGATTAGACAACACAGTTCTGTTCTAATAAATAAAAAAAACATCACACAGGCATTAGTCATTTAAAATGCTTTATTCTCAACAAAAACATTGAATGTGTGTGTGTGTGTGTGTGAACGCTCTCTGGATGAAATCTGTGTCTCTGACATGGTTTCTTCTTAAAGACACCTTGGATGTCCTGTTGCTGTGTCTGACTCTGTCCTCTTTTCATTCTTCTTTTAATTCATTATTTTTTACAGTAGAGGGTTTTTTTCCACTAAATTCTGCCTAAAAATAAACAAAAGCTGTGGGTGTGTGGGGTGGGCATGGTCCGCAAATGTCCCCCCTTGGCGCCGGCCCTGATATATTAGGCTACTGTCATATTTACAGTGCCCATATTATGGTTTTTCGAATATTCCCTTTCATGCAGTGTGTAATAGCCTATAGTTGTTTGTGAATGTAAACGTTCTGCAAAGTTGTAAAGTCGAAAGTGCACGATAAATAAAGTTATTGTCTCCCAAAAGAAAGAATCGGCTCTGAACCGTCAATACGAGTTGTTTCGAATCCTAATGCGTGACGGTTCTATGTCACTAGAAAAGGCATTCTCAGAATGTTGTACGTTGTCCGCCTGCGACCAACTTGACACGCCCACTTCATTTTACTGACGACTGCTTCTCAAATCTCGGAGTTTAACACAGGATTCGCAAAATGCTTGCTCTTGAAAGATGGGTCTTTATGGACACCAGGCAGACGATGTCACACTAGGTGAGGGATGCCATTTCTCTAGCCCACGAGGCGTGCAGTCAAGCTTCGCCTCTCAGAGTTCAGGCTCATTCTACCGGGGGGTGGGGGGGTGGGGTGCAGTGGGGTGGGGTGGGGGGGGGTGCATCCTCCATGGCTCTGGCAAGGGCTGGTCCGCTCCGCACACATTTATCAGATTTTACAGTTTGGATGTTCATGCTACTCCAGGCTCACTTCCTTGAGTCGACATCCCAGCTCATGTCTGACATCTTTCTCATGTTTGTGAGCACTCACTACACAACCTTGAGGGGTCCAGACACTTCCCAGTGTGGCAGCATTGGTATTCTCATTCCCATAGCGCTGATTCAGCGCAGCATTAAGAGTAGCTTTTGAAAGGGAACGTCTCGGGTTACTTGACTGTAACCATGTGCCTTGAAAAAGCAGGAACAAGATGCTGCACTACATTGCCGCACTGGGGGTATGTCCAGACATCTCTTCAGAGAAAGAGATACCCGAAGGCGCACCTGTTTCATGTCTATTTATAGCCTCTCACGAGTGCGCATTCCAATGACGTCATCGTCAGGGGTTATTTAAGCCAAGTTCTTTAGGGAACAGGGTTACAGTCAAGTAACCTGAGACAATTTCCCACTACAGGTTGCCATGTTGTTTTTAAATGATGCCCCTGAGGTAAACAAACAATGTATGAACAAAGTCACCAGATATAAATATTCACAACAAACACAGTTTCAACATGAAACCAAGAAACGAGACCTACACTTTCACTGCCTCTCCCCACAGCCTCTCAAATGTCTGTATCCCCTAGGATAGTAAAAAACTTTTTAGTAGGCTATCATCCATTGAAAAACCCACATCAATCAAGCACTAATAATATCCCTTGCTTTCAGTCATTTGCAGTCATTTTCATTCAGTCAGTTCATATTGCAGTCACATTGCATACAATGACTTTATAAGTGTGGATATTTGTTTTTTATCCAGTTGGAATCATAAATCATAAATGGTCACCAGCATTATTGGTGCACTTAATCAAAACACAAACTTCTTAGAGAAGAATTATTACATGACAGTATGAAAACAGTGAGAGTGATAAATGAATGTGGCCTAGAATGCCGGCTTAATTAATCTCTTCCATTATAAGACTTAATTTAGACTGCAACTTGATTACAGGTTTTTGTTCATTTGAATCACGTGGGATCACTCACTATACAGTGTAGAATCACAGATTTGCTGCACTTTTGATCTGCTTTGGGAATAATATATGATGGCATTTAATCAGCCCACAAAAGTAAAACATAATGTTTGTATATTTGCGGTATAGTTTGATGGAGTAGTGTGGAGCACAGAGAGTGAAATGGCATGGGTGACCTTGCCAATAAGATTGTTGCACTATTATACTTTTTTTTTTTCTGACTTGAAATAAGTCTTGAAATAAGTTTCACTGGCATCAGGGCCGTGCACAGGCCTTTTGAGGGGCATGTGTTGAAACTGAAAAAGGGCACCCCCCTCCCTTTTCTTTTTTTCTAATATTAAGATTATTTAGTGAGCCTACATAAAAGGAAGAAATGGTCACATCTTCATGACAAATTCAACAACACAAAATAATAGTCTCAAAAGCTTTAGATTTATTCACTATTAATAACAACCATAATAATAATAGATACTATAGATATACAGGTTTTCAGGGCTTCTTTAGCCCTAAAAAAACATGTTTTACTACATTTATACATGTGAAGACGAGCGGAGAGTATAAAATAGGCCTACTATAGATCCAAAAATTAGCTAGATAGCGAATACGTGCACATTAACATCCTTGAATTAACCATAATTTAATATTATTACCTTAACATGATTAAATGTTAATAAATTAAGTGGATCAGCAATCATAAATCAAAGAAGAAATTTCTTAGAAATATATGTTACCTAGGTGACGAGGATCACTCAGTCGCTTTGTGTAAGTTCTAGTACGAAACAGAGCGGGGGCACTTATTCATAAAATAATTATGAAAATCATAAGCACGTGTGCGCCAAAACAAATGATATGTTGTTGTATTACTTATCAATATATTGTTAACATTTTACAAAATTCAAACTCAAATGCAGTTACGGGGTTTTTGACCAGCGAATGTGTGCAAATGTGCATTTTGTCCGTCATTAAAATGGCGCTGGCGGCATCACATTACATTTTCATCAACAGGTTACAAACTAGTTTGTTGTAGCTTTATGGGCGCTCAGTTTTTCCTGTTGTAAAATACATTTGGCCAAAATCTCATTTTATAAAAGATGAAATGCTACTGTATGCACAGGCTATGTAGGCTATGTATTGACTATGACTAGATGGCAAATGCTAGACCTCTCTCTCAGGTCCCACATGTCTCAGTCAGACATCAAATAAATCAAATATGAGCCTTTATAGACATAGTGTTTAGTACTTATTCAAACAACAAGATCTTTGTTTACCCTTGCAAAACTTTGTTCAGCTGCTGTCTGCTGTTCTGCTGCTGCGGAGCTTCAGTTCATTCAGTCACGATAGAGGGGGCGGATTTATCAGGTTTAAGCTACTGACATTTTGAGGATCGAACAAAATTTACACAAGATCTTTTTAAGAACTTTCATTGGCTAAATATTTGTAAAACAGACAGACAGACAGACTGACATAAAGGGTGACCAATAGCATTGATTTATTGAAGAAAAATAACACCACCACCACCAAAAAAGGGCACTTCGGAGTTTAAGGCAAAAAGGGCATGTGCTCTGCACAGGTTGAGCACTACCTGTTGCCAATACCTTATTTTAAAGAGCAAAAAAAGTTATGAGAAGCACTTTTTGAATTGGATGATCGGGGTGTATTGTATTTATTTTGGCCTTTGGGAAATTTTTTTATATCTTATAGCTTCTAAAGAGCAGTACTGAATGAAACAACAACAACAACAACAACAACAACAACAACAACAACAACAAATTTGTTTGAAAAAACATTATTAACTTTGAACAAATTAAGAAAAATGTACACATCATCATGCTGTTCAAGAGATTACACCCCCCTGACCTTTAATGCATCATGTTCTTGAGCATCAGTCAGTGCACCAGGACTGTACTAAAAAAACAACATTAAATTTTTGATTCCTCTTATTTTAACCTCTTATTTTAACGCATATTCAGCAAGGGTTATGACAACTTAAGAGCAGAACTGTGTCTAATGGTACAAAAGTATGTGTGTGGGTAACACATTTGTTTCTTGAATGAAAACAATGTAACTGTCGTTAAAGGGATAGTTCGGCCAAAAATGATATTTAACCCATGATTTACTCACCCTCAAGCCGTTCGAGATGCATATGTCAATCTTTTTTCAGACGAACACATTTTCAGTTATTTTAAATGTCTTAGATCTTTCAGTGGTTATAATGTGAAGTTATGGGGCCCACCTCCTTCAAGTCCCAAAATGTGCATGCATCCTTCACAAAAGTAATCCATCCGTCTCCAGGGGGATAAACGAAGGCCATCTGAGGGTAATCCGTGCGGTTTCGTCGTAAAAATATACAGTGAGGAAAATAAGTATTCGAACACCCTGCTATTTTGCAAGTTCTCCCACTTAGAAATCATGGAGGGGTCTGAAATTCCCACATGGAAAGAACCTATATGAGGATATATGCGCATATATGAAACCTATATGCAGTTTATATGCACATATATGCTGCATATATACAGCATATATGATAATATATATGCTGCATATATGCGTATGCCACATATAGGCAAAATTGAGGTGCATATACAGGCCATATAGGTCTCCTGTATTGCTTCTTTATATCCACATATAAGCCCTATATGCACATACAAGATATGTCTCCTATATAGCTCATGGCAGGATCTAGTCATTTTGTAGCTCATATCTCACTTTGGCAACTGTCATACATGATGCCTAGCTCAGATAGGCACATCTATCAATTCGAAGCTCACGGAGCTGAGAAGATCAAAAAGATGTTTTTTTTTTTTTTTTTTTCCTGTTCAGTTTTTTGTCTTATTTTTGTTCTTGTACTATTTGATTGTTCTTAAGTAAATAAATAATGTACATTTCTACATTTTGGGCTTTTATTTATGTTGCCTAGTAGCTATGGATTTTAATAATTTTACTAATATATAGGTAAACATATAGGTGAACATATAGGTGCACACATACGTGCATATATGTACCTATAATATAGGAAAACGACCAATTTTATATATGTCACATATATTAAAAACCTATATCAAAACCTATATTAAAACATAGGGTGTGGGTTGTCATCGTAGATGCATGTCCACTGTGAGAGACATAATCTAAAAAAAAAAATCCAGAAATCACAATGTATGATTTTTTAACTATTTATTTGTATGATACAGCTGCAAATAAGTATTTGAACACCTGAGAAAATCAATGTTAATATTTGGTACAGTAGCCTTTGTTTGCAATTACAGAGGTCAAACGTTTCCTGTAGTTTTTCACCAGGTTTGCACACACTGCAGGAGGGATTTTGGCCCACTCCTCCACACAGATCTTCTCTAGATCAGTCAGGTTTCTGGGCTGTCGCTGAGAAACACGGAGTTTGAGCTCCCTCCAAAGATTCTCTATTGGGTTTAGGTCTGGAGACTGGCTAGGCCACGCCAGAACCTTGATATGCTTCTTACAGAGCCACTCCTTGGTTATCCTGGCTGTGTGCTTCGGGTCATTGTCATGTTGGAAGACCCAGCCTCGACCCATCTTCAATGCTCTAACTGAGTGAAGGAGGTTGTTCCCCAAAATCTCGTAATACATGGCCCCGGTCATCCTCTCCTTAATACAGTGCAGTCGCCCTGTCCCATGTGCAGAAAAACACCCCCAAAGCATGATGCTACCACCCCCATGCTTCACAGTAGGGATGGTGTTCTTGGGATGGTACTCATCATTCTTCTTCCTCCAAACACGTTTAGTGGAATTATGACCAAAAAGTTCTATTTTGGTCTCATCTGACCACATGACTTTCTCCCATGACTCCTCTGGATCATCCAAATGGTCATTGGCAAACTTAAGACGGGCCTTGACATGTGCTGGTTTAAGCAGGGGAACCTTCCAGCCTTGTGGAGGTGTACAATTTTGTCTCTAGTATCTTTGGACAGCTCTTTGGTCTTGGCCATGTTAGTAGTTGGATTACTGATTGTATGGGGTGGACAGGTGTCTTTATGCAGCTAACTCCTGTGTGCAAACAGGTGCATCTAATTTAGGATAATAAATGGAGTGGAGGTGGACATTTTAAAGGCAGACTAACAGGTCTTTGAGGATCAGGGCCCGGTTGCATAAAGCACCTTAAGTGTAATTTTCCCTTAAGTTCGCCCTTATGTTTCCCTTAAACCTAAGGGTGTTGCAGAAAAAAACCTTAAGTGTTACTTAAGGGTTTCTTTAAGTGAAACGTCATAAACACTTAGAATTTCCCTTAAATGCTGTTTTTTCACTTAAATAATCCCTTAAAAAGCGTTAAAGGAGCTGTATGTAAGAAATGTATTTCAATTAATCATAAAATGGCCCTGATATGTCACTAGACATTAAGAAATCATGTTCATTTCAAATACTTATATCGCTGACAACAGTAGTACGGCCAGGATATTGTCATTTAAAAAGTGAACTTGCAGCCCTCAACTGATGTTGATGTTGTCATCTTGTGTTTTGGCCTGAAGCCCCACCCTTCACCTATCTACCAATCATGAAGTCAGAAGTGTTTCGGCATCCGGGTTGCCAGCTCTGCTGCTCTTACCACAGCTGCAGCTCCTTGTAGCAGCCTACGCTCCTGCTGGATCCTGCAGCATATCTGGCAACCTCGAGTCAGGGGGAGGGGGAGCGGATACACTGCTCTACAGTAATTTGAAAGTGATTGCAGTACCAGTTTTGGCCACAATCTTACATACAGCTCCTTTAAGTGTTGCATAAAACCCCTTAACGGTCATTTCCCTAAGTATAACTTAAGGTTTGGAAATCGTAACCTTAAGAGTAACGTGGACAAAAATAAGACGACATGGCTGAATTTATGGAACAGCTGAAGATCATTATGTGCCAAGAAGAATTTTTAGGGATAGGGAGAACCCTTTGGACCATTTTAGCGATGAAAAATTGTTGCAAGAATACCGATTTGATCGACGCGCAATATTTGCGCAATACATCGCTAACAAACTAGAGAGCGACCTTGACCATGTCACACATCGCAACACTCTTTACCTGCGGTGTTACAACTGCTTATAGCACTGCGTTTTTTTGCAACTGGGAGTTTTCAGTAGTGGGATATGTTTTACATGAGCATAAATCGGCTACCATTCAATAAATGTAGGCTACAATTAATGTGTATCGGATTTTCAGGTGATATTCTCAATTCATTCAGTTAACGGACGCTCTGAGGTAAAGTGTTCAGACTGCAGACTTATTATAGCAATGATTATATTTAATTGTACAGTACAGTCATAACATAACATAACGTACAGACATTATCTTAATTCCATAATGTCCTTAAACATAACAATAAACTGAGAAAGTGCGCGTCCGGTGTGTGATACAGTTGTCCTAGACGCGACGCGGCGTGTTAGTGTTTTGCGTATCTATGGCAACAACAGACTTTTATAACGTGAATCCAGGATCGCTGTCGTGAAACACTTAAATGTTTCCCTTACCTAAGAGAACCGTTTAAGAGATTATATGCAACACCCTTAAGTTATTCTCTTAGGTAAGGGGAAATCGCCCCTTAAGTATCACACTTAAGGGAAAAACTTAAGGTGCTTTAACCGGGCACTGAATTCTAGCTGATAGACAGGTGTTCAAATATTTATTTGTATGATACAGCTGCAAATAAGTATTTGAACACCTGTCTAATACACCTGAATCATATATTGTGATTTCTGGATTTTTTTTTTAGATTATGTCTCTCACAGTGGACATGCACCTACGATGACAATTTCAGACCCCTCCATGATTTCCAAGTGGGAGAACTTGCAAAATAGCAGGGTGTTCAAATACTTATTTTCCTCACTGTACATATTTAAAACTTTATAAATGAAAATATCTTGCTTCCGGCAACGGTCGACGCACGTTCACGGCAGATGGATGCCGCCGTATGACGTAGGACGTAGCGTTTGATTTAGCTGTACTTCGTTCTACGTCACGATGCTTCCTACGCTACTTCCTACGTCATACACCGGCATCCATCTCCTGTGAACGCGCGTCGACTGTTGAAGGAAACAAGATATTTTCATTTATAAAGTTTTAAATATGTATATTTTTACGACGAAACCGCATGGATTACCCTCAGAAGGCCTTCGTTTATCCCCCTGGAGCCAGATGGATTACTTTTGTGAAGGATGCATGCACATTTTGGGACTTGAAGGAGGTGGACCCCATAGCTTCACATTATAACCACTGAAAGATCTAAGACATTTTCTAAAATAACTGAAAATGTGTTCGTCTGAAAAATAATTGACATATGCATCTCGAACGGCTTGAGGGTGAGTAAATCATGGGTTAAATATCATTTTTGGCCAAACTATCCCTTTAATACGATAAACATTTTGTAACATCCCAGATAGAAACTATTGAATCAATGTTAAAGGGATGGTTCGGAGTAAAATCAACCTAGGGTCCTTTGCACCATGACCTCGAGCCAAAGGTCGAGAAGGGTTGAGATTTCAACCACAAATCAATGATAATATTACTATTGGTTCAACATTGAAAAGTTATATTTTTTCAACATCACTTTTGCACCCTCAGTTACTGTTAAAATAATGTTGAGATTTCAACAAAAAATAAATGGTAATGCGTCTGAATCAACATTACACTATGACTGATTCTACATCACTGATGTTGAATCAATATTGAAATGAACAAAAATAATTAATGGTAATATTGTTGAATTAGCGTTACACTATGGTTCTACATCACTGATGCTGAAACAATACTGAAATGAACAAAAATAATCTTTGGTAATATTGTTCGATCAATGAAACAATGTAATGTTGTTTCTAAATCACTTTTGTTGAAACACTGAAAATACAACTGAAATGTGATGGCATGGCAACATAAAACATGTAAGTTAATGTTGAAAAAACAGTAATATTTCAGCTACACTTCAGTGGTGCGTCAACAAATTCCTGACCATTTCAAAGTTTGGGGGAAACTTTTTAAAATATAAATGACACCTTTCCAGCAGTTGTAGCATTCAAGTAACAAGTTTATCTTTAAAAATAAAAGAGATTAGGTTTTATTTATTTTTTTTTAATGAAAATTTCTTTAAAGGGATCTTTATTGCTACTCATCCCAAAATGAAAATTCTGTCATCATTTACTCACCCTCATGTTGTTCCAAACCAGTATGAGTTTCTTTCTTATGTTGTACGCAAAAGAATTCTGTAACCAGAGAGTTGATGGTAGCCATTGATTTCCATAGCAGGAAAAAAAAAAATACTATGGATGTCAATGGCTACCCTCAACTGTCTGGTTACAAACATTCTTTAAAATATCTTCTTTTGTGTTCAACAGAAGAAAGAAACTCATACAGGTTTAGAACAACTTGAGGGGGAGAAAATGATGACAGAATTTTCATTTTGGGATGAACTATTTCTTTACAGCTGCAGATTCACCTTATCTTAATCTCTTTAAATATCACAAAATAGCCATGTCAATCACTTTTTAAATAAACACAAGATGTTTTTTTGTGATTGTGTTTCAGTGGAAACAGGGTAAACTGAATGGAAATCAGTGACATTCCTCAGATTTAATAGTGATTCAGGAATATGAATGATTACCTGATTAAGCAGCAATCAGGGAGCAGGGGTTAAGGCACAGGATAGCATCTAGTACCAGGTCAGGTGATTATGCTGTTGACAATAACTCAATGTATAATCAATGTCAGCATTATCAGGAGGGTGCTTCTCATTTTTAATCTTCATCTGCCTTCACTTATACTTATACGACAACGATATGCTTAAAACGGAAAAGTTTTTCCTTTGAGTTTTCCGTGTACAGATGACACAATTGTCAAAACGATCCCCATTCACACGGATCCGTGAAAACGACTAAACTCACTGTATTATGCTGCCAGGCCATTAGATGGCGATGAAACACATAATACATTTAGACTGAACACGTAATACACATGTACATGACATCATCGTCTTCAGGGATTCGTGTTTTTGTCGTTTACATGGAGACAGTTTTTAAAAACTTGCACTTTGAAACCCGTTTTTTTGCATTTTTACGTTTTTTAGTTGAAAACGGAGTCGTGTAAACAGCCTCTAAATGCACAATGTGCTATGCAAGCATTGGTGGATGCAAGACATGGGCTATTGGTTTGTTCAAGTCATCTCGTAAAGATCATATTTACAAGTTGAACGCACATGAATGCCACCACAATGTCGTAAATACAAGTGGGAAGCTCAGGATTTTCTTTAAGCAATCTTTACAAGTTGGGATCAAGTCAGTGAGAAACATGGCGGAATACAACAATACGTAAAGGTATTTAGCAGTGATATTGTCAGGCTTGTCTATTTACAGTGTAGTAAGCTAATTGCCTGCACAGCATATGATGGCATAATATATAACAATATAATATATGACGATCAAATTTGCAGTGGCTTCATAAATGAATTCAAAACATAAAAAAGCAAAGCACACCTGATGCACATTCCTTTGTTCTTCATTTTCTAGAACTAGAGTTTAAGAACCTTGCTGTATTTTTGTGTTATTAATTAAGAGAATGTACACCATATCTTACTCCAACAAAAGTAACTTGAAGGCGTACCTGCCGTCGTAAACATGGCTTCCCACCTCGTAAATACAAAATTCCCAGGAGGACTTAAATGCATCATATGTATGAAGTGTGACAGTCTCTGGATGCTTTTTAATTGCTCTCACGGTTTGATGTCATTAACTAATCGGTCAACGCAATGCTACTTCAAGTCAAACAAGCCTGATGTTTTTCAACCTTTTTCAACAGACTGCAATCATGAAGGCCCACCCCTAAACCAAGCCCCTAGTGGATTAGAGCAAATCGTGTAATGCGGTTGAAAATGCCCACTGTGGTTTGAAAATGCCCCACTGATTGAGAAACATCCACTAGTGTTTTGCAGAGATGCATACCTGCATGATCTTGTGGTCATCAACTACAAATCACTGTTAGTTCAATGCCACTGTCTCCACCCATGTGTGCTGTCGGCTTTCATTTAAATTTCAATGCTGATCCAACTCACTTTAAACATTGAAATGTCAATCTCAACCAAAACGATGGTTTGGATCAAAACCCAACATTGTATCAATGTCACCATGCTATCTGGGATGTGAACAGCTACAGGTCCATTACTCAGCCGGGTACTCTTTATTGATACGTGCTGTGACTGAAAACAAAGTGGGTCATGAAATTTCAGTGTATTTAAAATTGTATGTCATTTCTGCATGTCTTTTTTTCCCATGTGCCAATTAATTTCCTACCATGGAGATGTTCTTGCCGTAACTTTGACACCATGTGAAGTCAGTGGAAAGATTTGAAAGGGTAAGCTTTCTTACTATGATGATAGATGAGGTAGTTTTAAGTTTTAGAAGAAATTCTTACCTCTTTCAGCCTTCCAACCATTTCTTTTTTTGCACTGTCTGCTGCCGCCCAGTTTTATTGCTACTTCATAATTGCTTGGCTTGGTCTTCCATAGTGAAGAATCTTCTCAGCATTGATTTTACCTTTTACATCAGAATGAAAACTGTCACAAGATTCACACTAGGCGCTATAAATGTAACCTGTGAAAAGAGGTTCTCTTGTCTCTTGTCGCATTGGAGAGATTTGCAGACAAGTTGCTAAAACAGGCTTATCTCCTTTTTAGAGTCAGTGTTGAAATATACTGCATTAGACGTACAGTATATGAAATACTACTGTGTTTCAAAATTCTGAAGATTGTTTGATTTCAATTGACACGACTGCATCACATCAGTGTGGGGTGAAACACTGTAAGTCCAAGGTTGATATGATAAGGTAATGAGTGATGCTTGGGGAAGCTTTTAGTTATGCTTAGTGTTTGTGATTGAGTGAAACCCTAAGCCTAAGCATGAAAAAAGCTAGGAAACCATTTTCACTCAGAAATATTTTAATACACATTGCCCAAGTAAAGTAACGTTTGCTTTGGAATACTCAAGGAAATTTTGATCATTCTATAATTTAAGTAATACATAAAATACAAAAATTTTAATGCTAATACTTTTCTTTTTTAAATTACTGAGTAATGTTTACTTTAAGTGTTTTTTAAAACATTAATACAGTTAATTTGTGAAGTGTTAATACTGATAATGTGTTTAAAAAAACTAATATATGAGCATAAGCCAGTAACATTGACAAACAACATTTTACATTCATTTTATTATTCAATGTTTGAATTGCATATTTATTAACAATTCGATTCATTAACAGATAAAACAAGGTAAAAATCAAATAAAAAAGTAAGGATAAAACAAAGTAAATATTTCAATATTTTTGCCACAATGATCTTTTACTGTGTAAAAGTCACAGAGTTAGTTGAGGTTATGTTGCCATCATACAGTATATATAGTACTGGAAAGTTAATTAGTATTGTTGAATAGCGAATATAAGCTCAGTGTACCTTAAAAATTCACTTCATTCAAATGACGAGTTCTCCATCTCTTCCTGACAAAATAACACACACACACACACGGCATGAATTAATAGTTAATAACATTGAATAAAGTTCTATTTTACATACAGTTTTTCTTTTAGGGCTATATGCTGAAAATCATTGTTCCCTTTTGAGGGTCGGAATACCTGGAGTTTCTCATTGCTCGCTCATGATTCTGACGATCTAGAAAGCGTGGAGTCAGTAGAGACAGACGTGTCAAACATCTGTTTCCTTCTCCATGCAGCTGAATGCCGAATACGTTAAGCTAGTGGAGCTTATGACTCGTGCCACAGTCAGACTGAGCTTGAAATGGTCCGAGATTGCAAGCAGCCGCCTAGACGAGCGATATCTGCTCAGTCATAAGTGAGGCTCCCATTTCTTCCAGACCTGCACTCTGAGGTGTCAGGTTCGTGGGAACATCCATACTCTACTCGCGTGGCCCATTCTGCTTCAAATTATTCTAATGTAGAGTGGCTGAATGAGTGCAGGGGTTATGGGAGGATGCCGCGAATGGAGAGGAATTTAGCAAGTTATCTTTCCCCAGGGACATCCTTATCGATGAAGGCTCCCATTTTGCCCTCCAAGCCATGTCAGATGACATCGAGGTTGGTGGGCAAAGCTTATGCAGCAGCGGGTCAGACTGGTGGAGCTTTGCATACTATGTCTGTATTCCAAGCCTACCAGGCAGATCTGCTTAATGACCTGGATCAGGGGGAGGGATTATCCCCTGAGGTGGTCTCCAAACTGCAAATGGCCACGGATATAGCTCTCCGCGCTACCAGGCAGGCGGCCCGTTCCCTTGGACGATCTATGTCCGCTCTGATGACAGAGAGGCATCTGTGGCTTAATTTGTCACTTTTTATTCCTCGTATTTCCCTAAAAATCTCCTCCTTCCCCATCTGAGAAGGGCGTAGGGTACAGTATGTTGTTTTTAGAGGAGGGCAAAACAATGACTTGTTTTTAAGGGAAATAATCTCCTCCCTCCTCAGAGGAGGGTGTTGGGGTACAATAATTCTGTTTTAAGAGGAGAATACATTTTCCACCCTCCCCCTCCGAGGAGGGAGCTGGGGTGCAGAGAATTGGTTTTAGAGGAGAATAAAGAAAATGGAAAAAAGGGGATGGCTGGCATCACATCGAGCTGGCACTGGGTGTTTGGCTCCCTGATATATATTCGGAAGTAGAGCTGAACGATGTTTGAGATGATCATATATGATAATTATACTCTCTTCTCTGTCACCTTCCCCAGGTGTCTGGGTATTAAGTAAGGCCACGCCCCTTCCCATTGCAGGGTGTTTTTCCACTCGCCAGCAGACTTAGTGCTTAAGGTTCTAGCTTATTATTTTTTATCTCCAACAGGCACTGGTCAGCATAGCATAGTTGGTATTGATGTCATTGAGTCAGCTGACACGCCGTTGAGTTCACAACACTCACATTTTCTTCAAGCAAGTAAAACATTAAAATTTTACAGTTGTTGTGCAAACATTTCACTCTTGACTATGGTATACATTATATACCTGCTTAAAACGCATTTGGTTGCTTTTGGTTCAGATGTTCCTGTGCTGCCTGGTTTATGGTTGACTGACTAGCACTCAGGCAATACACTGACCACCACAACTTTGGATCAACATCTAACTGCTGAAAACAGTGCTGGCTTTACCCCACTCCGGGTCCATGCTCTAACACCTCCCAGTGTAAGCCTCCATTAATTGGCCGGTCCAGTGGCCGTTTCGTTCCCCAATGCTTCCTTGTTTATGGAGTCTATTTGGGGTAGAAGCCCACTGCTGCCATCCTGGAGTGAAGGAAGCCTCTGCAGAGCTCTTCTGACAGCTGTTTTCCAATAGCGCTTGATTGAACTGCTTGCCACCGGAAGAAAGTGCTGCAAATGTGCACGCTCTGGGCTACCCTGTCGCTCAGCATAATCTTACTTTGGAGTGCTCCATATCTTCTTCCCCTTTGCCAATAATCTGGGCTTTTTAGTGGCTTAGCACAGAAGGGCCTTTAATCAAAACCAGATGCTACTACATATTTATGCTAGGAAACAACAGAAAGTTTTGCAGCAAGCTCTCCTCTGACAGTGATGTGGCACTGAGCTACAACGCATGTATGTAATTGTTGTGGCATTATCAAGACACCTGTCATGAGATATGGCCTTAGTGTTCCTGTCAGTTTAGCACTTAACGTTGATCTATTCTTACCTGAAATTCACATCTGTTTTTTTTTCACAAGGAATTCTCTTGGAAAAAAGCAGCATACTGTGTTTTCCAAAGATGTGTTTTCCATTGATAAAAGACATTTGGAGAATAGAAATATTCTGAACTAGACCTCTTGGCATAATGCTACAAATTACTCAACCTGTCAAACTCATGCCACTTAAAACTGTACAGTATATTTATTTGTTTTCTGTACTGCTGACAAAATGAGATATACCCAGCTGCAGAACCACAGCACCAGCAGTTTAAGTCCAGACCAGCAGTCACAGGATGGAAGTGAGGGGCGGAGTTTATACAATTAATAGAGTTACTTTACCAATAAGGCTACACATATTGTTCTTTTATTAAATATGAGACATTTTCACATGGATTTTGATCGGATCACTATCTACAATATTTAACAACAATACTTCCAAATAAAGTCATTTTTGTGTTCATACATTAAAGCTAGGGTAGGTAATCCTGTTCAGAAAAAAAAACATTCCAAATTTGTTTAAACTGTCTTTATATACCAATACATAATTAAAATGTAAGTACTCTGAAAAAGAAAGTATAAAAATCGAGTGTCTGTAGACCTCTCACGACTGTTGTAAACACAGGTCATTATTTCCATTCACTCCACCCCCTCCCTTCTGGGCTCCTTCCAAAGCCACGCCCCCAAAACACATGAACGCGCGACGCCAAACGCTCAGGCTCAGCTGAAGACGCATTTATTATTTACCTGAGACGAGCGGAGAGGAAGGAGCGCAGTGCATGCAGTGACATCATGTCAGAATCACATGTAATAAAATACCTAACTTTATCACTATGAATATAAACAAATATGATGGCTTTTAGTACTCACTATCAAGCTAGCATATCGATACTGGTAAAGTTTAAAATATATTTTGTTTGATTCGGTAACGAGCTATATTTAGGCTATAGGTAATGAGCTATATTTATAAGGCAAAGCTAGGTTGCATTGATACACGTTTTTCCATAACCATCAGTTAAACTGTGATGAAGGTGAATTTCGTGTAAGAGTCATAACATATACGGTGTTTTGCATGTAAGAGTTTCCATGATGAAAACATTGTTGACTCTGATGAGGACTAACGTTACACTCCGGTGACAAGTACCGCATCGTCGGTTCGAGGACAGGTCCACTCCGGGGTCGAGGGCGAAGCAGAGGAGGTCGTTCAAGAGTGCGGGCAGGGTCCGAGGAAGTAGTTTAGCAAAGTAGCAAAGCTGGCATTGGTACTTTTTGCTGCATTTTCTCAGCCATTGTGCCGCAAACTCCTGCTTACTCGGTGTAGTGAGCTGAATATTTCCGGGAACGGTGACATGTGATGATGAGTGCACGCAGGGCTGTGCACGCAGTGGTGCTCGGGCACGAGACATGAAGGCATCTGATTGGTTCTTTACATTCGCACCGAATGGCAGTGATTGGTCAGAGTTTTTACTGTCCTACAGCTGCTACAGAGGTCAGATTTTTTCCATTCCTTTTTCTGAACACATAATGTATTGACTACTATCAGAATGGAAGGACCATTTCACCCAGTATAAAAAAAAATGTTTCTGAACAGGATTACCTACCCTACCTTTAATAAGATATGATGTATATTGAGCAAAAAAATTTTTTTTTAATTTGATATCCATGACATGAAAAAAATATATCAATGTTTAATGGATAATACAAACACTATTTTGTTGTTAGTTCTGAACTAATTAAACTAGTGAGAACAAATACTTTTAACTTTTTAGTTTTGAAAATGTATGAATAAATGTGTAACCGTATTGTAAAATGTTTCCTATTTGACTGTATTATGTGATAATATTTCCTTTATGCTCATCTTGTTATAATAGTAGCTAACACAGACACAGACAGTTTAATACACTGTCTTTAAGTATTATTTGTTACAACACGAACATTAAGGACATAATATGATCACATATACAGTCAAATGGAAAACATCTTTACACATTAATTAATATATTTTTTTAATAAAAAAATCCATTAACATTAACTCTTTCCCTGCCAGCGTTTAAAAAATAAAATAATTGCCAGTCACCACCTGCATGGCCCCCTAGAGTATTTAGTTGTATGAATATCCGAACATGCAATATATCAAAAGAAAGATCAGACTCTCTGCTTTAAAAAAAACATGAAGTAGATTGAGTCCATTAACACCCCTAATGCTTGCACAGCACTATAGCTTATGAGCTTATTACATATGATATCTCTTGTTTCTGCATCTTCTTCGCATGTGTTTTAGGAATAACAACTGGTCATTGTTTATGGAGCCAGGGTGAGAGTTTAACCATCATTATCAAAACTGATTAATAATGGGATGCAGGTAATACAGCGGGCCTCTATTGATATGAGCATCAAAATATTCTTTATTTGAACTGAAAACACAGGGGCACTGAATGGGAGTGATGAGTGGATAACAATGGTGTTTCAGTTTTATACAAGTGACAGTGAGTCACATGAAAGCAGACAGAGAAAGAACATTTTAAAAGACGGATAAATGTATGACAAGCAGTTATAGATGTGGTAGGGGTTAAGGGGGGTTATGTGAGATGTTTTTGAAATAGTTTTCATCTGATAATAGTTTTTGTCAAGATCAAGGATCAAGATTGACAAATATGTTCAGTATTAAACTATTATACAAAGATGAGGAGCTTCTAGCTTCTCTGTAGTGTATGAAATGCACGTTTGGTTAGGGCTGACCTATAAAAGAAACTGTAATGTTCCACTGGGAGATTGGATATCACAATAGCTATGTTTGCATGGACACTTTTTGAACTCAATCTGAACGAATTCATTCCATTTGATGAATCCAAACGTAGTGTTTACATGAATGATCGATTTTAATCTTTTGACATGCACTCACTGCACGGATATACAGAGTTTCCCTCTGTTGTTGCATACTAACCATCCTGCTTTTCTTTATTTTAAAAAGCAGACTTAATATTTATCTATTTCCAGTCCTAATTAGGTGACTACGAGCACATGAACCATTGATGTGCTGCTTGTATTTATCAAGCAGTAAAAACACCCATTCCAGTGCCCAAAACCAGTCGTCTGTGGATGAGAGTCTGAAACAAGGACTGATGGGACGTTGTCCTGCTCCACTTCACAGATGATGAGTGGAAAGAGAATTTCAGAATGACAGGACACTCATTTTTGACACTTTATTCAACAGAAAGAATAGCTCGTTCCACGTACGTCATTACGCTATTTCAACATCATTGCACACGCGCAGTATTCTCCACTTTCAATTTTCATTCCGATCAAATGTGATCAGATTACAAAGGAATAAACCACCTCTTACAATCCGAATGAAATTTTAATCAGATCTGCCAATTCATTCCGATTGACGTGGTTACATGGGACTTTTTGTATTCCGATTGTGCTACTAATCGGATTGTTAGGGTCCATGTAAACACACGTAAAAGCTTGTTTATTCCGAAGTTTACTGTAGCCAGCCGGATCCAGGCCGTATCTAGATCAGAAGAAGGACCTGCGCCTAGACATGACCACAACACAGCCCTGAAGTGTCAGCAGAGACTTTGTCAATTAGACTGCAAAGGCCTCATAGACACGACAAATGTTTTTTTTTTCTATGTACAGATGAAAACGTTATTAAAATTATTCCCGTTCACACAGATCTGCAGAAAAGACTAAAAATGCTGTATTATGCATGCCAGACAAGTAATTGCCAATGTCACTTTGTAAAGAAAGACTACGTGCGCATACTCATTCAAACGCGCATGCCTATAGACTAAGCACGTAATAGTCACAGTTTTCACTTCTGTATTGTAAAAAGCGCTGTACCTATATAAGGTGACTTGACTTAAAAGTTATAAGTATATATCATTCAAAAAATGAAGTACACGTATATTTTACGTTTGGTGGCTGTAGAGAACCGCATGATAAAAGATAAACAAACTAGGCTTTTAATTAAATAATAAACAGGAGAATACACAACCACATTACACATTGACATTAACAAAGACAGAAAAGGAACAGGCTGAAACTGAGGGTATATACAAAGAAAAACTGATGATTTAATTAACCAGACACACCTGAACAGAACTAACTCAACAGTAACCTGGGAGACAAACAAGCAGGGAACAGAGTAGAATATGAACTAGTTAACAAACTAGAAGATTAACAAAAAAACTCAGATCAGAATATAACAGAAAACTGAGCAAAAACAAACTCAAAATATTAAAGTATAGGCCACATATACATAGTTTTCTGTATACTTTAGATTTAATATTGTCGCATGAAATCAATGCTGATGTTGAAATTTTGCAGCAGAACGATGACCTCTCATATCATTATTTAATCTCTTGTTTACTGCCAAGGCTGCAAAATCAACTCTGTTACAAATATGATAGAACTACTAATATTTCTCAACACCTCAGCGTACCAGATAATGAAGAACTCAGTGTTGCAACAGAAACTTGACTCTCTCTTTTCTAGCACTTTAGACACAGTTGCTCCTTTGCACTTAAAGAAGATTAAAAAAAAAAAAAAAAACCCAGTACGACGTCATGGTATAATGAGCACACTCACACCCTCGAGAGCAGCCCAGAAAATGGAGCGCAGCTGGAGGGAAAACAAAAACAGAGGTATTTTGCATTGCATGGAAGATTACAGACCAACACAATCCTAGATATTTATTTAATAAATTATTAATAAATAAACCATCAACAGTTTCAGACATTTCTACACAGTAATGACTTTTTGAATTTCTTTACTTACAAGATTGGTACTATCAGAGAGAAAATTATAACCATGCAACTGTCTGCTAGTTTCACATCAGACAGTGAACTATAGACCCCCCGAGGAACAAATCCATTCATCTTCTGCAATAGGAGAGGAAGAATTGGCTAAACATTTTTAAATCATCTAAACAGACCCTTTACAGACTAAGCTACTGAACGAGATGCTTCCAGAAGTCGTACAGATGGTGGTCAACCAGAATGAGACTTTTACCGCCGCCGTTCCCGCGGCGGCAAAATTGGGATGTGTATTTGCTGCCTTTTACCGCTGAGTGGCGCTGTAATCACAGACTTTGAAAAGTGTCAGTTTATTCTCTTTATGACGTAATCTGCCGCGGCAGTAATCTGAGCTGAGGTCACAGATAAATTCAAGATAAATATTGTGGTTAAACGAATTCAAATTCATTAAATTTAAACAAAGTAGACACATGTTAACATTGTGTGCCCAGTTTTTCTATAATTTAGAAAGGCTATGTCAATAGGTTACTTGTCATTTTCTTCATGTTATTTTAATGTGTTTGTAGATTTATTAACTGAAACATAACAGTGAAATAACTTAAAATAATTTACCGTGAAATTAAAACATTTTCAGGACTTGCAGCTCGATGTAGTCGGTTTAAGCATTCTTTGTTATATTCAGAATTAAATAGCCTTACATGTTACAAACTTTTAAAACAGAGAAAATAGTAGACGTTGGCGATTCAGACGGTAGCTCTGTGGTCAAAGCATTAACAAGAGCCTCTCGGAGCTTCAAACGATCTGAGATCGAATCTCAGTGTAGCCGACAGTGTTTATGTTTTTCCGTTCTTGATGCTTAAATATGTATCTGTTTATTAAAGTCAATCATCTTGTTTAATTATCAATTGTACATTACAACATAAATTTGCTACATTCCCGCTGCAAAGACGACACATCTGATGAAGGAAGACTGTCAGCCGATTGCACCAGAAAATGAAGATGATTCGTCTTTAATCTGCTAAATTATTTTTTTGTGTGTGTGTGAATCATTCACGAGATTGAGATGACTGACAGTGATACCCGGCCATATCAACGGAAGACATTTTTCAAAACAGATCGAACAAATCAGAAAAATACTTTCAATACAGTATTGCTTTCAATTAAAAAATAAACAATGAAAATGTAAAATAAAAATAAAATTAATTAAGTTTGAAAACCCATCGCACATTTTAAGATATGAATAAAGTGTCGGGACAGTTTATTTATTTAAACAGGGTTGCATCGATAGAGTTTATTCCCTTTGTGATGCAAAATAAGAAACACAGAATCTTAGGCCTATTCTTGCAACATTTTAAATTTCTATTGTCAAAGAAATTGCAGCTAAATTAAAAAATTAAAACGGTACAAAACGGAAAAAGTTCAAAGCAACATAAATTAAGAACAGGCGTTTTTCTTTGCCTCTCTCGCGATGGATATTTTTTTAGTAAGTTTGGTCTCCCTCACTGCGCGCGGCGGGTCTTTCTCGAAATTAAGCATTTCAGCGTAAAAAAACACCATACAGCTGATAATACTGTATATGTCGCTGTGTGTCATCCACACAAATCACGAAAGAAAAAACTGTAACAAATAGCTTTTGTTCCTTCAAAGATACAACATGCCTTGCTGAATTCACCTTACAATAAAACGAGGTGGGTCGCCAATAAAAGAGCTCTGTATCTGCTAAATTTAAATTGTTTGTGGAAAACCTATACAATCAATAAAACTACAATATATAATTTAATAAGATATAGGGCCTACTGTACATAGGCTATGGACTTTTGGAGATTTTGAGATTAATCCTTAAAAGAATTTTGCCTTTGCCTCATCAGGCTGGCTCCGACACTCTCCATATGAAAGACGGAACATTAACACCTCTGTCCTGCACCCCCACGATAAAGCAAAGTATTGCCTTCTCCAAACCCCCCACAGGCTAGCTGAGTTTGCAAAACAAAACAAAGAGTTTGCCACTCGTCGTGCCAAACAAATTATAAACTTCAATATTTAATTCAAAACAATCTCAAAACGCTTTGTGACATTTTGAAAAGCCGTGGATGCATTACTGCCACTGGAACCATGAACGCAACAGAATACTGGTTCTGATTTTATTGTTTGTCGTTTAAACGTCATATATATGAATTATTATAGGCTACAGAAGTAAAGTCATTGTATAATATTTGTTCCTTAGTGTAAAATGGAAATGCATGGCGATTTTATTTTGTAAATAGGCAAAAAAAAAAATGTTTTAGAAGACAAATCTCTCTGCATCAACAATAGACTATAAAATGCATTAATAGGCTAATATAAAAACACCAGTAGTCCAAGTTAGTTCGGGATTCGAACCCGTGTCATCTAAATGATCGTAACGTACGTTCAACCACTCGGCCACTATTCACTCGTTGCGATACGGCCTAACGTTCCAGTGTGTGTTCGCTCGCACGAGCGAGAAACGCTCTTCATTCAAATGAACGCGCCGCCGCATTTGTTGAACACTAATTCAACATGCCAGAATAAAACCTGGCTTTAGAACAATGCATAGCGCCACTCGTCGTGGTGTGCCAAAAAATTACAATAATTTAGTTTAATTTATTTCAGTGTTAATGTTTGAGTTAAAAAATCCTCTACAAATTAAATTAACCCAAAGTCGGCTATAAGAGTACTTTAGGCTACGTAAAAAAGCAAAGGGCTTACAGTCTTAACATTTAGGCTACTTTGCTTAAATTCGATACATTTATTTTCAGTAGGGCCTAATACATTTGTAGGGATGTAATTTCAGTATGCTTTACCAACGCTATGTATTCAATTAAAGTTCCAAGAGGTCTGGTCTCTATATTTCCTTCCCAGCTGACACTTATATGCAAGTGCACAGCAAAAATCACAACTTGTGCTTGCTGGAACGCAAGTTATTTAAGGTGTCTCAACTGTACACAGTCTACCCTACAGTGTGAATTCGTTACAAGGTTTCATTTAATTACATTAACGTGCAGCAATTTGTACAAATAGAGTCTAGGCCTACTGTTGTAGACATTAAATAATCTCATTTAGTATCATATTTGTTAAAATATTATAATGTTGTTTTTTCAATCTATGTTGAATATGAAAAGTGAACAGCATGAGTAAGATAAGATGCATTATATCGAGAGATGGATATGGAGTGGGTCAGACATGATTTTGACCACTTCATTAAGTTTTGTTTAGTAGAAACCTTTTTTTAAAGTGAATTTCGTTTTCTATAAATTGTATCTTAATTTTAATCATTTTTTCATCACCCAATTGTCTGGATTCAATAAGTAAGAGAAGCAAACAGACACTAATCATAGAGGCGCCCGTGAGGTCACTTGCATTGCACGTCAGCTGGAGCGCATCTCATCCTCCTAACTTAACGAAACTCAGCGTATGCCTCACACAGACATGATAAATACATCAAATACACAAAGCTTGAAATGTCTTCAAACGAAATAATTCAAAACGAAAAAGAAAAAGGCTACTCTCTGATTATGTCTTTGTGCATTTCTCTCTAGGTGCGTTCACTACAAATATGGCGATCGTCAACTTCATCTTTGCAGTCGACACTGTCAGAAAACACTAGTTCATTGATAAAAATCATATGAAGACAAGGCATATATTAAGTTATTTTAGCTGTTATGAGAAAAATAAATCTAACAAAACCTAAAATCTAAATCTAATAAATAAAAATAAAAAATATTAACGCCAATTCAACATGCCAGAATAAAACCTGATTTTTGGCCTGGTGTGCCAAAACACTACATTTTAAACTTCAATGTTTAATTCAAAACAATCTCAAAACGCGTTGTGAATTTTTTTTAAAGCCTAGCCTATATACATTAAGGGCATTGAAACCAGGATCTTAACTAAAACGTGTTCCGCGTAATCTCTCAAAAATTATGCCACACTACTCCATGTAATTTTTTTTTTTTTTTAAGGACTGCTTTTGAAATCACTATAAATTGTATCGCTCACGAGAGCTCTTCGTTTATCTAATTCCTCAATAGAATAGTAAAAATATTCAGCGTCATTGCTCCTAACATCGTCTCTATTTTTAACTTTTGATTCTATTTTTTCAGCTGTAAAATTGATTCTATCTTTGGTTCTATTCTGTTGTAGCCTAATAGGCCTATTTATATATATGAAAAATATGCCTATTATTTAACCCACTTACATTTTAAAATACGGCAATTGCTGCTGTTTTGCACAATGTCCCTTTGCGCCACCTGGCGGTCATTTCGGGAACGACTTTGAAATGCGGCTGGTTTATTTTCGCCGCGGTAATTTCGCCGCGGCGGCTGGCGCGGCGGTAATAGGCATTCTGGTTGACCACCATCTGTAGATCCTTTTCTTAATATTATTAATTCTTAAAACATACTATAGATATTGATTAAAAATGTTCTGATTTTTTATAGTTCTTTTGCAACATTTTGTCACGATCTGGCTCAGCGTGGCTTCAACAGTAACATGATGAAGACAAAATAAGAATAAACAAGCTTTAATAGCAGAATGCATAACCAAACTTATAGTGCGTTAACGAGAACCGTCAGGAAACAGAGAACAACGAGGAACTAAATACACAGAGCTAACGAAAATGATGAATGACAGCTGGTGAGATGGGTGTCCATGGTAATTGATGAAGCAGGAAACTCAGACATGGGAAAACAGGAACTAAATACAAACTAAAAGTCCATGAAAACAAAACTAAAACAACATGACTGTTACATTACACAGCCAAGGCTTAAGTCTAGTCCCAGACTAAAATACATGTTTGAGCTGTTTTAATTGAAAGCAACTTATCTTAAAATATATTAATATATAATAATAATGTTTTTTTCTATGGCATGTTTTTAAAAACTACTTAAATGTCCTAATTGAACTAAAGCCTAATCCTGGTTTAATCTAAGCCCTGTCAATTTAGCCCTATAAACTACTTTTTTTAAATGTGTGCATGCATTTGGAGTATGTACATCCATCCTCCAAACCACTTGTCCACTGCTGTGTCACAGAGGTCTGAAGTGTATCCTAGGTTCTCTTACGAGAGGTTCTCTCGTATTGCGTAAGTTAGCTTACGCTACGGGAAAGTTATCTTTTCTCGAGATCTGAAGCCAAAAAATTATCCTTAATTTTGTATTCATTGTCAACGCAGTGCGGCAGCCGGCAGACCATGGCAGGCTACATAAGCGTGCTCATTGGCTGTCCAGCGGCAACTGCTGCAGCCTATCAGTGAGCCCTGTGTGACGTCACGCCCTGTGAGGGCGCTTTGCGCCCTCCACGCCCCTCTAACCGTCAGGATGGGTGTGGCTAGCGTGTAAATAAGCAAGGGTTCACAGGCTGATAAACTGATTTTCTTGTCTTCAGCGAAGCTCTTCGCATCGCTGGATCTTGAGAGAGCCGCCGCCGTCGAATCTAGCGACCAGCAAGCCTAGGAAGCGTCTGAGGAAGCCGGCCGCCTTCAGCCATCCGTGCCTGCTACGCCATCCGGCGACATATCCTTTTCTGCTGTGTGTGTTCGCCCCTGCGACACACACTCTCTCTCCTCTTCTAAAAGAGCAATTTCTACGAGGCGTTGTTTCAAATGCCTCGCACGACTTCCCGCTCTCTCTCCCTCTGTTCGAGCTGCGCAAATGCGCCGTTCACAAGGGATGCCAGAAGCGGACAGTCTCGGAGCGAGCTTCCTCGCTCTCTCTCCCTCTGTTCGAGCCGCGCAAATGCGCCGTTCACAAGGGATGCCAGAAGCAGACGGTCTCGGAGCGAGCCTCCTCGCTCTCTCTCCCTCTGTTCGAGCCGCGCAGACTGCGCCGCTCACAAGGGATGGCAGAAGCGGACGGTCTTGGAGCTCTCTTTACGTTACAAGAAAGCTACTCCGTCCTCGCACCCCGTCCGCGCGCGTCACTCACCGGCGAAGGGAGAACAGAGAGTGTTTTCGTCCCGCCGTGGCCGGACCAACCTCCATTTCTCACACATTTCTCAGTCCCCTCTTAAGTTCAGGCGACTGGAATTGTTAATATCGCAGTATACGAGCCTGTTGTAATACACGCACGCCTGCAAACAAACGCCGTCTCTCTGGCTACTCGCCCCGTTCGCGCGCGTCACTCATCCCGCTCTCTCCCTTGTTGAGCCGTGCAGATTGCGCCGTTCACAAGGGATGACAGAGCGGACGGTCACGAGCAATGTTCAGCGCGCGCCTCACTCACCGCGAAAAGAGGAAAGAGAGTGTTTTAGTCCCGCTGAGGCCGGACCAACCTCCAATTCTCACACATTTCTCAGTCCCCTCTTAAGTTCAGGCGACTGGAAATATTATATTGCAGTAAACGAGCCTGTTATAATACACGCACGCCTGCAAACAAACGCCGACACGAAACATGATGACGCTCTCTTATATGCTCGCGCTAACTGAAAGCTAATGTGTTCTCCCCTGTGGCTCAGTGGCAGAATCTTAGGCTTTCGCGCCAGAGACCCGTGTTCGATCCCGGCTCTCGCGGCAGATAAAACATTTATGCTGTTCGCTTCTCCGAGATCGCGGCCAGCTTTTCTTACATACAGAAAGCGAACCCACCTCTCGCACCCTCCCGCTCACATGATGGTGCTCGAGTATTTGCTGAGCGTCTAAATACAAGCCTTCAAGCATTACGCTCTGTTAGTCCCCTTAAAAAGGCGACTGCAGATGTGTATTTCGCAGCCACGAGCACATTGTACAACCCGCTCGCCTGCACCAAAAACACTGTTTTTATGGCGCCGATGGTGTGTAGAAAATGTGCCCGCCTCCCAGTTTTCACCCCTACACAAAAACACGGTTTCCCCTGTGTCATTCACTTATGCAGTGCCCACGGTTAAGTCCCGCTGCGGCCGGACCACCGTCAAAGCTTCACGCTCTGTCAGTCCCCGTTGCCATGGCTACTGCAGTTGTTTACCTCGCAGCCAACGAGCCGGTAAATCTACCCTCTCGCCTGCACACAACTGCCGTTTTCACGACGACCCAGAGAAATCTCAAAAGATATGATGTCTGGTGTACGGCTCACACCGCATGTGTTTCAAGTGTAGTAAATGTGCCCACGTTTCTGTGTCTTTCCCCTACACACAAGCACTATAAATCCCGTGTCTCACTACCGGTCATGTTTCAAATGTAAGTCTTGTGCCCGCCCTCGAGCGCTCACACATACTAACAAACATTTCGCCCCGACGCCGCTCTCGCGTGTTGCGCCTCACACTATATGTTCCCCGTCCAAAGCCACCGGGACACTGTGTGTAAAACGGCCAGCCATCGCTGCATGCGAGCCGCCGTATCTAAGCACCGAGAGTGTGCGCGCTGCGCCCGCGCCTCCGTATCAAGCTCTCGAGCCTGCGGTCATGTTTCAAATGTAAGTCCTGTGCCCGCCCTCGAGCGCTCACACATACTAACAAACATTTCGCCCCCGACGCCGCTCTCGTGCGTCGCGCCTCACACTATATGTTCTCCGTCCAAAGCCACCGGGACACTGTGTGTAAAACGGCCAGCCATCGCTGCATGCGAGCCGCCGTATTTAAGCACCGAGAGCGCACGCGCTGTGCCCGCGCCTCCGTATCGAGCTCTCGAGCCCACGATACGCGGCAATCAGAGCCCGGAGGCCATTCTGCCCCTAGCCGCACACGCGAAAGCTTGGGAAGCTATTCCAGGCGCGTCAGAATGGGTGCTGAGCACAGTAAAAAGGGCTATACTCTGCAGTTCGCTCGCCGCCCCCCGCGCTTTTGAGCGCAAACCGAGACGAGAGTGAATGGGGAAGTAGCACATCTACTTCAAGCAGAAATAGCGACACTTCTGTGCAAAGGGGCTATAGAACCGGTACTCCCTTCTCTGAGCGAGTCAGGCTTTTACAGCCGTTATTTCCTCGTTCCCTAGAAGGACGGAGCTCTCAGACCGATTTTGGATCTGAGATATTTGAACAAGAAGACGTTCAAAATGCTCACAACCAGGCAGATCCTCGCGCAGATTCGCCCGAGGGACTGGTTTATCTCTCTCGATCTGAAAGACGCTTACTTTCAGATCCAGATAATACCCCTTCACAGGCCATTCTTGAGATTCGCCTTCGACGGTCAGGTATATCAGTACACCGTCCTGCCGTTCGGCCTGTCTTTAGCACCCCGTACATTCACAAAGTGCATGGACACGGCTCTCGCTCCCCTGAGAGGCCAGGGAATGCGAATTTTGAACTATTTGGACAATTGGCTAATTCTAGCACAGTCAGAGGAAGAGCTCATCGCTCACAGAACAGTGCTTCTCAGCCACCTGGAAAGCCTGGGCCTCATGGTCAACTGGACCAAGAGCTCATTACTGCCCAGTCAGTCAACCTCTTTTCTGGGTTTGTATCTGGACTCTGTGGCAATGACGGCCCGCCTGTCGACACAGCGCACACGCTGTATCCGACGCCTGGTTAGCGGCCGACTGGTACCAGCGGGGAGTGACTATGGGAGCCGTCTCGCACCGCAAAGTTATCTCGACGGATGCATCCAACTTAGGTTGGGGCGCTCTTTTCGAGGGCAAACCGGTCTTTGGCCTGTGGTCAGACCAGGAAAAATGCCTCCACATAAACTGTTTGGAGATGATAGCGGTCGAGAATGCGCTCAAGAGCTTCCTCCCTCTCATACGGGATCACCATGTGTTAGTCCGCTCGGACAACATGTCCGTGGTATCCTATGTGAACCGACAGGGCGGTGTCAGATCCAGGAACCTCTGCAAACTGACAGAACGCCTTCTCGTGTGGGCTCATCACTCGCTGCGCTCGCTGAGAGCTGCGCACGTGCCAGGCCACCTGAACGTTGGCCCAGACAGACTGTCCAGATACATCATTCCCCTGGGAGAATGGTCTCTGCACCCCCAGACAGTCCAGTCGCTCTGGCGCCTGTTCGGCAGGGCGGAAATCGACCTCTTTGCGTCAAAAGACAACACTCACTGCCCGACGTCCTTCTCAAAGAGCGAGGACGCGCTGGCCCAAACCTGGCCCAGCCTCCCGCTGTACGCCTTCCCTCCGATCTCCTTGTTACCACAGGTCATCAAGAGAATCAGGGAAACGCATCACCCAGTGCTTCTTGTAGCCCCGCGATGGGAGAACCAAATCTGGTACCCAGAGCTAGTGAGGCTGTCGCACTTAGTCCCATCGCCGATCCCGGTGAGAAAGGATCTCCTCTCTCAAGCCGGTGGATCAATCTGGCATCCCCATCCAGAGCGCTGGTCTCTGCATGCGTGGATAATCAACGGATACCCGTTGACCTGCCAGAAGGGGTCGTAAATACGATCACGCAGTCTAGAGCTCCCTCTACGAGAAGCCTCTACGCGTCTAAATGGTCTGTGTTCTCTAAATGGTGCGCTACTAAGAGCCTGGATCCACGTACATGTGGGGTTCCACGGGTGCTCTCCTTCCTACAAGAGCTGTTGGACAAGGGCAGGTCCCCCTCCATGCTCAAAGTGTATGTTGCGGCCATTGCAGCGTTCGCGGAGACGACGCGCGGCCGTACAATAGGAAGGAACGAGCTCATCATCCGTTTCCTCAGAGGAGCCAGACGGATGAATCCCTCGCGGCCCCCCTCGGTTCCTATTTGGGATCTGTCCTTGGTCCTGGAGGCCCTGAAGGCTTTTCCCTTTGAACCGCTTGAATCCGTGGATTTGAAATATCTTTCGCTCAAAACCGTTTTTCTGATAGCTCTGTCTTCAGTAAAACGTGTGGGGGATCTACACGCGCTATCTGTTAGCCCTGCATGTCTTGAGTTCGGACCAAATGACTCCATAGTCATCCTCAAACCAAGACATGGTTACATCCCCAAAGCGATTGGTACCCCCTTTAGGGCGCTAATCATCTCCCTGTCGGCTCTGCCAGCATCCGATTGTGAGGACAGTGATAACCTCTTATGCCCCGTCAGGGCACTGAGGGTTTACATCACGCGCTCCGCCGCCTTCAGGCGTTCCGAGCAGCTCTTTGTTTCGTTTGGTGGGCGCACCAAGGGTCTCGCCACCTCGAAACAGAGCCTGTCCAGGTGGATAGTGGACGCAATCGCAGCAGCTTACGCCTCTAAACACCTGCAGTGCCCTATGGGTATCAGAGCCCACTCCACTAGAGGCATGGCCTCGTCGTGGGCCTGGTCAAGCGGGATTTCTATTCACGATATTTGCATGGCGGCGGGCTGGGCCTCCCCATCGACATTCGTGAACTGTTATCAGTATAAGTGATATGTATGTTCTGCCCAGTCGCTCATGTGCAGACTACGTTCATGTACTGTTAATATTTCTGGTAAATGGCACCAAGGGAAGAGTATTTCTATACACAGACCGGCTGAGCCGCTCTGTCTCTGTGTCCCCATTACGCGCTTGTGTACCAGTGCTGGCCCGCGCAGCTGGCCGCCTGTCCTCCAATCAGTCGCGCTGGGGATTATTCTCTCTAACACATAGACCGGCGAGGCCTAAGCTAACTTACGCAATACGAGAGAACCTCTCGTAAGAGAACGTACTCGGTTACCTAATGTAACCTCGGTTCTCTCGAGAAGAGGGAACGAGTATTGCGTAACCTGCCGTGTCGCGCCACGAGCTTTTGCGCATCAGACTATGAAAACCAGTTTATCAGCCTGTGAACCCTTGCTTATATACACGCTAGCTACACCCATCCTGACGGTTAGCTCACAGGGCGTGACGTCACACAGGGCTCACTGATAGGCTGCAGCAGTTGCCGCTGGACAGCCAATGAGCACGCTTATGTAGCCTGCCATGGTCTGCCGGCTGCCGCACTGCGTTGACAATGAATACAAAATTAAGGATAATTTTTTGGCTTCAGATCTCGAGAAAAGAGAACTTTCCCGTAGCGTAAGCTAACTTACGCAATACTCGTTCCCTCTTCTAGAGAGAACCGAGGTTACATTAGGTAACCGAGTACGTTCTCAGGCTGTGGATGACCAGTCCATTATAGGGCTCACACAGATAATTTAGCATCTCAAATTATCTCAAATTGAACACACACCCGGAGCAGTGGGCAGATTGCTGTGACATCCGGAGAGCAATTGGGGGTTAGGGACCTTGCTCAAGGGCACCTCAGTTGTGGGTAATGAGAGCGGAAGAGAGCGCTGTTCATTCCCCCATCTACATTCCCTGACGGTACTGAAACTGTAACCCGTGACCTTCGGTTTACATGTCTTACTCTATAACCATTAGGCCACAACTGCCCCCCACTGAGCCATCATGCTACCCAATCTGTAATGTGTCCAATAAAAATATCCAACACTGACAAACTGTTACGGAATCAGACTCAGAGGAGGATGATGGACGATAACCAGGGTGTTTATTGATAACATAACAACAAAGGGAGAGGAAGATGGTTGATACGGTGAGAATGGAGACATGGAGATATCAGGTAGTAGTCGCTAAGGCAGGGTAAGTAATCCTCTTCCTACAAACGAGACCAGACAATGAACTGGGGTGAAGTGTGTGTATAAGTAGTGAAGGTGATGAGGGTGATGATGAGGTGCAGGTGTGTGTGATCATGAATGACATGTAGGTGAGAGCCAAGGAGGGTGATGGGAAATGTAGTGCAGAGGAGGTAACAAGGCTGATAACAAATATTTTTAATTCAACGTCTGAATTATAAATTCAATAAAAATTAATGGATAAAATCAACAGATTAAACAAAAAGGTAAGGGAAAAAACATAAGAGTTATAGAGAGTAAGAGTTATAAGGTAACACTGCCATCACACATAAAGTACTAGAAAGTTCATTAGTATTGAATAGTTCGTATGCATTTTAAAATTGGATGGATGGATGGATTTATAATTCAGACATTCAATAAAAATATTATGTAAAATGTTGTATATCAGGGTTATTGGCTTATGGATGTTGTTATTGAACACATACTTAAATTCTTTTCAGTTTATAATTAAAGTGCAAAATTAAGATACAAAAAGAGTAAACTTTAAGTATGATGTTAAGTTCACTTAAAGCTCTGATTTCTGGGGCCCGATTCACAAAAAATTCTTAAGAATAAAATTCTTCTTTACAGTGATTTTCTTCTTATTTTCTAACTTAAGAAAAAGGTTAAGGATATTTGGTTTTTATTTTGAACCACACACAGAACCAATTCAACCCAGCTGCCCCTTGCTATCATTTAGTCTGTATATAAACTCCATGTTCAGTTCAGTTCCTGATCCGTTCTTACGTTTGTTAGTGCGTCTTTGGTTAGTGGATGTTTTTGCATTTTATATTTTCCTGTTATACTGAGTGTTATTTTGATTTATTGTTAATTAAAGTTGAGATTGATTTATTGTTAATTAAATCTAGATCCTGCCTAAACTAATTTTTTTATACCGCTGACAATTTATTCATTTTTAAAGATTTACATATACTGTATTTAAAGATAAACATTTAATTTATTTTATTTGTTTAGCATGAGATACTCATATTTGTTCCATTTTCCTCTGAGCATTCTGCAGTGTTGACAAGGTGGTCTGAATGCTGAACGAGAAATGTGTGCTTTGCCTGTTGGTCTATGTCTGAATCATGCGTGAGTCATTCTAACACCCCACGCAATGCTGGATCACTCCACTAAACATGGCAGGTGGCTCACCCCCCAAACAGTGATGTCAGATCCACATATCCAAGGGTCTTGTATCTGAATAGTGCCTGCACAGGAGGGAGCAAGGTCTGTATCACCTTGAGATTTAGCAAAACAAGTCGGTCCTGTCCTCAACTGCACAATTTGCAATGCAGCAAATTGTGTTACAGCCGGTTCGCAAAGTCAAGCAGGTTTTATATGACTGTGAGGTTTACATATTTTTTCATAGCCTAGACAACAGAACATAATACCATTATTTCACAATGTTGTTCCTTGCTTACAAGCCCAAAATCCATAATAATGCCCTACAGCAAAAAGAGTTACAGTTGAAGCAGACATAGGACTTGTCACAAAGGCAACATGTTGGAGTGATGCTGCCAAAAAAAGTTAACATGACAGAGTGGAGCAGATGGTTGGAATGCAATGAGTCACTATGACAATGAAGGCAATGAACCAATGATGATGCCTTTAGGAGACTAAAAAGACAAGCAAATCTGGAGACCTGATTTATGTACTCTATTACACTTCAAATCGAAGATTCTATAAGTGGCAGATATTGCGTAGGTGGTAACGCCATTACTTAGTTTTTGTCAAGAATATAATATTTTTTGTAAATGCAAAACACACAGTGTTCTCTATCAGAAATATTATAAATTTAGTTTTAACACCCAGAGAGGTGTCGTGAATGCTGATGTGCACCATTCTCAAGTGCTGAGCTGTGAATACATTCTAGTTGGATGGTGTGATTCTGTGTTTTCATTTTTGGGCGAACTTCTCCTTTAGCATGGGAAGATGAAGATAAGATCGCCTGCGATAGTGATATATCCATTGATTAATTAATTGAGTCTATTGAAGCGAGTAGCATCATTTGGTTCATACTGAGATGCATAAAATAATTTTCTCTCCATTCTCCATTTTCACTCCATTTAATCTCATAGCTTTCTAGGAGAAACAGCTATTAAAGATATATATACATTTTTTATTTTATTTCCCATCAGAAAGAAAGAGGATGAAAGGGAAAAGTAAAATGATAACATTTTCAAAGGTAGGGTGATGCTATTCTTAGCAGCTGTTGGTGCTAACTGTGCATCTGGAGATTACAGACATATCCTCACAATCCAAAATGTGGGTGTACTTGCATTTCTGCTGCAGAGGAGGGGCTCAAAATAAAGGAACAGAAGATAAAAATGCTTTTCTGTTCATGATCAGATAAAGGAGAACCTAGCTTCTTTCACATCTGCCTCGCTTTCCTGTTTTACCCTATCTTGTTAAAGGGACACTTCACCCATTTGTATTAAGCTTTGTATCGTTAGAAACCCAGTCATATTTTTTAATGGTCATGCATTATTCCCTCATTTTCCCCTGAGACTGGAGAAATACGGATTTCAGTGTTACAGTTCCTGCTTATAATGATGTAAAAATCGTCATTCTAAGCAGTAAGGCCCATATCTTTGTAGAGGGGTTGAGACTGCAAACACTCGTTCCTCATTTTTCCAGGAGGTGGGACCCACTCACGCTACAGACCTATTACAGATCAGTGGGTGGGACTTCACTTGCAGAAACTAAAAGCAATATCTGCCATCTTGTTTGGAAGCTAAGCTAACAGGCGCTGTGGAGACAGATGTGAAGTTACGACAATGGCGGAAGGTACTCAATATGACATGGAAGAAAAGGATTTCGAAAGTCTGATGCTCGAATCAGTTGTTCGTGGCTACCTTTACAAGCCGCAATATACCGAAGACCTGCCTGTCGTGGACAAGGAGCCCGGACTGGCTCGAGCTGGGGCGGACTGGTGGTGCCTGTGCTCACACTGTGCGCCTACGCGACACAGAGATAGAGTCCGTCTGCTGTAAAGAATTTCAACGATGCCGAATTTCTCCTGGACGAAATCTCTGAATCAGACGAGGACACGGATGTTTGTTTTGTGAACTGGATTAGTGGGAGTGTGCAATGTGGTGCATTGTGGGAGTTGTTGTCTTCCATACAAATGTGCCCTAAAGTTACTTTCTGTCTTTCCTCGGTCAAGAAGGCACCAAATTCGAAATTTATGTTACATTTCGACAACATATATGACCCACTATCAATAAAGATTAATGTTCCCACGGGTGAAATGCTCCTTTAGGAGTATAAAAACCCCCCACTGGTTTTAGCATGTTCCTTACAACTAATATGAGTCTGAGACAGCTGTTGAAGGAAAAAGAGGACATTAGGCTTAATTGTCATAAAAATGATGCTACAATAGAATAAATATTAATGGTTTCATAATCTGCAAATCTTGGCAAATCAAACCACATGACGTGTCATTCAGTACAAACAGTGTGAGGCAAGCTAAATGCTGTGGTTTATTAATACTTTAAAATGGGTCCTGGGAACCCATTGCTCTGCAAATTTTGTATGTCCCTCTTATTTAACACACATTTAATTTTGTTAGAAAAGAGATCCATTAACTGAATCTGCAGAGCGATGGGTCCCCAGGACCAGGATTGAAAACCACTGCTTTAACGGTTGAGATACCAAACCCTACGTATGAGCAATAATAATAGTAATGCCTTATCAAACACCACTAATTAATCAAATTTTTCTCATCTTTCCAAAGGAAGGGTACAAAGTGGCTCTTGAAATGTAGACAACTCCCCATTCTGTTATGGTGCCTTTTATGGGACTTATGTAGCCATTTGCTTTGTCGGTTGCTATTTGTCTCTGTCTTTTGTGGCAAAAATACATTTGATTAATGTGCTTTGAAAATGCACTCCAAGAGCAAGAACCTACAGTTCGATCCATTACAGCTTATGAAGATGTCGTGCCATTAAACACCACATCACATTACCGGTCGTTTGCACAATGGAATATTCTTTGCTTCAAATTATTTCTTTATTGTATGTCTTCATGTAGCAAGGCTCCTGAAAGATCATGCCTACTAAATAATTACTTTGATTTAGTATTCCCACAAGAGTTACAATCACAGCTAACAGGCATTTACTTTTAGATAGCTAGCATCTGTTTCAGTGCTGCTGTCATTGTGAACAATTATGAGAGGATCTCATCTGTTCTCTAAAGCCCTGTTGCTTGGACAAGTTATGACATGGAAGCAATACACAGACATTGACTTCTGAGACCTTTTCCAAGTCAGTGGAGTGTACTAGTCAATTTCAACCATGTGTAGCTTTGATTTTAGTGTAGTGTGTTTCCATCCTGCTATCCTGACCTTTAGGTATTACTTGCTCTTGATGCTCACTGTCAGCAAATGCAGTGCAGTAATGAGACCATTATGTCTGCAGAAGGTTTAGGAGCATAAAGACAACCAGTGGATTTACACACAACATTTCCACAGGTGGACAAGCTGTGCTGTGTTTGCCTAATCAATGCTATTAATCTCATAAATATGCAAAGAGCATTAACCCTGGATTTTCAAATGTACACTTTGAAATCTAAAAACCTGAATACCTAGTGTGAAACATAGAATGAGATAACCGGAGATTACTGAAGAAAAAAAGATCCTGGGGTAATGAGAAAAGCCCAAATATCCATTTTGATCTTAATATTAGTACAGACAATTTTTGGGGGGCTTATGTGAAGAAACACTAGTGTCCAAAAAAATCGTCCCGGTTGAAATCAGGGTCCGGTGTGGGACACAAAACAGATCTGAGGGGGTCACAGGGATGCCCATGGTGGGGCCGGGCATGTAAGAGTTGGAAGTCACTTTTATTTTGTTACTGACAATAAAATATCAGGCTTGCCCATGCAACCTCAGTCAGTATGAGTGCTTAATTCCATATAATGTCTCCTCAAGCAATCTGTCCTAACACTTTTATCAGTCTGTGGGAATAAGACATACTGAAATTTAATTCAGTTGTGGTTCACACTCAAAATTCGTAATTTAAAACCTATTGTTATTTTATTTAAATCATGGAGGAAAACACAATTGTTTTGGCTCTCAGCTGTTTTGTGCAGATGGGCGGCCGTAGCGTGTTAAGGGTTTTCCTGTTAGAACAGTGTTGTGTTAGCGGCCCTAAGTTAATAACTAATGATCTTTAGCCTGGGTTTACCCATGCTGCCTTGCGCGCAGCGCGATTTTATTCACGCTGCTAGGCAGCCTGTTCACCATGGACCAGATTTTCCCCTCAAAAAGGGAACCAATCACAGAACGGGGAGGGAGCAGCAAGACGATGATGACGTCTATGCGACACACCGAATCAGTTTGTTTATATCTATGGATCCAACATGGCAGCAGATGCGAAGTTACCTTTCGATGCAGCCTTAGATAGTGTTCTAAGTAGTTTAGAACGCAAGTTTATTTCGTCTTCTTCCTCGTCTAATTTCTGTCGCTCTACATACATCATCTGGTATAATTAAAACGATTGGCTATGAGCTACGTACAGGCGCATTTGATAAACATTCGTAGCGCCCAATAAACGGCTCTGGGCATTCGTAAACCACGCCTCAAATACGAGAAAATGAACATGTGGTTCCCAGACCACGTCTCAATGAGAAGAGGTCTGACGTTAGCCAGGCTAAATGATCTTCGCAATGGAAGTGAATCAATCAATCAAAACTAACTTTAGCTGGACAATAACTTTATCCTAGAGCTGTTGTAAAGCCTAAACAATCTGTTACGGTAATTTCTTATTATTGTAAAGCTGTTTTGAAACAATCCATATTGTTAAAAACGATATATAAATGAAGGTGACTTGACTTGACTCAGGCCTTCTTCAGTGTGCGAGGTAATCTGATATCTCCACCCACTATTTATATTATTAATTCTTTGTTAACATTACAATCAATTACCAGGTTTGATTAATGCTAAATATTGCATATAATTAGTATCTGAAATCACAAATAATCAACTAACACTTACGTATCATCCATCAACAATTAGCCATATATACTGTACGATACAGACTTTATAAACATGTAAATCACAACCACCAACAAACTACATAGCACATTTACATAGGACACAAAACGAGTTGTATAAATATTACCTCAAACTCTGAAGAAAACCTAAGTGACAAAACCTCAAAAACTCAGTTCCAACACCTAGTATTTAATATCAGTATTTTAATGCATCATACGTATTCTGATGAAAGATTTTTGTTGTAAAATACTTTCCTTTGGCCAAATTCTTAGGCAGCATCACATTCATCAGTCACAGCAAATGCCATACCATTGCGATGAAATTCCTATAGGAATATTCTATGCATAGAATTCAATAAACATATATAGAATGGCTTAAAGCATATTTAACTGGCATAGGTGGAAAGGACACTTTGTGATCTGGCAGAGTTTTGCACCAACACATAGAGAGATACTTCATGCTACTTGATAGTCTTTCATATACAGTATGCCTCAAATATTTCACTGCTTTTAAGTCACTGCTTTTTGAAAATACTGTCAGATTGGCATTTTTTATGTTTTTATTTGTATTTTTTAGTTGCACATCAAAATAGAGTAACTCTTCTACTCTTCTAATGCCATTGTGAAATTTATAATGATCTATTGACTTTAGTCACCCATCTTTTAAAAAGTCCCCTTAAAGGGATAGTTCACTTTGAAATTAAATTTTGGTATGTTTTAGCTTACCTGAAGGGCATCCAAGATGTAGGTGTCTTTTTTTCCGCAGTAGTTTCAATTTTGATATTTTTAGGTCAAACCGTTCTTGTCTGACAGTCATATCATGCAGGTCTATGGTCACGGTCTCAAAGAGCATGCACAGAGTCCAAATTAAAACAGTTCCCCATCGTCCAAATTAAACAATTCCCCATCGTAAGTACACATTGATGGCCTAAGACACGAAACGAGCGGTTTGTGTGAGAAAACGAACAGTATTTATATCGTTTTTACCTCTTATAACACACCCACGTCCAAGTGATCTGAGGGCGCGGGCGCTTCCTGCTGTGTGACGTGTACGCAGACTGGTGCATAGATACACTAGACTTCGCATTAAAGACATTCGTTCCAATGAACTGCCGTAGCCAATGTGACATCTAGTGTATATATATCTATGCACCAGTCTGCGCACACGACACACACCAGGATGCGCTCGCGCCCTCAGATCACTTGGACGTGGTGGTGTTATAAGAGGTAAAAACGATATAAATACTGTTCGTTTTCTCACACAAACCGCTCGTTTCGTGTCTTAGGCCATCAATGTGTACTTACGATGGGGAATTGTTTAATTTGGACGATGGGGAATTGTTTTAATTTGGACTCTGTGCATGCTCTTTGAGACCGTGACCATAGACCTGCATGATATGACTGTCAGACAAGAACGGTTTGACCTAAAAATATCAAAATTGAAACTACTGCGGAAAAAAAGACACCTACATCTTGGATGCCCTTCAGGTAAGCTAAAACATACCAAAATTTAATTTCAAAGTGAACTATCCCTTTAAATGTAGTAAACATTTCATTCATTGTCCTGTGTGCTGTGCTGGGGGAGTGAAGACTTTTTGAAGGCTTTTATTTTTAAAGTCATCATGCAACCCATTTTGCTTTTGTAATATGACATATTTCAAAGACTTGATTTTTTGCTAAAAACTGAGCAATGTGCAATGAGGGGACAGATAAAGAAAGAGGTATTTGTAAAAAAAAAAGGAAAGGTAAAGTAAGGGTTTTTCTTACTCTAGAATAGGATTTTTCTTGCATAGCACCATTCAGAAGGATCAGTTTCCTTACAGTGTTTGACTTAAATTATTAAAATATGTCTGCAATTTGTACTAATGTACTAATTTAGTCAGGTTTGGGTTTGTTTGTTGTTGTTGTTGTTATTATTAGCAACATTATAATCAGTAATTAACTCTTTGATATGGGTTCCCCATGAAATTAGCAAAAATGTCTGAATTCTTAATAAAGGTGCTTCAAGCAATGCACTTGAAGATTTGTGTGAAATGGTTGCAGTTGCATGGATAATGATTAATTTGGGTAAGAATAATGATTAAGTTATAAAAATCCATTTTAAGAATGACTGAACAGATCCAGCCAGTGGTCAGTAAAAGCTGTCTGAGTGGTATAATATATTTTTTAAGTCCATCATAAAACTACTGCAGAGATGCAGGCAGCGCGGTTATAGTTAGCAGTAGGTACACTCTCAGAAAAAAAGGATCAAAAGCTGTCACTGGGACAGTACCTTTCAAAAGGGTTCTAATATGTACCATTTAGGTACTAATATGTACACTTTTGGTACCAAAATGTACCTTTGAGGGACTAATATGCACTCTTTAGGTACAAAGGTGTACCTTTTGAAAAGGTACCGCCACAGTGACAGCTTTTTATCTTTCTTTTCTGAGAGTGTATCATTCAGCAATGCTTCCCTACATTACTTTATAGTCTTTAAAGGCCATTCTAAGCAGGGCAGGAAGAGAAGAAGACGGTGGTCAGTAAATCCCCTCACTGTCTGGCTTGGATCAGCTCAAAATAAATGAGGAGAAGCATTGTGAAAATGCAATATCACAGACATTCCTATCAGGACTGGATTCGATTTCTCAGAGGACGCCCAAGTTAGCTGAAAAACAAAAAGTAATTTGCTTTACAATTTTTATGAAGGTTAGGTGAGTAAAGCAGAACTGTAATCTCAAAGTGAAATTTCAAAGTAAACAATAACTTTCCCTGTGAAGGCCATGAAAATGTATCCAGCCGAATAGCATTCTGTTGAGTTAGCTTCCTTGTTGCATTTGCACACTAATATCCATTCACAATTTGTATATTTTAGACCAGTCTGTTGAAATGCAAAAATGCATCCCTGGCCTGAACCTCTGTTTCGCCTCACCAGACTGTCCACTTCTCCCTACCTCAGTTGTCAATGACAGAGGGGGAGCGCACAGCACCAAAGGGTTTGTCCCAGATCTGTATGGAGTGTGAATTTGATTGATTGAGTGCCCGAAGTCTTGTCTTGTTTTTCTAAACTTCTATTCATGTGCCATCTGTTACATGAATTAAAGAATCCCTAAAATCAATGCCACAATGCCTTAAGAGTATCTACAGTACAATTAGATCATTGTTTGCTCTTTAAAACACAGACTATAAAGATGATGAATACTGCATATTCATTCATCATCGGAGGAGACTGGCAACTGCCATTTGAGAAAATGGCTAATGCAACAGATTAAATTATTGTTTAGTTCTTCAGGCAACCAGAAAGTCATTGTAGATTCATATTGACCTGACAATGACCAAAAATTGTCACATGTTGGATTGAAACTAGGGCTATCACGATAGCAGATTTTCACTACACCATTATCAGAGACAAAATAATTCCAGATCACGATATATCGCAATATCTATAGAAATCTTGAAAAAAATGTAAATTATATATTTTTTTAAATAAATTAAAGAAATACATTACTGTCACGGTCACCAGCTCTGTCACCGATAACTCACATTGTCCTTTTCACTCACCTGTTTCCCACCATTACGCTCTGTCCTGCCAAATAAAGAAACTGTTATTGTATTTCCCTTTTTCTGAGTCTGTATTCTGTAACCGTAACTCAAGTATTAAATCTCAATATCCTTTTAGATTCTATCTTATCTGCCCTTCTTTTGTACACAGATTATATTCTATTCCAGTTGTTTGTGATATGTAGATCATGATTTTAATTTTTAAATTTTTTTGTAACAGAAATTATTTTGATTCAGACCGATTTGCTTAGAAGCCATTTTTATTTAGACACTCAGAGGATCATTGCATAAGTAACTGCAAATTATGAGCTCAAAATAATTCTCTCGTGAATCACCAATATTTCAGACCAAAGTCCGGTTCCTGTCTGCCTCGCTGCTGAGTGATTTGTGTTTGTAGCTCTGTATAGCTTTGTTTTGAATTTCTATTTACTATAATTTCTTGTTGTTGATATTGCTTAACTTCTCCATCACCATATATCCAATATTGTCTAATATTGCCTTTTACATTAATAGCCTGTTTAATACAAACGTATTTTTCTTTTTTTGTTATTTGAAGGTCATAGTATAGTTGTCTCTGAACTTTTTATCATGCCTCTTCATCATTTATTTTTGGAACTTGCATAAAAATGGCTTGACTGTACATGTAGAGTCGGGTACAATGGGGCTAAATGCACACCTTAAGAAAAAAATTTTCTTCTCTTTCGCTTTTCTCTACTCCCATAGTTTATGATTGCAGAAAATATGTTTGTTGATGGAGCAACAGATTTTTTGTGAAAATAAGTAAAATATATTTTTTAAATCTTATAAATTTATGAGGTGGCAAGATGGGCCTTTTGCCCCACACATGGGGTAAAAGGCTCACCAGCATGGGGCAAAAGGCACATATTTTTTATTCAAATAGCTAAAATAATGTTTAAGTTAAATACTTATTCAAAACAATCACTTTAGCAAAGTTTGTACTATTTTCTGTTTATATTGATAATTAAAAGTATTCATTTGTTATTTTACATTTGTTATATGTTCTTATATTTAAAAATATTGTCATTAAAATATTTTAATATACAAATATATTTAAAAAATACAGAACCAAATTATTTTAAAAAGTAAAGATTCTGAAAGCATTGAAGGAGATCCCATCATTAATATAGATTTACAGTAGTAACAACAAATTATATTTTACTATATGATATGATTAATATTTATATTTTTTTATATGATGGATTCATTATAAATATGGTGATTATTAAAGATGGACAACCAAATTAATATGATATTTACCATCCGAATCTAACCGTGTCATGTCAACAAATGGAAAAGTCAGCCAGCAATTCATTATCATGTTAATTAATGTGCCTTTAGCCCCAACAACAGGGGTGTTTTTTTATTTTACCCCAAATACTAAATTTTACATTCTTCCGTTATTGTAAAACTGTTGCTTTAATTACCTTGAACAAAATTTAAAATTATTAAGAAGACCTTTGTCTAAAATGTATTCAATGATTTTAGCGATTCTCGGGTTGCTACTTAAATCTACAACATTTTAGAAAACATTAAATATTAGATCAAATTAGCACAGAATCAACTTTGCGCTGCGGCCTACACCGCAAATTTCCATGTGCATCTTGAAAAGTGGCTGTTTTAGAAAGTGGTTTAGAGGAATATAAAATCAAAGGCACCTTTAACCCCCGTGCGCCTTTAGTCTCATTGTATCCTATACATTTTTTTGGCCAAAATTGTAAAAGGTAGGTGTCACTCTTTTTTAGTGTTATTGGATAGGTAGTAATTTTTTAAGAGTTTTAAGAGATGTGACGTCTTTTTTATATCCACTGTAAATAGTGGTTTTATTGTTTGCCTTTGCCTTAAATCCAGACTTTCTTGAACTTTCAGACTTCTTGAACTATCTACCACAAACATATTAAAACTATGAGAAAAATAAAAATAAACGAATAATATTATAATATAATACATAATATTTATGTTTACATTTTTTTACACAAATTACAACAGTTCCACAATTTTTGCCTCTAATAATAAAAACAAAAATAAAATTAGGTTACCTTTTTACTAGGTCAGTGAAGAGTTTGAGATGATGTGAAACAATAGATGTGTGAAGAAAATTTAAGGAAAGTTGCCTATCAATATTATGGTTTCCACTCAATTTATCCAATTTGTCAAATGAGGAATAAATGCCTGAAAATATTCTTTAATTGTGTGTATTCAGGATACACAAAATACTGGAGAGGTCCATATAGTTGGGGGCCTTAAGCACATTTTCGCGCAAATTCATCTAAAAGCACCAAATTTGGCACAGATGTTGCTCAGGTCATACTGAAATGATTTAGCTAGGGCAACGGAGTTAGCGACCCTTGGGGCCAAGATGGCGGCCAAATCCAATATGGCCGAAAGGGATTCGGCTATAGCTTTTGAACCAGATGAGATACAAATACAAACTTGATGTCTATTTTACCTTTTTTGACCATGGGAAACCCATAGGAATACTTACATTTATGATTGGGTATATCAGGACCCCCCAAATTCCTTAAATTCAATATGGCCACTGTTCGAAAAAGGGTTTTGGCTACACAATTTTGAACCAAATGCACTACAAATGAGGATGTGGTGTCTATTTTATGTTTATTGACCACAGGAAGTCCAATGGCATATTTATATTTATGCTTGCGTAAGTCTGGAACCTGTATTCTTTTCAAGACTGTAGTTGAGAATCCTTTTTTTTTACCACAACTTTGGAGGTTATTCCCAATGTTGATTAATTTCCTTATAAAAGTTAAATGCTTTCAGTGTAGGCTACCACAGGTGAATACATTTCAAAGTGTAATCATATAAGAAAGAATAAGACACAATTATTATTGCAAGGCAATATTTATATTATGTCAAATTGTTAAAAGAATAATATAGTCAATTTGTCCAAAAATCTTAAAGGTTGGCTTAGCATAACAAACACCCCCCCCCCCCCCCCCAAAAAAAAAAAAACCCCAGCAATAACATAAAAAGACAACAGTGAATTCTCATGGTCTCTCTCATGAATTCTCATGGTCTCTCTCACATGAATTTTCATTATCACTCATAATCACCAGATCACTCATCGTCTCCACCATCATTGTTTGTACAAGCACCCTCACATGCACATATAGAAGTGCAACAAACTCCGGCTTTACAGCACTTGTAGTGCCCTCTACATGCTGTCTTGCAGCCACAGTGGAGGAGAATGGTGCAGGCTTTACTGGCATCTCCGAGATTAGTCCACTAAGGTTCCCAAGTCTTGCACATAGAGTCCCGATACCATCCCCATGCATTGAACTCTGGGATATCTTGCTGGACAGCGGTTGCCTGATTCCAGTAGAAGCTGGCCTGCAGCAGTGCTCTTTTGATGTGCTGAATCAGTGCAGCTTGGGTGGGAGGCAGGTTCTCGAGAGACTTGGTACCATTCGAGAAAAGGTGATGTCTAGCTTCATTTACGCGGCTGGAACCACAGCTCTTGCTGTACATGATGACAACCATACGCTCCAGTCTTTGGACATGGATGTCATTGTTGATATGTTCAGGGTCTGAGGTGAGGGTAACCAGGGATTCTGTGAGATCTGGTGTTGCCTCCCAAGCTCCCCATGTACCCTTTTTCCCATGGCCCAGGAAGGCTGAGGTTGTGTCACAGCCTGTTAAAGTGTGGAAGAGTGGTAAGGACAGTGACTTCTGGGGACCAAGATCCTTGCTGATTTCATGAGCAGGAATGTCCCTATAGTTTTTTCCACCTGCAAAGCCGATCCAGAGCTCTGTGAGGCCGAGTGTGTTGAAAAAGTGGATGGAAAGGATGACAACATTGCTGTCGACAGTCCGGACAAATGCCTTTTTATGGCCATTGGCACCAGCATGTGCAAGATGCAGGATTATTCTTGTATCTGCTTCTGGATGATTACAAGGCTGAAGGGCAGACATGTCATACCCTGGTCTGTTGGAGAGTACAGCATCTTTTTTGGTGGAAAGGAGGGGTTTACCTGACATGCCATGCTTGGTTATCTCTTCACTGATATTTCCAAATAGTTCATCCTTGTTGTCCTCATTTTTCAGGAAGTCACTGTTCCAGTTACGTTTTGGAATTGGAGTTCTCCCATCAACTTATTTGGTTCAAAAGTTGTAGTCAAAACCCTTTTTCGGACAGTAGCCAGATTGGATTTGGTGACTTTGAGGGTCCACATATACCCAATCATAAATATAAATCTTTTTTTGTGTTTCCCATAGCCAGAAAAGGTGAAATATATATCAACTTTACATTTGTATCTCATCTGGTTCAAAATATGCAGCTGAATCCCTTTTCAGGTGGCGGCCATAATGGATTTGGCAGCCATCTTGGTCTTAGGGATCACTGGCTCGGGCGCCCTGGCTAAATCATTTCAGTATGCCGTCTGCTGCATCCGTGCCAAATTTGGTGCTTGTAGATAAATTGGCGCAAACAATGGGGTGTAAGGCCACATACTACAGTCAAAACTGCTTTTTTGGACAGCGGCCATATTGGAATTGGAGGATTAAGGGCCCCGAGGGTCACTGGCTCCGGTACCCTAGCTAAATCATTTCAGTATGACCGGAGCTACATCTGTGCCAAATTTGGTGCTTTTAGATGAATTTGCACGAAATGGCCTATTTATGTACCGAAACGATTAATGAATTGCTTAGCTAGGTCTGCAGGTTATGCAGTCTGTTAGTTTACCTCTCCTCCTGATCGGAGTCGTGCGTTCATCTCGTGAGCTGAAGCTATGAAGTCTGTACTGGATACAGAAATTATTAGTTCATCTCCCGAGTCTTTGGGTTCGAGTCGCTTGTTCTTTTGTCACGTAACTATGTTGTTATATGTAGGTATCTTTGCTTTATCAAAGTGATTTTTCCCCATCATACGGATAAAGTTCTGCATTACCAACTCTTAATTACCACATTCAATGTTATGGAAAAGAACCATCATTAAGAACGAACGACTCAGAAGAGTCAGACCCGAAGACTCAGGAGGTGAACTAATCATTTCTGTTTCCTGTACAGAACCTATAGGATGTTGCGCATGCGCGGTCAACACAAAATTAACGAATCACTCTCTGAGACAACTCAATTGTTCCCAAGTAGTATTAAAGATTTGTTTAAAGTGAATGAATCATTCATGATCGACCAATCACTAGTAAAAACTATTTGTACCATCTCAATACCCCCCCCCCCCCCCCCCCCCCCGACTTCTCCAAACCCTGTCGCCACTTCTTTTTCTTCTTTTTTTCTAATTAAGTCTGCCAGCATCCTTAGGCAATATTAAATAAAAACAAGGGAATGTGACTCAATGGTGGATCTGCACGTCTCGGTGTTATTAAAGATATTCCATTAGCTTGATGATTAAGCTGGGAGAAGAATCGTTCAAAAGAATAAGAGGAGGCATGTCCTTGGGAAATATCATGTAACCCCCAGTATTGTGTGTTATCAAATGGAGTGTTTATATTACTTGCAGAAATTATTGCAGTGGAAATTGCTGCATGATGATAATGACTGGCTAGAGGTATCTATTCCGCTGTCTATTGTTTATGGGCTGAGAAATTTTTGCAGATTTGAAGTATCAATCTCTTGTGATTCCCACCGCTCTTGAAAATGAGTTGCGATGAAAAAAATAAAATAAAAATTGGAGACACGAGGAAGACTTGATGGAGGTACCACAAACTTTTTGCTTATTTCACAAGGCTCTGTCAGCAACAAATCTGATGTTTACCAAAGTAAAAATTATTTAGATTCATCCTTCAGTTTATATAAACAAAAAACACAGAAATGCAATGGATGTCTATGGGGCAAACCAGGGTTTGAAAGCATAAGTATAAAGCTCCTATTTTAGCTTACATAATTTATTCAGTACAAATTTGTGTTGGTTGAGCTGTGAAGTTGTATAAATTGTGTTTTAAGTTGGGACTACTTCTCTAGGTGGACAAAGGGGTGGTTATGTTGTGAATCTTGTGGGTGGAGTTGACTCCATGTAAAAAGTGTAGCATCAACATTGAGGTTGTGGTTGCAAATTCACTTTGGTTGTAGTATCATTTCTAACAAATTTGAACACTTAAGCAACACATAATGTATGCATGTTTTTAAATTATATAACAAAGTGGTATTTATTTGAAATATAGCACAAGCACACTTTTAAGCAAAAAAAGTTATATATGTATTCATCACTGCTGCCACAATCTTTGTCATTGTGCCTCTTTGTTTGTTTGTCTGGCCTCGGTACATTTGTGTCTGTGTCATGTTCTGAGAAAGTGGAGAGCAGCAGTCAGTCCATTGAAGATGTGGATTGTGAGTTGTAAGATGTGGATTATGAATCTTCCAGAGCATGTCTCGCCAGTCCTTCCACGGATAGCTGCTGGGAAAACAGTCCACCAGATGGGGGAAGCGTGTCCTTGAACCACAATCTGCAGTTGCCATTGGGCCTGTAATTAATGGATCCCAGTATTGAGGTTTTCAACCTGTTTCTAGTGTCTGGGACAGAGAGACAGACTTGCTCTGAATTTCCTAGCATGCACCATGAGGCCCTGCATCCTCAGGGCTGTCTATGATAGCAAGACAGCCCTTCTAAATATTGCTTTAATAATGCACAGTGTTCAATATCCCACCTACTGTAGGGACTTTTGATCTCATTTAAACACAGCAACCCAGCTGTCAGAGCAGTGTCCACTGCACTGCATGAACAGCTGTGGTGGGAAACCTTTTTTCTGCATGAGTTTGGATTGCGTAAACGGTGATTTGCTTCATCCTGGGAATAAAGGAGCCATGGTGAGCAACGGCCTACCGATTCGAAAAGAATGTGTGATCAATCAATTTACCATAGTTGCATGCATGCAATACAGTTTTGCATTTGTGTGAGACAGAGCCACTTGTTTGTGTGAAGTGAGAGTTTGCTGTGTGCTTGTTTGTGTGTGAGGTTAATTGATGGTCCTGTGTCCTAACCCAAAGTGATGCGATAAAGTGGTACATGTAAAAATATTTTTGTCTTAATAAGCTGTACGATAATCATAATCGGCCGATAAAGGCTTGAAAATGTAATAATTGGCATCGGCCTGATAATAATAAAATGATGCTGATATGCCTTGCAGATAGGATAATGTCAAGTCAGCTTTGTTTATTTTGCACTTTATACAATACAGCTTTACTGTGATAAAACGAAAATAATGAATCAATGATGCAAACAGATTTCAATTCTGCTGTAAAGCAGCCCTAAAACAGTAATTATTCAGTTGAAATCAGTTCAGTGCTGATTCAATTCGGTTCTGTAACTGTGTAAACTTGATCAATTATGGAATTATGGAGTTTAATTAATCTATAAAGCAGCTCTGGAGTGATCAGTGATCAGTGATCATCATCATTTCATCATCCAGCTCAGTTCAGTTAATCTCATCCAATAGTGTCAGTGCATTCAAGTTAATAATCTTGCTGAATTTTTAAAAGGGACCTACTTTGCAAAATTCACTTTTACATGTTGTTTGAACATAAATGTGTGTCGGCAGTGTGTGTACCGCCCTATAATGGTAATCCCCATAAATCATAAGCCCAATAGCATGTTTTTGCTTTTACATTTACAATTACAACATGGTATAATAGATGATCTGTGGTGTATTTTGAGCTGAAACTTCACAGACATATTCTGAGACTATACTCACATGCAATCTCTCTCATTAATGCATTTAAATATTGTAACCTTACTGTGCTGCTTTATCTGTGTCTGATTTAGAACGAGCATAAATGTAATGTAATGACCCATATACAAAATCACTTATGTCAGAGCAATTGCCTTGTGGCCTGCGTTACAACATGTGCCGCAGTTGTGTTTTATACGACTTGAGTTGAAGTCCCGGCTCAATGTTCAGGCTTCTCAAGCCAACATCAAAGTTTGATCACAATGTTTAGCCTCTAGTTTACCCATAATCGCGTAGTTCGCGCCATCCTATGGCGGCAGCCAGTTTTAACACATACAGCAAGCTGTTGTCAGCAAATGCACTGTCCAGGTAGCACAGTGAATCAGTGTCCATACGGGGCACTTTGGACACTGACCTCTACATTGGGGTATCTACTACAGCTACATACCGTAGCATCCCTTTTACCATCTGTTGATCACTCTACCACATCCTGCCCACAAATAAACTCTCTAATTTCATCTTGCCCGGTCCTAAATCAGTTTAAACCCACAACCAGCCCATCTTGCATGTCCAAATCAACACTCTTAAGCACAGCAATCTCATGTTGCCCCGGAGGCATTCAATTTCAATGCATCCCATACTCCAATAGCAGAAATTACATTATTAAATGCAAGATCCATTCTAATTGCACCCCGATTGATGGCCGGTAGGGCTCACCCATCTGATGATGTGACCCGCAAGCTTCCGTCAAATGCTGCGTTTGCCCTCCCGGTCAAGCAGCCAAGCTCCTCCCTGCGAACATCAATCTACCAATTGTGGTGGGGGGGTTTCTAGTCAATCAGTTTTCTGGCGGCTGTCCCTTGCTTATTTGCTTCTTTGGTGGAGTACTCTGGGTTTGGACTAAATTCATAGTGAAATTGCATAGCTGCCTCATTTTATGAAAAGAGTCCTTTGCAAGGGGATCATCATATATGGGGTTTGAGTAGTTCGAAAACCTATTTCAAGCTTTCTTGACTTCAAACATCTTGAGAAAGCAGACCAATACAAATTGCTCAGTAACTATTTGTTCATCAAATTACACATGCTTTTGAATATTTGTAGATTGTAAGCAATTGGTCAGAATGCACCTATTTGATTCATGCTCTAACTATGTAACATATCTTATTATGAATTATGATACAGCTTGGTTCATTGGTCTGTTGTGCTGGATTGTTTTCTCACCAAAAGCAAACTGTTTTAAATCAGGCCAAAACCACCTCTTTCAGGCTATCTTGGACCAATTATTTTGGTCCAGATCTGAACATGAGGGCTTTTTTTTACACAAGGCACGGCTGTGGTCAGAATCTGAGTGTAATTGTTTCTGTCACTTAAAGTTCTCTCAAATCTTGGTGCATTTGCTTTCATCGTCATCACAAAATTCACACAGCATGCATGATAGAGAAATCAACATGGGTCAGTATATTTTTTTTTATTAATTTGGTGCAATTATATGCAGCAAAGAAAACAACACTTGCATCTACAGTATGTGCATCGCATTAGGCCAGCTTTATGCTCCTTCCTTGAACACTATGCAACCACACAAGCAGATGATCCTGATACATTTATGTGTGGAACTTTGTGGAACATTGTGTTATTGCGTGGATAAAAGATAGAAATCCTTTTAATTTCCTTAAAGAATAAGTGCCCCCCCTCCTTCCCTCATTTCTAGCCCTGGATGGATGAAGCAGGATGTTACATTGTAAACATATTAAATACCACTGAACATGTTCAATGGATTCATCCAGAATAATTAATTGATGCACAGGGCTTGACATTAACTTTTTTTGCTCACCAGCCACTGTGGCTAGTGGTTTTCCAAAGTTATTAGCAACTCAGCATTTTCACAGGCCACAATTTTGACATTGATACCATGGGGAAAAACTGCCATATAGATATTTGTAATATTACCTCATTATTTATAGCAGGAATAACTGCTGTCACTTTAAGACCTGACGTACAAATCCATTACAGTGTTACGCATGAGTTTTCTTTCTCAACTGTTTCACTTAAATCATAACTGACTGTGTTTATGCGAATACTCACTAAGACCGGTATTTTGACATTATTTTGTGTGTATTTTACGGTGGCCGAGAGAGCTCAACGCGCTGCAACTGAAGAAAACACATGCAAATAGAAAAACACCTGCAAATTAAGAAAACATCTTCATCAGTTTCACAACACATGTGTGCTCCAAATACTCACAACACAACCAAATACAGAAACGCGCTGCAAAAGTTCACAACACAACCAAATACAGAAACGCGCTGCAAAAGTTCACAACACAACCAAATACAGAAACGCGCTGCAAAAGTTCACAACACAAACAAATACAAAAACGCGCTGCAAATAGAACAGAACACAACGGAAATGTTTCCGGGGAACCCAATAAGTGACGGACCCGGCTGGGACGTGCTTGCTTACAGCTGTCTACTTTTATTAGTTTTTTTTTTTTTTTTTTTTTTGCAAAACATACAGAGATGACACGTTTATGACATACAACTTTGTATACGATATACAAAATGTATTTACAATATGTTCAATGTCATAAGAATACTAAAAAGAACAATGAGCTGGGGTGCATTCTCCGATAACGTTGTCTCTTAGCGCGCTACGAAGACTCAAAAGGTACACCTTAACTACAGGTATACCTTTCCTACGTGTGTTCTCCGAACTATACCTTAGGATGTTGCTTAAGGTAAACCTTCTTAAGTTCGACCTTAGCAGGCGCTGTCCATGGTGGAGGCGCTGAATAGGTTGATATCGATGCCTCGATGATCGATTGTGCGCTCTTTCCTTCACAGCGGTATAGGTAAAGTATTGAGAAAACAATGTTCTTTATAAAGAAGCGTTTTAGAAATAGTACAAACTGCATTTATCGGGGCTCATTGAAATATGTACATGCAGAAATAAATATGAGTATGTGTTTATAATTTAGCAAGTGTGCAATCCCAAACCCTCACGGCCATAAGTGTGTTAATGTTCTCCACAACGTATGCTGATTATCCACCAGCCGTGTAGTTGACATACACTAACTGGCTCCGCGGACGGCGCCGTCTTTGATTTAAAACAAGTAGCCTACTCGCTGTCTCGCTGCCATAGCTATAAAGTTTGTGCAACTCATCTTTCTTTATATATACTCCTAAGCCTTTTCTGTCAAATGGTTCGCCAGCTGATGTGCCTTAGGACAGTAATTAAAAAAGCTAACAACCATTAGTGTATGGAAACTTTATTAATGAAAACACTTCCATACACTGGGTGTAGGCTATAACAACTTAAGTATTTTATGTGTAAAATTTTAAAGTAAAGTAAAAAAGTAATTTTAATACTAAATCAGATTTTATATTAAATGTTCATATACAATATTCTATGTGTAATTAAACTGCGATGTAAAAAAGCTTTTTGCGTAGTGGTGGCCACTATTGGTATGAACCGTCAGCAGCGATAAGGTATAGCTAAGAGCGCTCCAGACCAACCTTACGAACGTATGACTTACAGAAGGTATACTTAACTAAGAAGGTTTCGGAAACCACGTATTAACGATAAGGTACTTCTTAAGGTACAACTTAAGAACGACGTAGCGTTAAGGTAGTTTCGGAGAACGCACCCCTGAAGACTAAAATAAATAAATAAAAAAAAGAGAGAGAAAAAGAACATGAGGGAAAGACATTAATCTATACATCAGTTACATTGTACACATTTTGTCATGTTATGTTAAAATAAGTTTCATAAGAAATGTTAGAATGCAGCTAGGGTCCAAATATGAGACGGCAAGTTTTAAAGTTGAGACACTCACACACAGATATAACGCATATTTGAAAAACTATAAAATGTATATTTATTTGCAACAGTTATGTTAACAGCAATAATACTATATTTCTGGTAAGAACAGCTATTCAGCTGATGGACATGCACTGCGTTGTCATGGGAACATCCCAGGTGAAAATAATGAGGAAATTACATTGTCTTTCGTTGCTCCCTTCATGGCACACAAGTGCCCCGCTCCCTCCAAAGTGCCCAATTCAAGGGCTCTGCCGTCTGCCCTTTTAAGAGAGTAGGGCATAGGTAAAGCTCACGATCAATAAGCACGTCCCAGCCGGGTCCGTCACTTATTGGGTTCCCCGGAAACATTTCCGTTGTGTTCTGTCCTATTTGCAGCGCGTTTTTGTATTTGTTTGTGTTGTGAACTTTTGCAGCGCGTTTCTGTATTTGGTTGTGTTGTGAACTTTTGCAGCGCGTTTCTGTATTTGGTTGTGTTTTGAGTATTTGGAGCACACATGTGTTGTGAAACTGATGAAGATATTTTCTTAATTTGCGGGTGTTTTTTCTATTTGCATGTGTTTTCTTCAGTTGCAGCGCGTTGAGCTCTCTCGGCCACCGTAGTATTTGACTGTTTAAGCGCAATAAGCAGTAAGAACTAATTTTGACTACTGAGAGGTGGCTTTATCTGCGCTCACTTTGGAGCGGCATTCACTACAAAGAGCCGTAGTTAACTGACAAGCTGAGCCATATCGCATTAATATCGCGGATGTATCGCCTGCGATAATTAATGCGATATGGCTCAGCTTGTCAGTTGACTACGGCTCTTTGTAGTGAATGCCGCTCCATCTGAAAGCAGGTGATGGCGATTTACTACTAATCAAGGAACCGGCTTTACTGACGAGATGCGCCTAACAATCTCATGCGATATATTGCCCAGCCCTAGGTATGAGCACAAAATCTGCGGGAATTAGTAAAAATCTGCGCAAAACATGCAATCACACGACAAAATTCAAGCCCTGTAACACCAATAATATTCATCAGGAGCAAATGAAACGAGTGAGTGAGCTGAGGTGGGTTTTTATGTCAACTCTCTGTCAGAGAGATGAGATGGCGAGAAAGCCAGTAGGTATTGTGCATTTACCATAAGGACAATTAGAAGGCTATTAAGCGTTTCAGATATTTCAATATCAGTATATAGCCTATTGAAAAATCTATATTTTTAACATCACTACATTGCACTTAGTTTAATATTTCAGATGCCTTTTTAAAAGACTACAATTGACAAATTTATATATTATATATACATTTGTTTCAACCCGCCAAAGTGGCTAGTATGAGTGACTGTGTTTCGTGCCACTGCTGAAATCCACCCACATTTGGTGGGTGTTAATGTCAAGCCCTGGATGCATACATTGATACATTAATTGACACATTTTTGCACTTCTGTGGTCTTGTCAATATTAACTGTTTGCGATTCAGAATGTAAATCATGTGAAATGTTTTGCTGTTGTCATGGAACATTAAAAAAAGTTACACCACATTTAATTTTTCAGGTTTAACACAAGCTCCAACTTTATAGCTCTTAATCTTAGGTGCGTCTTTAAAGATATGCATAATATGTTTAAACATTTAAATGTCATAAAATTTTCACATCATTCCTCAGTTCTTTCTATGATCTGCATAAACTTTGAAAAGGCAAGATTAAGTACATCAATAATTAACTGCTTTCAGTCTAGTTGCAGTTAAAAATAAGAGAGTGAAATATCTTTGGCTTTCATATTTGACGCAGTTTGAAAGCTTCAATGATTCTTCATTGTGCTTGGAGTCTGGAACTCTCTTGGCAGTTGATGGTTTATGGTATTCTGATCATTTTGGAGCTGCCTGCCTCTGAATTGTGCCCAGTATTGAGGTTCACGACTTGTTCCCCTTTTGCATGTGATGGATCCTTTTGTGGATCTTCTCTGGATGAATGCTTTGATCACCAGTTCTGTCTGTGTGCCACAATTCAACACAGATATCACTGGACAGTGGAGTGAAGGACTGGAGACTGGCCAGTGTTCACAGCACCATCTGTGGTCAAAAGCAATATTCCAAAAGAATCCAACTTTCTGTGATTGTGTTCCCATTGACCTGCTCAGTGATTACCTTTTTCCAGGAAGTGGACTTTAGAGAACTTTAGCGCAACAAGAAAATGAAAAAGTTTTGAGGGTTCTTTTCACATTCAAGGGACATTTTCTAAATTACATTCTCTGACCTGTCAGTCTATGAAGCATGATTTCATTTTTTCCCCTACCAGTGGAAAAGTTCACAATGCTAGTTTTGTTCATCTCTTACAACCAATGAGCACTATTTAGTAAGTTATATGGAGACTTTTTGAAATGATAACTGGACGGTACAACCATAGATCTCTCTTTGAAAAATGAATAGAATGCTTTTGTCCAGAATAATATTTTTGTATACTACTCTTATTATTCCTTCAGTATATTGTGCAGTGTACAACAAAGTACACTGTATTGTGAGATGCAGTGTTCTGCCCAGTGTAAATTTTCAGTTTCTATGGCACTTTTCCCAATAAATAGTATTCTAAAGCAGCTTGATTAATTAATATCAACCTCCAATGAGCAATCTAAAGGCAACAGTGACAAAGATAAACACTATAGAAACGCTTTAAATACAAACTATTTAAAATTATTTGTAAACTATTATAAAACTTGGCTGTCAGTTAAATTAATTAACTGTGATTTAACCTGGATTTACATAGAGTCATTCAGCAAAACAGATTTAATTAAAGTACTAAGTTTGACAAACCTAAAAAAAAAAACATACTGTACAACTGGGCCTAGACTAGATAAAAAAACCCTACCATACATTATTTTTCCCTATTAAATATTTTGACAAATTCAATAATGCTTTCAGCTGCCTAAAGTAGTAGTACTCTCAGCTCTGTTTAACACAGTTTACCACATTTAATATATTTAATGGAATTAGCAGATTTCCACCCAAAATGCATAAAAAGTCAGCAGATTCTGGGTCTGCTAATGGTTGACACTGGATGTGCAACTCATGAAAAGGCCTCCTTCCCAAATGAGAAGTCTGAGAATGGTAAGCTAGTGACCAGTATTTGAGGATTAAATCTGGAGGTCTTATTGATGCTCATCAAACTGACAGTGCATATATCGACTGAGACGTTAACAGGTGCACTGGATAATACCATCCAGCCACAGAAATGATTTAATTGCCAAAAAGCCTGCCATTGAAGATCACCAATAATAAATAAAAAAAGTGCTAGTTGCTAACTGACAATGATTAGATTTCAAAAACTCAATAGATGCATCTTAAAGTTAAATTGCTCTAACTGCTACCTTAAAATGTTCGAAGAATATGACACACAATGCAGTGGTTTGCACATCAAACATGCATTTGACCAGATGATAGTACTGCATGGCAGAAGCAAAAAGCCAGATTTACAAAGGATCAGTCTGTCTTTGACAAAAAACAGGACTGTTTTCCACATTCACAGATGCCTCACAAAGTGACAAGGGTACTAAAACACCCTTTGCCATGTGAGCAGTGTATTGATTGTACATAAAATAAAATGCTGCAGCAGAGCACTGACTTTAGTGAGCACCGGCACATAAGAAACCATGCAAACATGCACAGTCCTCTAATAGTACAATAGGTTTCTTGAATTATATCTAGGACTACAATTTACTGCAAGGTCTGATTAGTGGAATTACTTCTAGTCTTGCTGGTTATGAATTGCAGTCTGTTCCACAGTAGTCACTCTTGAAAACGGGAGCGGGATCAGGAGCTTTTGAAAGCACAAGCAGGCGTCTATCAGCGGACCAATCCGCTGATAGACGCCTGCTTTCAAACTCTCCCGTCTGTCTCTGTGTAAGCGCTCGGTGAAGAGTGTCATTTATGTATATTTACAACATGTTTTTGAAGTGCTGACCATTGTAGCCAATCACAGACATATTTGATGAGCGCGTGAGCACAATGGCCAATCAGAGGTGTTTAAGATTCCGCTCAACAGTGCTCAAAGCGACACATTTGTTCATTAAAAAAAAAAAAAAATCAAACACTAGTTGCAGATTTGCTAGATGTAAGACCGCTACAGTGCCTTCAAGTCATGTCAGAAAGATGTTGTAATGTCATGAATTACCAGTTGGAACATTTTATTGAGGATCTTGACTGCACAACTACTTTAAATGCATTTATGTACTGTTGATGAACAGTGATAAGCTTGCCAGGAACATACTAACTACTACTGTATATTTCAATCATGACAACCATGGCCGGCCCTAGCATTTTGGGGGCCCTAAGCAAATTTCCAAAAGGGGCCCGCACTAACTATGGTTTCATCTCTAACCACCCCCCATCCCCCGATGTACAACTTTACATTCATCATAAATATAAAGTCCAGTGGGCAGCTGCATAAACTGCTTAGACTAGTCTTAAAAGTTATTCATCTTCATTTTTTTTTCAGGATTGGTCACAACTTTTTAAAGTCAGTTACATAAAAAGGTAGATCGGTATAATCTGAATTGGAAAAGTAAGACTGATTGTTTACTGCTAGTTGGTTAACTAGTTCTTAAGACACCGTCTTAACATAGTGGCTAAGTTTATGAAACTGGCCCCAGATCTTGAAGTCAAGTCACGTCAAGTCATCTTCATTTATATAGTGCTTTTAACAATGTAGATTGTTCCAAAGCAGCTTTACAGTGATAATAGGAAATTAAAGTAACAGAGATTGTTTTGGCTTTATAGCAGCTCTAGAATAAAGTTATTGTCCAGCTAAAGTTAGATTAAATTAAATTAATCTAAAGTTAAATAAATTTAACTTTAGATTAAGTTAAATTATAGAAGTCTATAATGTGTTATGTGTATGCTAGGTCAAAGAGATGTGTTTTTGGTCTAGCTTTGAACTGACAGAGTGTGTCTGCTTCCCGGACAATGTTAGGAGACTGTTCCAAAATTTTGGTGCAATATCGGAAAAGGATCTACCGCCAGCAGTCGAATTTGATATTCTAGGTATTATCAACTGGCCGGAATTTTGAGATCGCAATAGACATGAAGGACTATAATGCGTTAAGAGCTCGCTCAAGTACTGCGGAGCTAAACCATTTAGTGCTTTGTAAGTAATCAGCAGTATTTTAAAATTGATACGATGTTTAATAGGGAGCCAATGCAGTGTTGACAGAACGGGGCTAATATGGTCATACTTCCTGGTTCTGGTAAGAACTCGAGCTGCTGCATTTTGGACCAGCTGTAATTTGTTTATTAAGCGTGCAGGGCAACCACCCATAATAGCATTACAATAATCTAGCCTTGATGTCATGAACGCATGAACTAATTGTTCCGCATTTGTCAATGAGAGCATATGACATAATTTAGATATATCTTTAAGATGGAAAAAAGCGGTAAATTACTAGTCATCCAATTTTTTATATCAGCTATGCATTCCGTTCATTTTGTGAATTGGTAAGTTTCGTCAGGGCATGAAGAAATATAGAGCTGAGTATCATCAGCATAACAGTGAAAACTAATTCCATGCTTCCTAATGATATCTCCCAAGGGTAGCATGTACAGAGTGAACAGCAACGGTCCTAGTACTGAGCCTTGTGGTACGCCATACTGAACTTGTGATCGACGAGACATCTCTTCATTTACTGCTACAAACTGATAACGGTCAGATAAGTATGATTTAAACCATGCTAATGCAATTCCACTAATGCCAACATAATTTGAGTCTATTTAAAAGAATGTTGTGGTCAATAGTATCAAATGCAGCACTAAGATCGAGTAACACTAATAGCGAGATACAACCACGATCGGATGATAAGAGCAAATCATTTGTAACTCTAATGAGAGCCGTCTCAGTACTATGGTACGGTCTAAATCCTGACTGAAAATCCTCGCAGATACCATTTCTTTCTAAAAAGGAACATAGTTGTGAGGATACCGCCTTTTCTAGTGTCTTTGACAGAAAAGGTAGATTCGAGATTGGCCTGTAATTGACTAATTCTGTACGATCAAGTTGTGTTTTTTAACAAGTGGTTTAATCATAGCCAGCTTAAAAGTTTTTGGTACGTATCCTAATGACAAAGATGTATTAATGATATTAAGAAGAGGATCTATGACCTTTGGAAACATTTCTTTCAGTAGCTTAGTCGGTATTGGGTCTAACATACGTGTTGTCGATTTAGATGATTTAACGAGTTTAGAAAATTCTTCCTCTCCTATTTAGCTTTATTTCCCTTAGTTTAGCCACTGTTTCAAATAAATACCTAGGGTTTTGTTTATTTTCTTTTAATAGGGTTGACAAAAAAGCAGATCTAGCAGCTTTTAAGGCCTCTCTGTATGCAATCGAGCTCTCCTTCCATGAAATCCAAAATACCGCTAGTTTTGTTTTCTTCTAGTTGCGCTTCATTTTTCTGGCTGCTCTCTTAAGGGCCTGAGTGTGCTCATTGTACGGCGACATTGGACTATTTTCTTTAATCTTCTTTAAGAAGAACACAATATCGAGTTCTTCTAAGCTATCTGGGATGCTGAGATGATGAAACTGATCAGGAAGATTATTAATAAAGCAATCTTTAGTGGCAGAAGTGATAGGTCTAACATATTTGTAACACGGAGTCGGCTTTGCAGCCGTGGCTAAATTAAGTTTACAAGAGACTAGATAATGATCTGAGATGTCATCACTCTGCTGCAGAATTTCAACAGAATCAACGTTGATTCCGTGTGATAATATTAGATCTAGAGTATGATTATGACAATGAGTAGGTCCTGACACATGTTGTCTAACTCCAATAGAGTTAAGAATGTCTTTAAATGCCAATCCCAATGCATCTTTTTTTAATCTACATGTATATTAAAATCACCAACAATTAGGACTTTATCTGCAGCCAGTACTAACTCTGATATGGTGCCCTGGTGGCCTGTACACAGTAGCCAGCACAAATCTCAAACGTGATTTATCATTTACACTATATATTGTTACATTAAGCACCAACACTTCAAAAGAATTATATTTGAAACTAGACTTCTTAGTCATTTTGAAAATAATTCTATAATTTACAGCAACACCTCCCCCTTTGCCTTTCAGATGAGGTTCATGTTTATAACCGTAATCTTGGGGGCTGGACTAATTTAACTGGGTTTGGAAGTTTTTTGTATTTCCTAATTCGGGGAACAGACACAGTCTCTATATGATGATATCTTGGTGAAAGAGTGTGATATCTGTGATGGGATTTCTTTGGTGAGGTGAGACGGCTGGCAGACGGTCGGTTTAACCAGTCTGTCTGCTTCCTGACCTTAGCCCCAATTCATGTTTGAGCTCTAAGACTATGTGCCATATTACTAGAGAGAAGAGCAGCACCATCCCAGGAGGGGTGAAACCATCTCTTTTCAACAGGTCAGGTCTGCCCCAAATTTTTTTCCAATTGTCTATGAATTCTATATTATTTTGCGGACACTTAGACAGCCAGCCATTGAGTGAGGACAATCTACTAAGTATCTCATCACTCCTGCGAACAGGAAGGGGGCCAGAGCAAATTACAGTGCCTGACATTGTACTTGCGAGTTCACACACCTCTTTAACATTCATTTTGGTGACCTCCGACTGGCGGAGTCAAACATCATTAGTGCCGACATGAATAATAATCTTAGAGAATTTATGATTAGCATTAGCCAGCACTTTTAAATATGCTTTGATGTCAGGCGCTCTGGCTCCCGGCAAACATGTGACTATGGTGGCTGGTGTCTCTAGCTTCTCGTCCTCCCTGCCAATCCGTCTCTACAGCACGACTTCACTATCCAGCTAGAATCATCATCAATCACCCCATCAAGGTCGGTCAGAAATCTTGGAGTAACATTTGATGACCAGCTGACCTTCACAGATCACATTGCAAAGACCACTCGATCATGCTGATTTGCACTGCACAACATCAGGAAGATCAGGCCTTTCCTAACTGAGCATGCAACACAACTTCTCATCCAGGCCCTGGTCATCTCTAGGCTTGACTACTGCAATGCTCTTCTGGCTGGACTTCCATCATTTGCAACTAAACCTCTACAAATGATTCAGAACGCTGCAGCTCGTCTTGTCTTCAACGAGCCCAAGAGGGCCCACGTCACTCCTCTGTTCATCTCTCTGCACTGGCTACCTCTCGCTGCTCGCATCAAGTTCAAGGCATTGACATGCATTGGCATTGGCATTGCTTACAGATCTATCACAGGCTCCGCTCCCTCCTACTTTCACTCACTCCTACGAGCCTACATCCCTACCAGAAGCCTACGATCGGTCAACGAGCGACGTCTCGTGGTTCCATCACAGAGAGCCACAAAATCACTTTCCAGAACATTCTCATTCACAGTTCCATGCTGGTGGAATGATCTCCCCACCCTCATCCGGAATGCAGAATCCCTGACAACATTCAAAAGACAGCTGAAAACCCATCTCTTCTGTGAGCACTTAACCTCATAAAAAAAAAAAACTTTCCTTTTCCTTTTTCCTTTAAATCCTCGCTTATCGGGCTTATGCTACTCTGAATAATGCCTGAACTTCGTATTTTGAGCACTTCTTGCGTTGTTTTTTGCCTCTTCACGACGACTCGCTTAATTTAGTCCTAATTTGTACGTCACTTTGGACAAAAGCGTCTGCTAAATGACTAAATGTAAATGTAAATGTATTTTCACGTTCCATGTAATAGAATCGCCAATAACTAGGGCACATTCAACAGGATTCACAGTGGGTGTTTCACTGAGTGGGGAGAACCTGTTTGTTATGGTAATCTGAATGGAAGAGCGATGTTTTGTCCCGCGACTACAGTGCCTCACCGTCACCAAATTGCCCTGCTGCATGGGCTCTACTTCAGCCGGAAACGAACAATGTACAGAGTTCACTACACTCTTAGAAAGAATGTGTCAAAAATGACACAACCTGTGTTAAATTTTAACACATCTGTGGGTGAGCTCCAGGACTACTAGATTTGTGTTAATTTCAACTCATTCACTGTGTTAATGAGTTTAACACACTAAATGTGTCAGAAAGGTTAACATAAAGATGTGTAAACATGTGTAAAAGATGTGTAAACATGTGTAAAATAAGTGTAAAAGATGTGTAAACATGTGTAAAATATGTGTAAAAGATGTGTAAACATGTGTAACATTACCACATTATGTGCTATCCTTGGCTACACACACTGTGTTAAGAAAGGTATCTAAAATCCTAAATCCTAAACAAAATAAGCATTTGACAAAATAAAGTCTGTGGTTGATTATCTTATTTATTATAATGACTAGCATATCAACAATTAAATTCAATCCAGAATAGAACAATACAATTTAAAGCAGTCAAAAAGGAAATGTCCAACATAGGATAAAACAGTTATTTTCTCAATCTCATTAGGTAACATGACACACTTCCCCACCTTCAAAATAATTTCACTTATTTCCAAAACATTTTTGGCTTGATGTACATTGGTGGCCAAGTTTAGAAAATATTAAGCATTTTAATGTTTTTGAAAGAAATCTCTTATGCTCACCAAATATTTAATTTGATACAAAAGTACAGTAAAAACAGTAAATATTGTGAAATATTATTACAATGTAAAACAGCTGTTTTCTATTTGAATATATTTAAAAAATATTTTATTCATGTGATCAAAGCTGAATTTTCAGCATCATTACTCCAAGTTTTCAGTGTCACATGATCCTTCAGAAATCACTCTTATATGATGATTTGATGCTCAAGAAACAGTTCTCATTATTATTATCAATGTCTGGACCACCCAAGAGGACGTTTGACTGCCATGTAACGCAACCAATCACAGTTCGTTTTGTTCTGCGTCATGTTTAGGGGCGTGATAATATATGATGTTGATGTCCCTACAATAACAGACTGGCTGCATCTAATAAATTATTCATTCAAGAACGTTAAACAATGGAGCCGCGAACTTCAAATACTTTTGAAAATCCAGTGTTTAGTTGATCCTGGTAAGCGCTCATTGTCACAGTTGTAAGCACAATAGCATTCTTCTTCCACGAGGGGTTTTGGTGTCACGGCATTTGTTTCCAGGCGAACCAATAAAGAACACGACACTCACATCTCCCGAACATCCTGTAGAATTCAACCAATCAGATCGCGACTTTGAAACTCCTGAAGTGTTTCCAGAAAAGTGTGACATATGCATCAGTCCCCTGTTTCCTGGATGCAAACGTGTCCACCAACACAAATGTGCTCAGTTCTTCTTCAGAGAAGATCGCAGTTCCAACACTATATAAAAATATAATAGGGAGAGAGAGAGAGGAGAAAATTACACAAGCATCAAATTGTTTTTAATCTCCATCATACTATAATTCAGAATATATATATATATATATTTGTAAGTAACACCCTTTTGTCAGCACATTCAAACATTTCAGTTGAACTGTAAACTAAATTATGCCAGATTAAATTTTAATACTTACATTTCCTTAATTCTCTCCAAAAATGCTGAGATTCGTAGGCTTAACTGCAATCAGGGATTTAGGCTAGCCAATTTCAACTTGTTTGCAGTGAAGGGACAGCTGTTTGAGACAAATACACAGTAAGATACATGATGCAAGAAATCCCCATGTGATGATCTTTTTCTTTCCCTCAGTAGTTAACCTACCTGTGCGCTGATAGGCTATGCTTATTAGGCACCTTCCTGGTCAGGTCGGACTCCTTGGCCTAAAAATAGATCAAAAGAATGCAAAAATAAAAACTTAAGTTGTTTAGAATGCTTGATTTGATATGAATTAATGATTTAGTGAGTTTTACTGCAATGCTTACCTGAATAAATTAAATCTGGTGAGACTGAACACGGTGGTCGGTGGAAAATGGTCCATCTTCTGATTGGTTCATTTGCTGTGTAATATTAGACATAATGCAAAGGTCACTTATTTTATATAAAGTTAGCACATGTAACGTTATTGTATGCTAACAGTTACCTAGCCTGCACATCACTCAAGAGCACTTATGACATATTGCTAATCATTTCAGCAAACTTTCAAATCCACTACTACGATTACATTTTATACGTAACGTTAATCAAATTAATAAAGAGTAGACGATTTTTAAAACACCTTTACAGATAACATTTTGTGTATTGTAAATCGAGTAAGTTAGCACTGTAAGTTACAATCTAGGTGCGGTCACGTTTAGCTACCATTGCTTGGCGAAATTTTGAGTGTAAAATCCATTAATAAAGGTCTCTTCAGTATCTGGAATTTCGAGTGAAAGTGTAAAAAAATTATGCCGATTTTGAATCGGGGTTTCCACGCAAATTCGCAGCATTGATCAACATAAAGCTGCTTGGTTTAGTTAGTCGTGCTTCAGCTAACTTTAACGTTACACTATTGACAATAGTCGAGTTTTTTTGCCCGCAAAATCTCGTCGTAACCTAGCTTTTAAGCCAGTATTAAAATAACAGTAGCAGGAAATATTGTTTTTGTAAATGAACATGAGTGAAAAAAAATAATTCAAGTACAGCGAGCTTACCTCAAGAACCTTGAGCATCACCGGCGTGATTCGGCGCGAATCATCTCCTCCCTGGTAAAAGAGGTGGTTTTCACGAACAGTTTTGACGCGAGGAGTAGTCGATAACGAAGTGATAAGGTACATGTTTTATTTTCAACAATATAGTAAAAACAAAATAGTTGCTGTCGTTAACAGACTTTTATCTACTAACGTTACTGAACTGCAACTGACTGGAACTGGATTATGTTCACTCAAAAGTCACCTTATTGGTTGGTTCAGTTCGACTAGCTAATTTAAATAACGGTCGCGTTATAAAAATTAACACATTAAAGTGTGTAAGCACATCAGTCTACTCATATTGTGTTAAATGCTTTGAGTAAATACCCAAGTTGTGTAAACTTTAAACTACACATGGATATGTGTAAAATGGATTATTTTTTTATACACAGTTTTAGTTAATATTGACACAAAATGTGTAAATTAGAGTGTTACACATAATTTGTGTAATTTTTCTACACATTCCTTCTAAGAGTGTAAGCTAGTCACATCCAAAGCAGTATCTAAAGACCTTGCACTCTTACAATTTACCTCAATTAAAGTTTGGATGCGTGTCTCTAGTTCTGAAATCTTCTCCGCCAGCCTGACTATCTCCCTGCATTTATCACATGTAAATCCTGTGCTGATAGACCCTTACGAAAAAAAAGTATACTTCAAGTTCATTTTATGGAGTATACTTGAGTAATGTTCAAGTATATTTTTAAGTATACTTTATGTAGTAAGTATACTAATGTCAATATGTACTAGTAGTAAACTTGTAAGTGTACTATTTTAATACCGCTTGGGACTAAATTGGCCCACTTGAAGTATATAAAAGTATATGTTTAAGTGTACTATAAGTGTAACAGTAGTAAACTTTAAGTGCACAACTAGTTCATAATTATGTTTCTCATTTGTACTGCAAGTGAACTTATGAGTATACTAGTAGTTTACTATTTTAATACTTGTAGCAACTTTGAAGTATACTCTCAGTAAACTACTAGTTTAGTAGTTTTATACTACAAGTTTTCTTTTAATGTACTCTCAGTAAACTACTAGTTTAGTAGTTTTATACTACAAGTTTTCTTTAAGTGAACTTAACATCATGCTTATAGTTTACCATTTATATATTATTTTTACTCTTTTAGTGTACTCTCAGTAAACTACTAGTTTAGTAGTTTTATACTACAAGTTTACTGAGAGTACACTAAAAGAGTAAAAATAATATATAAATGGTAAACTATAAGCATGATGTTAAGTTCACTTAAAGAAAACTTGTAGTATAAAACTACTAAACTAGTAGTTTACTGAGAGTACACTAAAAGAGTAAAAATAATATATAAATGGTAAACTATAAGTATGATGTTAAGTTCACTTAAAGAAAACTTGTAGTATAAAACTACTAAACTACTGAGAGTACTCTAAAAGAGTAAAAAATAATATATAAATGGTAAACTATAAGCATGATGTTAAGTTCACTTAAAGAAAACTTGTAACTAGTAGTTTTCTTTAAGTGAACTTAACATCATACTTATAGTTTACCATTTATATATTATTTTTACTCTTTTAGTGTACTCTCAGTAAACTACTAGTTTAGTAGTTTTATTCTACAAGTTTTCTTTAAGTGAACTTAACATTATACTTATAGTTTACTATTTATATACAATTTTTGCACTTGCAGTAGGCCTACAGTATACTACTATGTTCAAATGTTATTTTTTATACTTGAAAAATACCTTTAACTCTACTTTAATTTTAAAAAACGTTTTATTAGCTTCATGCATCCTTTTTTATCAACACTCGAATGTCAGTAAGTTTCATAAAGAAAGGCAACATTTTGTTAAAATGTTGAGAAAATAGTTGAGAAAATCACATTTTTGTCAAAGACTACGCCTTGATCAGATCCAGAACGATGATCAAAACACAGGTGGAGTAGCTGCTAGATCGAGTCCAACACCCCCAAAGCTTCACAGTCGTTTTCTCTTCATGGGTTAGGCCTACGCTTCATTTCATTTGGAAACATTAAGCAGTTTTGATTTACAAGCTGTTTAATGTTTGATGATCACATTATTTTACATTTGAGTGAGCAATCTTCTATCACATGGTTCAGCTTCTTATTCTCCTGTGTTTTGATCCAGAGATTCTGTACTAGAAGATGTGTCATAGCGCCCCCTACCGTATACCAGTGAAAACATGGATAGCTGGAAAATTCAGTCAATGGTGGGGAAAAGTTGGACTTGGACTTGGACTTTTCTCTCAGTATAAGTCAAGTACACTTAAGTGTAATTAAGTATATTTTTGAGAAGTATATAAAATGTAGACTTGTTCTTTTTAGATGAAAAGAAGTATACTAATAGAACACTTGAATAAACTTATTTTCCATGCTTATTTTATTTACTCTATAAGCTATTCCACCCGAACGTTTGTTACTATATAAAGCTGAACATGTTAGTTTATAAGACGGTATGTAATATTATGTTTTTTAAAAAAGTATTTAATAAGCTACTCAATCAAAATAGTAAACACAAGTACAAGCCAAGAATACTTAGAATACTTAATTATACTTTTAAGTATATCTTAATCAAAAAGTATAGGCCAAATATACTTAGACTTTTCTGTCAGTATAAGTCAAGTATACTTAAGTGCAATTTGAAGTATATTTCTGAGAAGTACATAAAGTATATTTCTGAGAAGTATATACAAAGTAGACTGAAAGTATACTTTTTATTTTTAGTTTAAAGGTGGTATCAGTGATTTCAGGCCCAAAAATATTTTTATCACATTCATCTAATCTTTCCTAACGATCCGCTAGCTGCCCGCCCCATAAGCATGCCGTCAAAAAACCGCGTCTCTGTAGGCAGCCTAGGCTCTGAGATCTGCACACAAAAACAAATGGTTTAGCCAAACACTCAAAACCAAAACAAATAGTGTTCCAACCAATCACCGGCAGGGGGAGGGTGTTGTGAGGTTTTGTGTTTGTGCACGGCTGCACGCGAAGTCAGAGCTGAAGAAAAAGCTGGCTCAAAACCTCACAACACCCTCCCCCTGTCGGTGATTGGTTGGAACACTATTTGTTTTGGTTTTGAGTGTTTGGCTAAACCATTTGTTTTTGTGTGCAGATCTCAGAGCCTAGGCTGCCTACAGAGACGCGTTTTTTTGACGGCATGCTTATGGGGCGGGCAGCTAGTGGATCGTTAGGAAAGATTAGATGAATGTGATAAAAATATTTTTGGGCCTGAAATCACTGATACCACCTTTAAAAGAAGTATACTAATAGAACACTTGGATAAACTTCTTTTTCGTAAGGGGAGAAGGCTATGCTATACATATTACATGAAGTGCAAGTGACAATAAGAGGAGAAGAGGACATGACTCGCCATGTTTGTTGACTGATCCTATTCACCTAAGGTTTGATGAACTCGTAAAAGGCGCGAGAGAAAAATAAATAAAGAGCGCACGGATGGCACGCTAACAGGCTAGCGAATTACTAGCGTGTTGTGCTAGCAATAACGATTTAGATTGAAGCTAGCGATGTTAAGTTAATGTGTGATGTTGAGTAAGCTATATTTAGCAGTATAAACAAGAAGGAATGATAGTAAATAATGATTCAAAACAGAAAGATATACAAAGCTTACAGACACAAGCCAACTCAGCAGCAGCAACGAGGCATACAATCGATCAGACAGGAGCAATCGATCAGCCAATCAGTCGATGAAGCTCAGGATGAAAGTCCAGCAGAAGTCTGTGAAGACTGTACTGATTATCTTTATTCAAGTTCAGCTCTCGAAATGTAAGCACAAACATGAAAACTACATCCTGATTGGCTTTTCTCTCGACCCAGTCCAAAATTAACTTTTGAACAGACTGTTTCTCCAATTCCAGCGAAGCTTTTAGTAAGAACGGTCTGTATGAAATGAAAAAAGGTTGAACCATTGCTTTCAGAGAAATTTATCAAAATTTAGTGAGAATAATGCTTTAATAAAGAAAAACACCTGCCAATTGGTTATAAAATTACAACAGAGAATAAATTAATTAATAATAATAATAATAATAATAATAATAATAGGGAATAATCTCTTTTCTGGGCTGGCATGTTTTAATCCAGATTAAAATGCGAAAATACATGTTTAAACAATGTAAAAAAAAAAGAAAAAAAGGCATCTATAAGTATTTGGAGTTGTCTTTGTCACAGCAAAGCGAAAGATGATTTATGAAGTAGGCTATTATGTCTGTATATTATGTATGTATTTTGGGGGAGTGACTATATATCAGCTTATGAGCGTGAGGCACAAGTTAACATGAGCCCAGCCCTTCCCATAATGAAACAAAGAAGAATTTTGAATGATTTATACATCAATAACCTCATGCATTCTATTGCGGTTTAATATCAAGACGATTCAACGTTAAATTGGCTGCTTTTTTGATGCAGTTCGAGTCCCGTAACATGACTTTATTAGCATTTTTGTTTAACTTTTGCCATTACAAGTAATGAAATCCCTTATTTTCTATATTTACATTAATACCAGTCATCCTCATTTATATACCAGCTCATTTTTACCAGCATCATTTAGTGCAAAGGTTTAATTGTAATGGACATATTGGACAAATCTGGTGTTAGGTCACAACTTAACATGGTAACCAGTCAGCACCATCACTGATGTTAAATGTCAGAGATACGTTTAGGGTTGTGTGAAGTCTATATAAAAATAACAACATTGATTTATATTTTAATATCTTCATCTAAGTTTTTTTGTGTATGTGTGCACAAATAGCAGTGTAGTAAATGTACAGCGTTAGGAGCATAGACAATATTTAAGAAGGCCAATAAATTTGTATTTGTTCTTGTTTTTAATGAAAAGATAAGTGAAAACAGAAGCTTTTTCATTCATTGTGCTTTTAATGCTTTTTTTGAGCAAGTCTAGTACAGTTACCAGTCCATCTATTGTCAAATTCTACCCAATGGGGGGTTCTACAAACAACCCTATTGCTAAAACAAAGAAAACACTCTGAAACCATACAATAAATCAAGTTGAAAATGGAATTCCCCAGTCTATGGAGCAAATAGTAATATATATATACTATTACTATTTTTATATATATAAAATATTACTTGGATAGCCAAACAAATATGGCCGTCAGCAGCCAATCTTCAGCTCTGCAACTCAGCCAGTCTTCCAGTTCAGCACCTTATAACATTAAATCTGAATGGCTGACCATTCCAAAATATGGCAGACACTTTGAAGGTGTCTCAATTAAGTTGTGTGTAAAATTTGGTACAATTCTGCACGGTGGTGCTTTTACGCGTTTTTGCTCTGGAATTGTCATAGTAAAGATCAAAATACATGTTTCTTCCGATTCCTTCAGAAAAAAATTTAGATTTTTTGAAAAACCTTCTTTTTCAAACTGCTTCTTGGCTGTTTGTTGTATAGGCTGGTGTATGTTGGAGTGGCCGATAATGGCAAATCACTGCCTTTACTCATCACAGAAAACTTTCTGCATTTTTACATTAAAAGAAAACACAATTTTGTATAAGCAGTTTCCCTCATGGGGACCAAAAAAAAGTAGGATTTACCAGGACTTTACACACACACACACACACACACACACACGCACACGCGCACACGCACACGCACAAAACCAGAATTATTACCTCTATAATATGCACATCAAAAGGTTATATGTTAGCCATGATACATGATCCTTTGCTGGATGCAACATTGGTGCCTGTACTTGATCCCATGTTAGGTATTCTATCCTATGAGCTAACATCCACAGGCAATTATATCATATTTTTGATTAAGATTAAGCTTGTTGTCATAGAGAGCTTTCAACAGGCGGAATGACCATGACCCAATGGACACAAAAATAGGCATCAGATTGAGAGCTCAATCTTTCTGAATACATTTTTAAATAAGAATAACTTGCATTCTTGCAATATGGAGAAGCTGTCACAGAAATTAGTACAGTTAAATAGAGACCACATTGTAAATTTGGGATTTTAAAAACTATAACGATAACAATAAAGATATAGATAATCGTTAACACAACTATAACGATAACTGAACAGGGATCGTTGGAATCACTTTCAGAATGTTTTTTTTTTTTTTTTTTTTATCAGCTGATGAATGATAAAAATAATGATAGCCAATCAGAATCCACCAGACAAAACTGCAGTACTCTTAGAAGAAAACAAAACGCTATCCTCTAATATAGTTATAGTTTTCATTCTTGGTGTGAACAGGCCTTTTAGGGTATTAAAAAATGTATACAATGTATATAATGTGTAGTATTTGGTTCTATGTGGTAGCATTAGAATGCATAGGAAATGTGTGGCACATATATTGAGTGTGTTACGGTACTTGTGTTCATGAAAATAAAGGTTATCAGAAGTTATGGCTGGCTGTCGTATCATCCTCCATTGGTTATCGTTGTACCTATTAAACAACTGAACATAATGTAAACAAATTTGTAAAATTGATCATGTGAAGTCCTTTAAAGCAAAAAGGGGGACAAAACAAATACTATGAAATCTTAGAATGTTTCAAATTTTACTTTTTAAAATATCGTTGACACAGTATTCAGGCCCAGGAGACAGGGTTTGTGCAATGTTTCTGTGATGACACAGCCAAAAGCAAACATTAAAAACAGTTACTGTACTGCACCAAAGACAACACATCACCAAAGACAACTGAACTGTGGGGCAGTACCAGACCTTCCCCTTAGTTTTCATTGACACTTGAAGCATAACTGTAAAATTTATTTGATCCCAAACTCCAAAACCGTTTAAATAAGTCACTAAAAACAAGTTAGATGCACTGCTATAGTGAATGAAGTTCGAGGGCAAAGTTATTTTCAAAACTACTTCATATCTGGGAGTATGAAATCTTCATATCGCGGGAGTTTTCTCACATCGTCGCCATCACTGTTTACATTCCACCGCGCGCAGACCCCTCAGTATGTGACGTCATTCAGGACACAGTTGCAAGAATACAGTCACAACACTCAGATGCGCTGATTGCCATTTTGGGAGATTACAATCATGTTGACATTAGCTCACTTGTGGGTGGCTTTACACAGTATGTCAACTGTCACACGAGGCACAACAGCATTTTGGATCTCTGCTACATCAATGTGGAAAATGCTTATAGTGTATGTGCCCTGCCCCTGCTCGGCAAGTCAGACCACAACTTGATCCATCTCAGGTCGTCCTACAGACGTTGTGTAATGAGACTGCCTGCAACCACCAGATCCTACAGGAGGTGGACCCCGGAGACCAGCGAAGCTCTGAGGGACTGCTTCCAGTCTACCGACTGGAACATACTTATGGACACTCACAGGTCAGACAATAATATTGATGGGGCGGTTGAATGTGCGACTGATTACGTCAACTTTTGCAAGGATGTGGTGGCTCCGGTTAGAGAAGTTCGATGTTTCCCTAATAATAAGCCCTGGATTACGAGCAGCATAAAGTATGGAAGTAAAATAATGTCAAATGTTTTTGAAACAAAAAGCCTGTTGAATTGCACTACTTGAAAAAAAAATAGGCATTGCATTAACCATGCTTGCATTTTAATGCATTGTATTTTTAGGGCTTGCATTTTTATGGCCTGAAATTCAACATGGTTGAATATTTAAGCTGTGAATATTTCAATTAAAAACATTTCAAACACATTTTCATTATTAAAAATTCAATAATCCATATTCACCTTTAATATTTCACTTCCAAAATAATCAAACTGTTTAAAAATACAACCTATAATATTCAACAGGCAATTTTCGGTCCATTTTATTTCGCTTTGCAAATTCGCTTCCACAAATTCAGTGGGTCAAATTCGACAGTAAATTCAACGGAACGGCAGGAAAAGCAGTAGATTACCGAGATACTCTCCATCTGCTGTTAGTCAATCTCACCAGCAGGTGGTGCAAAAGCGCGTGTTGTGACGAAGACCAGCAACAGTTAGAACAAGTCATTCATTCATAAAACTCATTTACAGCAATGTAAGTGTATTTGTGATTATTATGAAGGCGGTTTTATGTTAAATTCAGTGTCTTCACGGTTACTTTCCCTGTGTAGCCTACAAGTGTAACGGAGGCCAGCTAGTAGTTGCTGTGCGAGTAAACCTCACTCCTCTGATCTCAACAGGCGCTCTAGCGACAGACGCTAGAGGTTGCAGTCTTTAGCCTCCTTGTTAGAGCGCCTGACTCTCATGCCGGAGACCCGGGCTCGAGACCCGCACGGAGCGGGATGTGAAGGACCCGGGTGAGAGGGGTTACGCAAGCATCTTTCTCTACCGTGAACAAGATTATAATGTTATTCTCCGATGCGGATATACAGATTCAATGTTACATTTTTGAGGTTGACATATATTTCTCTTGGTTGTTTAGTGGCCTTAACTTTATATTGTGGCGATGTGCTGCATGCAAGCTATTAGGGTTTCCCTCAATACTTCAGGATTCCCCTGCTGGACATATAAAACGCTTAACGTAGCTTAATGGACTAATAACAGTGATATAAAAGACCAAACTCGCAGGCAAGCAGATGGACTCAGAATAACGCGCAAAGTTTAATGATGAGCGTTTCCCAGTGATACATTGGCATAAAGTTGGCTTGACGTTGGACATTCGCACATTTAGGGACCGTCTCTAAAGTGTATACGACTTTGGTATACACGTTTCTAACTTCAATAGCATTTTCTAGAACGACTTACAGTCATAAAACCAACTGTAAAGTGTTCATGTAGTGTCAGGCATAATGCGCACCCTTTGGATTTTTGATATTTATTCAAATAAATTAAAGTTTGCTATTGAAGTTAGAACGTGTATGCCAATGTTGTATGCAACTTTTTAGACGGTCCCTAAATGTGCGAATGTCCAATGTCAAGCCAATTTTACATTTATTAGGCTACATTTAGTAATTTATTTAGCAGACGCTTTTATCCAAAGCGATTTACAGTTAAACTAACAATAGGAGGACAACAATATGCAAGTGCTATGACTCTTCCCAGTTTAAGCTAATGCAATACACGTAGGCATAGCCTACTATACTATACTATATATAGCCTATATATATATATAGAGAGAGAGAGAGAGAGAGAGAGAGAGAGAGAGAGAGAAAAGAGAAAGTGTTAGTATTGATCAAGTGTTGATTTTATGCCAGTATATCACGAAACGCTCTGCATGAAACTTTGCGCGTTACGTTCATATTCTTAGTCCATCTAGCCTATATAGTAGCCTACAGCCTACATCCCCAATAAGGTGCGAGTTTGGTCTTTCATATCACTGTATTAGTCCATAAGCTACGTTAAGCGTTTTGTCCCGACGGAAGGGGAATCCTTGAGTATGAGGTATTGACGGAAACCGATTATAATCCTGTTCATGGTAGAGAAAGCTGATGACATGTAGGCTACACAGGGAAAGTAACAATGAAGTTATTGAATGAAACATAAACACAGCTTTTGTGTCTTTATCATCTTTTCAGCATATATACTGACACAGATAATCATTTTCATTTTATGAATTAATGGCTTGCTCTAACTGTTGCTCTGTCTTCGTCAACAACAAGCGCTTTTGCACCACCTGCTGGTGAGATTGACTAACAGCAGATGGAGAGTATCTCGGTAATCTACTGCTTTTCCTGCAGTTCCTTTGAATTTACTGTCGAATTTGAACCACTGAATTTGTGGAAGCGAATTTGCAAAGCGAAATAAAATGGACCGAAAATTGCCTGTTGAATATTATAGGTTGTATTTTTAAACAGTTTGAATATTTTGGAAGTGAAATATGAAAGGTGAATATGGATTATTGAATTTTTAATAATGAAAATGTGTTTGAAATGTTTTTAATTGAAATATTCACAGCTTAAATATTCAACCATGTTGAATTTCAGGCCATAAAAATGCAAGCCCTAAAAATACAATGCATTAAAATGCAAGCATGGTTAATGCAATGCCTATTTTTTTTTCAAGTAGTGCAATTCAACAGGCTTTTTGATTCAAAAACATTTGACATTATTTTACTTCCATAATAAAGCACCTTCTGAATCAGAAGAGGGAGGCTTTCAAAGCTGGGGACAGGAAAAGGATCAGAGCTGCCCAACGTGACTCGAAGAAGGCCATAAGACAAGCTAAAAAAGACTACAAGGAAAATCTGGAGAAAAAACTGCAGCACAACAGCACAAGAGAAGTGTGGAAGGGAATGAGAGTGATTACTGGCTATCAGGAGAACGGAAGGGTGACTCAAGGAGATGTCTCTTTGGCTAATGAGTTCAACCACTTTTATAGTAGGTTTGCTCCTGTCTGTGCCTCTCCACCACGCCCACCCAGCGGCTGTTTTACCTCTTCTGCTGCTGCCTCCTGCCCAGCTCCACCCAGCGGCTGTCCCACCTCTGCTGCTGCCTCCTGCCCTGCTCCACCCAGCGGCTGTTCCACCTCTGCTGCTGCCTCCTGCCCTGCCCCACCCAGCGGCTGTTCCACCTCTGCTGCTGCCTCCTGCCCTGCTCCACCTAGCGGCTGTTCCACCTCGGCTGCTGCCTTCTGCCCTGCTCCACCCAGCGGCTGTCCCACCTCTGCTGCTACCTCCTGCTCTGCTCCACCCAGCGGCTGTTCCACCTCTGCTGCTGCCTCCTGCCCTGCTCCACCCAGCGGCTGTTCCACCTCTGCTGCTGCCTCCTGCCCTGTTCCACCCAGCGGCTGTTCCACCTCTGCTGCTGCCTCCTGCCCTGCTCCACCCAGCGGCTGTTCCACCTTTGCTGCTGCCTCCAGCCCAGCTCCATCCAGCGGCTGTTCCACCTCTGCTGCTGCCTCCTGCCCTGCCCCACCCAGCGGCTGTTCCACCTCTGCTGCTGCCTCTTGCCCTGCTCCACCCAGCGGCTGTTCCACCTCTGCTGCTGCTTCTTGCCTTGCTCCACCCAGAGGCTGTTCCACCTCTGCTGCTGCCTCTTGCCCTGCTCCACCCAGCAGCTGTTCCACCTCTGCTGCTGCCTCCTGCCTTGCTCCACCCAGCGGCTGTTCCACCTCTGCTGCTGCCTCCTGCCCTGCTCTACTCAGCGGCTGTTCCATCTCTGCTGCTGCCTCCTGTTTGGCTGAAGTACCCAACAGTGGTTAATTTAGCATGGAGGAGGTGAGGGCGGAGCTTAGAAGATTGCGCCCTGGCAAGTCAGCTGGACTGGATGGAATACCACTGAGGCTTCTGAAGGACTGTGCTGCGGAGCTGGCGGTTCCTCTGCACACACTCTTTAACTGGAGTCTCCAGAAGAGTCAGGTGCCGAAGCAGTGGAAAATGCCTATTTTTTTTTCAAGTAGTGCAATTCAACAGGCTTTTTGATTCAAAAACATTTGACATTATTTTACTTCCATAATAAAGCACCTTCTGAATCAGAAGAGGGAGGCTTTCAAAGCTGGGGACAGGAAAAGGATCAGAGCTGCCCAACGTGACTCGAAGAAGGCCATAAGACAAGCTAAAAAAGACTACAAGGAAAATCTGGAGAAAAAACTGCAGCACAACAGCACAAGAGAAGTGTGGAAGGGAATGAGAGTGATTACTGGCTATCAGGAGAACGGAAGGGTGACTCAAGGAGATGTCTCTTTGGCTAATGAGTTCAACCACTTTTATAGTAGGTTTGCTCCTGTCTGTGCCTCTCCACCACGCCCACCCAGCGGCTGTTTTACCTCTTCTGCTGCTGCCTCCTGCCCAGCTCCACCCAGCGGCTGTCCCACCTCTGCTGCTGCCTCCTGCCCTGCTCCACCCAGCGGCTGTTCCACCTCTGCTGCTGCCTCCTGCCCTGCCCCACCCAGCGGCTGTTCCACCTCTGCTGCTGCCTCCTGCCCTGCTCCACCTAGCGGCTGTTCCACCTCGGCTGCTGCCTTCTGCCCTGCTCCACCCAGCGGCTGTCCCACCTCTGCTGCTACCTCCTGCTCTGCTCCACCCAGCGGCTGTTCCACCTCTGCTGCTGCCTCCTGCCCTGCTCCACCCAGCGGCTGTTCCACCTCTGCTGCTGCCTCCTGCCCTGTTCCACCCAGCGGCTGTTCCACCTCTGCTGCTGCCTCCTGCCCTGCTCCACCCAGCGGCTGTTCCACCTTTGCTGCTGCCTCCAGCCCAGCTCCATCCAGCGGCTGTTCCACCTCTGCTGCTGCCTCCTGCCCTGCCCCACCCAGCGGCTGTTCCACCTCTGCTGCTGCCTCTTGCCCTGCTCCACCCAGCGGCTGTTCCACCTCTGCTGCTGCTTCTTGCCTTGCTCCACCCAGAGGCTGTTCCACCTCTGCTGCTGCCTCTTGCCCTGCTCCACCCAGCAGCTGTTCCACCTCTGCTGCTGCCTCCTGCCTTGCTCCACCCAGCGGCTGTTCCACCTCTGCTGCTGCCTCCTGCCCTGCTCTACTCAGCGGCTGTTCCATCTCTGCTGCTGCCTCCTGTTTGGCTGAAGTACCCAACAGTGGTTAATTTAGCATGGAGGAGGTGAGGGCGGAGCTTAGAAGATTGCGCCCTGGCAAGTCAGCTGGACTGGATGGAATACCACTGAGGCTTCTGAAGGACTGTGCTGCGGAGCTGGCGGTTCCTCTGCACACACTCTTTAACTGGAGTCTCCAGAAGAGTCAGGTGCCGAAGCAGTGGAAGACATCCTGCATTGTGCCAGTGCCTAAGGGTGGGAGACCTTCCGAGGTCAAGGATTACAGACCAGTGACCTTGACGTCTGTGATTATGAAGACCCTCAAAAGGCTCCTCCTCTGGCTCCTGAGCCCACAACTACAGCAGGCACTTGACCCCCTGTAGTTTGCCTATCGAGCGAACATGGGAGTGGAGGATGCTGTCCTCTCCTTGCTTCATCGAACCCTCTCTTTTCTCGATGGGACAGGGGGGTATGTGAGGCTGATGTTCTTTGATTTCTCGAGTGCATTCAACACCACCCAGCCTCAGATCCTGAGAGGCAAACTCGAGAATCTGAGCATGGAGCCTGCTCTCATCGAGTGGATCATCAGTTACCTGACAGAGCGGCCACAGTATGTCAGACTGGGGAACACGGTCTCAGACACAGACTGTGAAAACAAGCATTGGGGCCCCCCAGGGAACTGTACTATCCCCTTTCCTCTTCACCCTATACACATCAGACTTCTCATACAGAACATCATCATGCCACATACAAAAATATTCTGATGACACTGTGGTGGCGGCTTGTGTGAGGGGAGGAGACGAGGAGGAGTACAGGAGGGTCATCTCAGAGTTTGCGACCTGGAGCAGGTGCAATGGTCTCATCCACAATACATCCAAAACCAAGGAGATGATAGTGGACTTTTGGAGGCGTAAGTCACATCATCTACCTGTGGTAATTGAGGGGGAGGGCATTGAGGTAGTCCAGACGTACAAATATCTGGGAGTCCACCTGGACCATAAACTGGACTGGTCAGTACATGTAAATGCAGCATACAGGAAAGGTCAGAGCAGACTCTTTTTTTCTCAGGAAGCTAAAAGTCTGTAATGAGATGCTGTACCTTTTTTTATCAGTCGGTTGTGGCCAGTGCTGTGTTCTTTGCTGTGGTGTGCTGGGCAGCTGTATGACAGCCAGGGAGGGGAACCGACTTGACAAACTGGTCAGGAAGTGTGTGTCAGTGTTGGGGAGGAGGGTGGACTCTGTAGGAGATTTGGTGGAGGAAAGAATGAGGAGCATGATGAAATCCATCCTCAGCAACAGGAGCCACCCACTGCATGACACTGTGGTTGCCCAGCAAAGCAGCCGCAGTGACCGACTCCTCTCCATGAGCTGCAGGACTGAGAGGTTCAGGAGGTCATTTGTTCCGGCCGCCATAAGACTGCATAATGGACCTGTTTGAAGTGCATTAATTATTTACTACTAATGATAGTAGCTTGTTTTGTGACTCTTTTTATTTTTTATTAACTGTTATCATCTGTGTTTTTATGAGTGTATTGCAGTGAGAATGCTTGTTGGTAGACAACACACACGATATGCTTCCGGACATCTGAATTTCCCCTGTGGGGATGAATAAAGGCATCCATCCATCCATCCATCCATCCATACATCCATACATCCATCCATCCATCCATCCATCCATCCATCCATCCATCCATCTCCTTTGACAAATATTCACTGATAACATAAATTAATGTATTACTGTAATTAAACATTGTAGTTAAACAAATTAATCAAAAGACATTGCTTGTCTACTCCCTATGCAGCGATGAACAGAGGATATTAAAACCGACTCGACATCATTATTTTTCCACTAACCAGTGAGACGAGTTGTGGTGCAGGTGTAGCCACGCCTCTTTCTGCAGGCTGCAGCCAGGTGTGCTTGAGTAATTCTGCAAAATTACTGTTTTCTCAAATAAAGCTTAACATATACATAACACTAGCAGCAGCAGCCAGAATAAAATCAGTTGGCACAGTGGCCTATCAGATTGTAAATAACTTACCCAAACAGTAAACAATTTCAGCAGTAAAGCTTTTACTTCTTTTTTGAGGCTGTCATCCTGGGGTATTGTTTGTAATTCCTGGGGTTGAAATGCCTTCAAAAGCTTTGGTTTTCTGCACTAAAATTAAGCTCTAGTGTAGTTCTTCCTTTGCCAATTAACTCAATTTTCATTAAGTTAATTTTGAAAATGGTGCAGATAATAAATTAGCAATGATGTCTTCCTCACCGATGTTACTTGCGGTCTCCATTGTGAACAACGCTAGATATTTTATCAGTGTCCCCCAGCATATTTTTGTTCCTATCGTGTTCCCCACAGCAGGCAGAACGTACCATAAAGTTAGTGATAACATCCCCACACATTTAGAGAGATGATATTGGTCAATTTGATTGTCATTTTAAATTAGTCTCCCATTGACTTACTATTGTTTGGCCCTCTGTAATGTCATAGCTGGACCACCAATCACAGAGCTAAGAGCATTAGGCGAGCATTTTTAAAAAGGTTTTTAGTTTTTAATGTCAAGTCAAGTCAAGTCAAGTCAAGCACTTTTAACAATGTAGATTGTATCAAAGCGGCTTTACACTAACAAACTAACAAATTTAAGGTAACAGAGATTGTTTTGGCTTTATAGCAGTTCTTGAATAAAGATATTTTCCAGCTAAAGTTAGTTTTGTTTGATTCACTTCCGTCGCAAGGATCATTAGTTATTAAATTAGAGGCAGCTAAGACGACATTGTTCTCTTTACACAGACTTTAAATGCGAACCTGTGAGAAACATTGATGGCGCTCACGTGCGCATCAAGAATTGATTCTATAGTTATGCGCATTTGAATATATGTGTGCAGGTTTGTAATTCCCTACAAACCAAGCCTTAAACTACTTGTCTGGCCTTAAAATTTTGATACAGAATTTTATCACTTCGGGGTAGATACGCAAAACCGAAATTGATTATAATGTATAATGTATAACCGAAATGTATTATAATACAATAGTTTAGGCCTGCCTAGAGGGCCCTAACAGTTCCCCTCTGTGAACAACTCTTGACTAACTAAGTGAAAGACTGACAGATTGACCCTTACTACCTTGACTAACTAAGTGAAAGACTGACAGATTGGCCCTTACTACCTCTGCTGATAGTGAGTAGAGCACTGAAGTCTATAACATGGAGATTTATCCCAGCGAACCCTAAAATATGGTGAGGTCTAATTGATGTTGGACTGAGCGCCATGGTGAACCACAGCCCAGTTAGCACCCCTCAGAGAAAGACTTCCTCGGACTGTGGTGCTCTTGCAATACCCCTTAAAAGCCCAGGGCTCACTGGGCACAGGTCGCTATGCCAAGACTAACCTACTTCAAAATTAGAATAACAATACTGGAATCTCTACAATGCCAGTCCTGGATATGCTGAAGGAAATGATTAATATTTCTTTGCATCTAATTATTAGGAGTCCAGCATATGCTGGCATTTCACTTTGAACACCCAAACTTTACATGCATGGTGGGTCTGTGGCTTGCATTATTTGCTTCTTTAGCATGGGATGCATGTTTGCCTAGCAGCTAGCAATTAAATCACCCGTGCTGCCCTGTTTGAGAAGATTCACATGAAATGCTGTCTGCATGCAATTTGTACTGTACCTCTGTAATCTGACATCATGTTACAGAGAGAAGGAATATGAGAAAAAAATGGTGGGGCGAGACTTGAAAAAATAAAATAAAATTATCAACAGTATTCAACATTTTTGGTGACTTTTGAAACTCTCATGAAACTTTCATTCAGTGGATCTGTGGACATGGCATTTATAAGTTTACAAAATAGATTTTTCATGAATCTAGAAATCAAATTGTAAGACTGTCAACACAAATTCATAGGGCCCTATCATACACGTGGTGCAATGCAAAGTGTTTTTTGTTCGTTTCAGCCCGGCGCAGTAATCATTTTCACGTCCTGCGCCACGTTGTTTAAATAGCAAATGTATTTGTGCCCATTTGAGTGCCCATTGGCTGCTGGTCTGAAAATGAGGTGTGTTCAGGAGCATTGCTGGTGCGTTGCTATTTTGAGGCAACTGAAATAGACTGTGCCATTGACCAACTGAAACCTGGTCAATGGAACAACTTTTTTTTGTTATTTAAAGAGCATGTTAGTAATATACACCTATAGGCGGGTCTTCAACGCTTATTACACACACACACACACACACACACACACACACACACACACACACACACACACACACACACTGCTGCACACAAACATGCCAAATATTAAAAATAAAAGGATTACAATGTAAACGATTAATATTGTGTAAAGATATGGTGGAATCCGGCTTGTCCCGTAGATGGTCTGCTTGCGCGTTTTCCTCGCGCACGAGCAGATCCGTTTCCTCTCTGGAGAAACGTTCAGTCTTTCCGCTTGCAAATTCCGCCATGTAAATAGTAAATCCGCCATGGCACAAGCACAACTGACTTTTAAAGGGAATGGGAGATGAGACCCTGATTTTTTTTTTTTTGCATGTTACGCCCACAACACACCCATTACTCATTAAGGGAATAGGGACAACCCTTTTAGACCATGCACCAGTGGCACCAACCATTTTTCCCGTCATTAAAATAGCAAAAGTGGCAAAGACCATGCACTTAGATCGTTAAAATAGGGCCCATAGTCTCTAATGTTTAATGTGGGTTATCATTTCTCAAAAACAGCTGCTAATTTAAGAAATGCCTTAGCATTAAGAATTGTGGTTTTGGAACTATAGCTACTCGATTCCACCAATTACAACTTGCAGATAAGTTAAGATAATTTTTAGTGTCACCCTTTAAGACAAAAGAAATTATATGAACCAAGGGCAGAGTTCCCGGCGAAATACTAGTTACACCTCCAGATGTAAAAGGCAAATGTTATAACCCCACACGCCAATTTGGCGGACATTACATCAAAATTAATGAAGCCGTCAAGGCTATGTATAGCGCTATGGCAGAGCCATTATTTGGATTTAATCCAGGGGCCTAGTCTCATTAGCCTCTCTCTCTATCTTGTCCCAGCAAAGTACAGGAAGACTGACTCCTGCAGGTCACATTTAATAGTTTTGGAAAGTGACACTAGGCCCCTCAGATGTCTTTCTCAACCTTCATGCCTGGATTGCTAGTCAGGAATATCTGCGTAACCCCCTCACCTCACCTTTGACTGGAGGATTAGAGAGAATAGAGACCCCTCAAATAATTGCTACATGCGATAATGGGCCAAGTGATGTATGCCGCTCTAACGTAGTCATTTCTGCTATGGCAAATAATCATGCTCTCTGACAGCTAACAGACCACAGTATCATTATTAGGGGCTCAAGGTTTTGTTTATATTCTTGCTTGCTTCAAGCACAATCTCTCTTTTGGTTGGTGGACTGTAATTACTTGTCAAATTTGTAAAGCCACAGACACACCCATTATATAACCATTAATTTCCCCAGTGCTGTTTCTGGTGTAACTTATTATGATAGCTTTAAAAAGGGTCTGTACCACTGTGTCTTAAAGTCAAAATTAAATCAAAATGGATCCTATTCACATTCCTAAAGCAGGTTCAAACACTGTGATTCATCTTTGTATGTTATTCCGAACATATTTTACAATTACAATATTTTATAAACATGTAATTACTGTTCTGCCTGCATGAAATAAAGTTTTGTTTTTTTCTAGGGATTTTTTTCTATGATTTTTAGAATATTTTGTTTTAGTTAATCAGATTAGGAAAGTAAGATGAATTACTAATGCAATTTTACATTGACTTTAATGTAATAGATGAGTCAAATTCCGTTTGGTTAGTAAAGTAGAAAACACTCAAATAATCATAAACCTCTCTACTTTAGTTTTGCTGTTTTGCCTGCAAAGACATTACTTTTGATTTCATCATGGATACCGTCAGTATTGATTGTCCTCCATTTGTTTTTCCACCTGGTTTTTATCTGTGGCGAGCTCCAAACCCAAAAAGGATTTCAGGCTCTCTGGATGAAAAAGAAAAGTGTTTGATTTAGAATTACAAATGGTGTAAGAGTATTTGATTGCAGTATGTTTGGTTCTGTGATAAGTAGTCCTACTTGATAGTGCGTACTATTCTTGTAAATTGCACTCTAAAAATGCTGGGTTGTTTCAACCCAAATTTGGGTCAAATATAGACAAACCCAGCTGTTGGGTTACATTTTTAAATTCAAATTTTAACACAGTGGTTGACATTGTCCATATTTGACCCAAATTTGGGTTTAAACAACCCTGCATTTTTTAGAGTTCATATTACTGTGTATGGACATATATTTACCATGCCTTTCAAATAAAATAATGTGTTGGATATGGCCTGCCAGGGAGTGCACAAGTTTATGATATGTTTTAAACCGATCACACTCCCCCCATCTTCTCAAGTGTGTTTAATTTTGGTTCTGTAATATCTTATCAATTAAAATCAAAAAGCCCAATTAACAATTAACAACAATAAAAATGAGTAACATAAAATAAATATGAATTTTCTCAATCTATTTTACATATGTACTATGAAAGAGAATATTCAATGAGAAAAAATAATTTATTTTAAATATGCTGAGGCTTACAAAATGCAGGCTACTAGTTCTCCCTCTTCCATACCACCTAAAGTGTTTCTTATTTACATAGTAACTAAGTTTCAAAGTGAATAACAGCTAAATATGCACTCAGCGTGATGTGTAATCAGCAAAGTGGTCTGTAAGACTCTACCTTCACAGTTCCGTCCACACAGTTGCAGCACAAAATAAAAGCCAAGTGATATTATGGGTGGGAGCTGAAAAACGGACATTACTGGAGAGTGGCTCTGTGCGGGCAGCTTGCTCTTGTCTGTATTGCTCTAGTCCCCTGGAAGAAATGAAATTAGTTTCCATGGTGACAATCTTCTTGTCTTGGCAATAGAATTCTCCTACACAGAGGACTCTGCTTCTATGTACCGTTCTGTATGCCATCTCAGTGGCACTGCCCAGTATTTCTTAGTCATCTTAATAAATCAACATTTCATGAAAAGAGTCAGAAATTCAAGAGTCTGACATGCAGTTGTCTTTGAGCAGAATACTGTTTTGCCATGATAATGTGTCAACTGCAATGCATTTACGTTCAGAGCTGTCAAATGTCTTCATGATGCTGAAAATATGTAAATTATGATTACATATGAGAGAGTGTCACTGTTTGTAACTGTTAACTCTGACTTGTCATAAGGACTTGGGTAGCTGATAAAAATGTCACAATATTTTTCAGACTTTTGCTGGTAAAGGGTAATTCAATCACCGCTGGCAAAATGGGCTTTCAATAAAAAATACAAATACAAATGCAAATACTGCCTTGCTTGAGTAGGTACAACTTCTTAACATACTTTTAGTCACAGTGGTGTCGACTTGTATTGTTCCTGGGTGCAAGAATTCAAAGAGTAAACGTTTAGCGGGAGTGAGTTATTTTTGGTTTCCAGTGAAGGATCCAGAGTGTTGTAGCCAGTGGCTTAAGGCTGCATAGATTCGTAAATATGGAGAGAACACGGACACGGGAAATGCTTTTAATATTCAGTTAAAATAATACATTTTTTGTTCCTGCTTTTATTATAGATATTTAAACTGACACTGATCTGATCTAATAAGACGCTGGTTATGAAACGCAAGGTGTGCGGAGATTTACTGACTAGCATTTAGGTCTCGGTCTGTTGTTGACACCTGTTCTCTGCTGACACCTCTTCTCATTTGTCACGGTCATGCTTTAGCCTCTGTCAACACAGCAATGTTTGCTCACAAGCTCTTGCTGAGTTTTATAATGAGGACCAAGAGCCCTGCTTTTATGGGATAGATGGGAACTGTTGCAGTTTGATGTCTCCCGGCAAAGCCTCAGAAGCTCGGCACTGTTGATCGTTTCCCCCCGAGAGAGCGTGTGCGGAGTGTGTGGCTGCTCAATGTGCAGTTCTCTGGATTAACTCCAGGATTATAATTAACACAGCCTCAGAATCACCTGTGGTAGGGCCACCTGGGTCAGATCTCAGATGAATCTTGATATACATCTCTGTGCATGTCATTTGTGCCATGTGTGTAGACTCAAAGGCAATTGTCGCTGTTTAATATATCCTTACATGTCACAGGTTAGGGTAACTTTTCTTGCAAGACTATAATGTATTGCTTGACGCATGTTATAAAGGCTCCTGGGATCCAGACATTTTTGACATCACAGCAATGGCTCAAGATTTTTTGTTTTGTTTTATGCTGTATGCAGGGTTTCTCAAACTCGGTCCTGGAGGGCCACTGTCCTGCACAGTTTAGCTTCAACCCTGATCAAACACACCTAGCTGTGAGTTTCTAGTGACCCTGAAGACATTGATTAGCTTTCTCAGGTGTGTTTGATCAGGGTTGGAGCTAAACTGTGCAGAACCGTAGCCCTTCAGGACCGAGTTTGAGAAACCCTGCTGTATAGCATAGGCATAGCATCTTTTTTTCAGGCTAATGTACTGATTTTTGTTTCAGACTAATGTACTTTTAGATCTGTTCGGTCTCATTAAAGAAATATATTTCCTTAAAATGGAACACAATTTGTTGGAAGCCAATCGGAAACATTAGTAGAAAAGTATAGATTTTTTTATTATTATTCTACGTGCACAAGTGATGCATGACATGTCTTAAACATTCAAATATGAATGCCAATTCATTGTATTTTACGAAACCATAAAACATTCCCAGACTTAAGCAGACAAGTAATACCACAGCAACCTGTCTAATTTTGATGATTTATCAAATGCTTGTTCAGTGTAGATGGTTGATGAATAAGTTGCCAGCACTCGCTGATTTGTGGGCATCATGTGATCAGCATCACTATTAGACCAGGGAAAAGCTGCTAAAACCAATGTGATACACCAAAGGATCTCAATCTTTCACAAGTCGTCAGCCGAGACACACTGCCATTTACACCTGGTTTTAACTTGCATCTCAAATGCGTCTCTTGTGGTCACTTGTAATAGGATTAAGGTCAGGGCCTCTGATTTCATGACAGTATACATTACTCATCACGTTGTTAAATAAAGTCTGGATCCCATCAGGAGGGATTTACACTACAAATGCAATGTTGTCGTGTAATTTTGATTACCTTTGAATGTGATTAGTGAGTTTGGATCACAAAATATTTCAGACTTTTATTTAGTAATGACGACTTCTGATGGAACAACCCAAGGCAATGTTAATACCAGGTGTAAATGAGCTGATGTTACTCAGTTAACATTAAGGGCCCTATCATACACCCGGCGCAATGCGGCACCAGGCACGACGCAAGTGTTTTTTGCTAGTTTCAGCCCGACGCAGTTATCATTTTCATGTCCTGCGCCACGTTGTTTAAATAGCAAATTAATTTGCGGCCATGGGCTGGTCTGAAAACGAGGTGTGTTCAGGCGCATTGCTGGTGCATTGCTATTTTGAGGCAACTGAAATAGACTGCGCCATTGACCAACTGAAACCTGGTCTAAAGTCAATGGCGCAGTATTTTTGGAGGGATGCCAGCGAAGCTGATGCCAGAGCAAGGAGAGCGGCTGCTTATATGTTTCGGCAGTTAATTGAAAGATTAGATGGGTTCACTCCTCCCTAAATTACGTTTGTGAACTCCAGTAAAGGGAGCACTGTGCTTTCTTGGCTAAATATAATATAATATAATATAATATAATATAATATAATATAATATAATATAATATAATATAATATAATATAATAATCCATTCAGAATTTGAATAAAAGTTTTGACCCCCTCTCAAAATTGCTGCGATTGAAATAGTGATAAACACTGCAAAGGAAGGGACAAAAATGTATGTCAAAATATATGTGCATTAAGCAATTTAAATGCATTAATAAATATTATATTATGCATTCAAATGCTACTGAACATTCAAATGCTGTTAGCAATTATTTGTAAAAGTGATGACTTGTAAATCTTGTAATCGTGTAAACTCTCACTGTACATTGCTCTTCTTGTTATGGTGGTACTTAGGAGCTGTTGCTTACACATTACATCTGCATTTTACTAGAGCACCCTCAATGATTTGATTCTAGAATTGAGCCTGATCTGGAGTGAACGAGAGAAAAAGGAGAAAAAAATCCATCGGCTTGCTCTCCATAGGCTCTATAACTCAAAAATGATATCAAATATATTTAAAATATTTTCTAAATTCAATTTTGCAAAAGTGAAATACTTTGCAAATATGCAAGCTACATGGAAAATTTAGGACAATTGTGAAATTTCAAGTTCATAGTTCCATACAGGATTGTATTGTAATCAGTACAGCATGTAAGGTCTTGTGTATGATATTTCAGTATTTATAAAAAAAAAAAAACATGTCCAAAAATGTTTTTTGTTTAATTATTCTTTTTTTTTTTTTTTTTTTTTTTTTTTTTTGTATGAACCCTAACCCATAAAATCAGTAGCTCATGACATTGACATAAAATAAACTTTATGTAGCTTGATAGGTTTAAATAAGCTGAATATTATTATTATAAGAGGCAGGGCTGGCTGGCCATTAAACAATGTAGTTTTTTTAAAGACAGAAAAAACAGTGTACATATGCACATCTATCTTTCAAGCTTAGAAAACAGAAATTGCATAAAAGAATGACAACTGTGCGTTAAATTCTGTCATTTCTCTATTGTGTGGATGAGCGCTGATATGATTGTGCACCCGCAGCTTTGTGAGTGCAATGAACTGGAGTCAAACCAAGTGCCTCCTGACTTTGCTGCAGAGTTCAAGGATGGAATTGCCACCACGGTTCATTGTGTACATAATGAGCCTCCTTCAGTGGTGTCAACCTCTGTTAACAGCGTATAGATCCTTACTGCTAGAATGCTGGAGCTTCAGATATCCAGGCTTGATCGATTTGGGTCTGGAGGAGATGTGAGGGGAAACTGTCTGCATGTCCAAACACCTTTAGAACACGTTTCTGTGATTGTCTTGTTTCAAAACAATACTTTTCAATGCGTCATAAGCCATCCATTTTAGAAAGAGAATTTGCTGGTTATATTAAAATGATGTAGAAGAGTTCTCAATTATTATTCACTGATAACCTTCAAAAAAGTAAAACATCATTGTTTCTTTCACACTGTATTGCTGATATTTAAATGTATTTATTTTGCTGAACTACGCTGAATGTAAAACACTCTAGGTGTTACAGATTGTAGACCTATAGAATACTACAGAAGCCTTCTGGGTGTAAAAGTCACATTTTATTATTCCATAGGGAAAATCTCTGAGGTTGTTGAGCAATGATATAGGTGTGGTATCTGTCAGGAGTTAGTAAGCAATGAAGCACACGAGCAGTGTGTCATGTTCTGTCATGACAACTCTCGGAGAGATTGGCACGGTAATAGAGATTGGCATGGTAATAGATTTGGCAATGTTAATGTATTTGGTCTTGGCGGAATAGATCTGCTACGCTGCTGCTGCAGAGCAAGTACTAAGACTTGCTACGGCCAATACATTCACAGACATGCTGTTGCTGCTGCACATGAATCCCTGTAGCAGATCTATACATGTGGAGCTGGGGAAGGTGGAGGGTTTCTGGAAGCACTCTGCAGACTGTTAATAGCAACTCTACCAGTATTTGAATGTTGAGCCGCAGCTCATTGGCCACTGATGCAACAGCAACCAACCATCTGTGTAGATAATGATGTGATCGCTACCAAATAAGTTAAGGACCTATCAGCCTGCGCCAATAAGAGTTTAATGCCAGAACAAAGTTTTCTGTCAGGACAACTCTCGGAGAGATTGGCCCGGTAATAGAGATTGGCATGGTAATGGATATGGCAATGTTAATGTATTTGGTCTTGGCAGAATAGATCTGCTACGCTGCTGCTGCTGCTGCTGCTGCAGTGTAAGTACAAGACTTGCTACTGCCAATACATTCACAGACATTGCTTTGAGCATGTAAGAAATGCTGCTGTTACTGCACATGTAACACATGAATTAACCCCACAACAAAGCAAGAGACAGAAGAAAAGTGCAGCGCTCCCCCCAAACATTTTCTCCAGATAATTTACAGGCTGTAGTGCAGCAAATGCAAATAAGATACACAGTAGCGCAGCTTTTCCCAGCCATTCTAGATTTGGAGTATGGAGCACAGTTGTGCAACAACTGAAAAGAAGACTATTGGTTAAACATGGTAACCCCCTTTGAAAGCGCAAATGTTTATTTCACCTTGACCCTTTCTCATATCCATAGCTTAGACAGCGTATCCTCACATCAATTACATACAATTGCGTAAACGCTGCAGCTTATGTGTTTAGTATATCACACCACAGACTGTTAAACATAACGCTAGATTAAACTGTTATGATTGCTCATTTAACAAGCAAACCACGCAATATGCACAGAGATGTGGAGTCAAAATTTTTTCTCTTATCTTAGATGTTGATTTCAGATGCTTTCTGAAAGCGTGCTGCAGACTGCTAACAGCAAACTACCAGCATTTGAATGTTGAGCCGCAGCTCATTGGCTGCTGATGCAACAGCAACCAATCAGCTGCACTATGTAGTAATGATATGATCGCTATCAAATGAGTCAAGGACCTATCAGCCTGCGCCATCTAAAGTTTCATACCAGAACTAGGTAATTTAGACTTTCTTTTTCAAAGCAATAGTCCACATTATAATTTACTTACAAACACAACAATAGGCTTCTTTAGAAACCACATATGTTTCTGTAAAAGATCAGTTTACTTAATTTAATATATTGTTTTGAATTGTTGAATTTATAGAGCAACTCTAAACCCACTGACCCACCAAATGAAAGAAGCTGCTATTATCTTGGAAATACAAATCCTGACAACATAAGCTAAGTATTGTGAATGACATTGAGTCAATCTCCTTAGATCAAACAATTTAGCTATATTTTCATGCTTTTGCGATACATGTTTAAATGTATTTTATTATTAAAATGAATGAGTATACTGTACATTGTACCATACATGTTTTTGAATATCTGCTGTGATTAATCTAGGAGCTGATTGCTTTCATGCATGGCTTTGAACTCTTTATACAGTGGTGGACAGAATTAATGGCACCCCTGGTAAATATGATCAAAAATGGCTGTAAAAAAATTATCTGCATTGTTTATCCTTTTGATCTTTCATTAAAAAAATTGGCAAAAATCGAACTTTTCATTGAAGTAAAAGAATTGAAAGTGGGGAGGAAATCACATTATGAAATAAATGTTTTTCTCCAAAACACGTCGGCCACAATTATTGGCACCCCTAGAATTTTTTACGAGGAAAATATAACAACAGTATATTCCCATTAATATTTACCTTTTTTTAGCACACCAGGGTGACTAGGAAGATGAAATTGTCAAGCTATGACTTCTTGTTTCAGGAGTTTAAATATGACGAATACACAAAGGCCAAATTTCTTTAATCATCCATCACAATGAGTAAAACCAAAGAATATGGACATCCTGGTCCTGGTTCAGATACATGGTATTATGGATTCTAGCAAATACCAACAGATGAAAAATCTAAACCTGACGGCCTCTGCTAGAAATCTTATAATGGGCCGTGGTTGGATCTTCCATCAGGACAACAGTCCAAAACAAACATCAAAATCAACACAAAAATGGGTAACTGAGAACAAAATGAAGCTTCTGCCATGACCGTCCCAGTCCCCTAAACTGAACCCTATAGAAAATGAGTGGGCTGAACTGAACAGAAGAAGCACCAACATAAACTTGTGAATCTGAAGGATCTGGAGAGATTCTGTATGGAGGAATGGTCTCTGATCTCTTGTCAGTTATTCTCCAAACTCATCAGGCATTATAGAAGAAAACTCAGATCTGTTATCTTGGCAAAAGGAGGTTGCAAAAAGTATTTAATAACAGGGAGACAATAATTATGGCCAGCGTGTTTTGGAGAAAAGCATTTATTTTATAATGTGATTTACCCCCCACTTTCAATTCTTTTACTTCAATGAAAGGTTAGATTTTTGCAAATTTTTTGAATGAAGATCAAAAGGATAAACAATGCAGATTTATTTTTTACAGCCATTTTTGATCTTATTTATCAGGGGTGCCATTAATTCTGACCACCACTGTATATATTCTGAAAAGGAGACAGTCACTATTGCTGTATTGTGAAGTCCCATATAAAATATTTGCAGCTTTGTGTTGTAGTAGTTCTCTAATAAGTCATAATGTTCCATTTGCTGTATCTGTCATATCATCATATCATCAACTTATGAGCTGCCTCAGAGTAATTCTGGAGGTAGTAAAATGATGCTGGAAAAGCATTATATGCCAAAAAGAGGCGTTGATTATGATTTTAGAGTAATTATTCAGGAGAAGTTTGTGGTCAGTATAACATAAATGTCTGCATACCATGTTTGCCAATACAATTCATAATAATTGTGTAAAAATAATTTTCTTTTTCTTTTGGAAAGTTATATATGCACTTCAAATTTCTTGACAGATTTAGTGAGATTTGAATTATATCTAAATATATGCAAAGGTTGTGACATTACTATAGTTAAGAGCTTTGAGCCATGTGTTTTGACAAAGACAAATCGGTTGCGGTTTTACATACATTAGTATGCATTACTGTTAAAGGGGACATATCATGGAAAGCGGGATGTTCCTTGCTTTTTTGTAAATGAAAAACACCCTCACCAGTCCACACTTACCATTCATGAAAAAGAATCCTTATAAAAGTGAGTACATCATATAGAATATCAGTCCTAATTATGCTAATGATGAAATATAATATTATTCTATAAATGGAAACAAGTTATTTGTAATATGGAATAAGACAGTGGCTTGAGCTTGAAATCATAATGATCAGTTTTCCTGAAAGTCTGTAGGTGTAGTTCCAGGTCTTTCTGCATGTACTTCGTCAGCTCCCAACATCTCTCCCTGGAGTTCTCCATTTACCTTCTCCACATCCATCATAGCCAGGGGTTCCAAAGTGTACCAGTCAACAAGAGTCAAGGAAATCTTCATTTCAAAGTAAAAGAGACAAGCGCAAATGCATGATTGTTGCCACTCATGCATAAAAGCAGGGATTTATTGGAATTCTGCTGTGAATGGATGGAGTCTATGAGTCATTCAATATTACAGTGGGTTGTCCAGTCCTGAATGAAACCTCAGACTGTACCACAGAAAATATCTTCCCACATAATTTAAAAACATAGTTAATTTAGTCTGTCAGTTTTTACTCACTTTCAATTTGTGCCAAATTCAAATGCTATTATTATTGTGCAGAACACACACACACACACACACACACACACACACACACACACACATGTCTGGTTCACTATCTTTGTGGGGACTCTCCATAGACTTAATGTTTTTTATACAGTACAAACTGTATATTCTGTCCCCTTACACTAACCCTACCCCTAAACCTACCCATCACAGAACACTTTCTGTATTTTTACATTTTCAAAAAAATACAATTTAGTATGTTTATTAACCCATTCCCCTCATGGGGACCGCTGGCTGGTCCCCACAATGGAGGTGATCTCAGGTTTTACTATCTTTGTGGGGACATTTGGTTCCCCGATGTAATATAAATCAAACGCACACACACACACACACACACACACACACACACACACACACACACACACACACACACACACAAAAAAACCCCCTCATTCTGCAGGTATTTTCCATGTCACAATGTCAGAACAGTACATGACCATGGCTGTCAAATTTTGAAAAGGACCAAGAATACCATAAAAGAGTTTAGGGAAATACATTTATGCCTTTAGGTGGCTTTGAAAGGTGAACTCCTTCTTGTAAAAGGAGACAAAATGAGTCAAGAATCATACTGCTTAAATTTCAGAAGTACAGAGTCTAAAAATTCTTTCCCATTTCTAAAAAGGGAAATTATGTCCAAACAACCAAGAATTTGGAATATGGTTTCTTACCACACTATTTAAAAAAGACTGTGCCACTGGTCAGCAGGTGTGGACTGCATAGTAAATTAATAAAAATAAATAAATGACTTTGTAGACCTTATAGTGTTGTCACAGTCATCGTCTGCACCATTCTATCTTCGTCTTCACTACACTTCCCAGAATCCTCCGTCTTCATCACCTTCACCTGCACATCGTCATCATCATCCTCATCACCTGTGTTCACCCATCATCATCACCATCACCTGTTGTCGTGTCATTATCATCTCTGTATTTAAGTTCTCTTTTCACCCATGTCTTGGTTGGTTATTGTTTGTGCACTAGCACACTGTTTCGTGTTTGTTGGATTATTAAACCTTTGCTATTTTTGTGTCTTCGTCTTCTTCTTCCTCCACCCGTTGACGTTACAGAATAACCGACCACAAATATGGAGGAACGCATCCAGTTCATCAACCTGGCTCAGGGGAACCACGATATCCTGGTCTTCTCCAGAAAGTTTTTTCATCTTGCCCTCAGCAGTTCCCTGGAGGATGAAACCCTCAGCACCCTGTTCTGGATCGGGATCACATTCCATCGCCCCCTCGACCTCCCAGACACCACCGGACTATCTTGGAGAGAGACTGTGTTCCGGTGTCTGGTGAGTGTTGCGTCCCAGTCTGGAACGCCACCGTCTCCAGCCATCTTTGCCACGCCATCCATTCTCATCCATAGTCCAGCCGAGCCTGCACTTAACGCCAGTCCAGCCGAGCCCGCACTTCACGCCAGATCTGCCGAGCCCAAGGCAGTATGCTTCATGCCCACCGCCCCTGAGACTGTGAGCGTCACGTGAGCTTTTGTTTTCTTTTATCCCGCCGAGCTTGAAGCTCCCTTCGCCGCTGGTTCCGTCTAGTTCAAAGCCCTCTTTGCCGCTGGTCCTGCCCAGCTCAAAGCCCTCTTTGCCGCTGGTCCCGTCCAGCTCAGAACCCTCTTCGCCGCTGGTTCCGTCCAGCTCAGAGCCCTCTTCGCCGCTGGTTCCGCCCAGCTCAAAGCCCTCTTCGTCGCTGGTCCTGTCCAGCTCAAAGCCCTCTTCGCCGCTGGTCCCGCCCAGCTCCAAGCCCTCTTCACCGCTGGTTCCGTCCAGCTCCAAGCCCTCTTCGCCGCTGGTTCCGTCCAGCTCAAAGCCCTCTTCGCCGCTGGTCCTGCCCAGCTCAAAGCCCTCTTCGCCGCTGGTCCTGCCCAGCTCAAAGCCCTCTTCGCCGCTGGTCCTGCCCAGCTCAAAGCCCTCTTCGCCGCTGGTCCTGCCCAGCTCAAAGCCCTCTTCGCCGCTGGTCCTGTCCAGCTCAACGCCCTCTTCATCGCTGGTCCCGCCCAGCTCAGAGCCCTCTTCGCCGCTGGTTCCGTCCAGCTCAAAGCCCTCTTCACAGCTGGTCCTGCCCAGCTCAAAGCCCTCTTCACCGCTGGTCCCGTCCAGCACAGAGCCTTCACCGCTGGTCCCGTCCAGCCCAGAGCCAGCGCATCACCTCAGCCCTGCCAAGCCTGCACATCACGTCCCGTCTGCCCAGCCAGAGACCGTTCACGTCCCGTCTGCCCAGCCAGAGACTGAGCCGGTCCCAGTTCCTGTCCCAGAGCCTGTCCCAGAGGCTTGTCTTGACACCGTTAACTTCCCCAAGAAAATTTGGGGGTGGGGGCAATAAGTCCTCTGGGGGGACCGTGGAGGCCCTGCCGAGACGGTTCTCAGTGCTGCCTAGTCCTTCTGGGACGCCGCTTCAGCCTGCTCCTCCATGGCCGCCCGAAGGGTCCTCTCCGCCATGGCCGCCCGAAGGGTCCTCTCCGCCATGGCCGCCCGAAGGGTCCTCTCTGCCATGGCCGCCCGAAGGGTCTTCACCGCCATGGCCACCTGTTCAGCCTGCACCGCCATGGCCACCTGTTCAGCCTGCACCGCCGTGGTCCCCTGCTCAGCCTGCACCGCCGTGGCCTCCTGCTCAGCCGGCACCGCCATGGTCTCCTCCTCAGCCTGCTCACCCATCATCATCACCATCACCTGTTGTCATGTCATTATCATCTCTGTATTTAAGTTCTCTTTTCACCCATGTCTTGGTCGGTTATTGTTTGTGCACTAGCACACTGTTTCGTGTTTGTTGGATTATTAAACCTTTGCTATTTTTGTACCTTCGCCTAACTTCGTCTTCCACCCGTTGACGTTACAAGTGTCTTGTCCTGGTAATGACGTGAGTTCTGTGCCATTAGGCGCATGTGAATGGCTAGGGACCAGGCATGTTCTTGACCGGGCATGTTCCTGCAATTGCAGTGACATAATTTCCCTGCATCTCTAAACAGATTACTCACATGGCATTTACAGTTCAGGTGATTGGCTGACCAACAGAGGTGTAAAGACCAGGTTCAGAAAGTAAAAGTCCTCCTCAGTATTTTGTTCCAATCACCTGGATTTGCTAATTCAGCAGGAGACAGAACTAATTAGTGAAATCAGCTGTTCATGCGTGGAATAACATATGGCAGGCCAGCAGATAGATTTTTTTTAACAACATGAACTGAATAAAAATGTTCTTGAATACTTGTTTGCACTATATGTTAGCACATCAAACCTTTGAGGTACCAGTCAGACTATTTCGATAAACTGAACAAATAAACAAAACAAAGAAAAGGCTATAAAGATGGAAAAGAGTCAAGGTCTGAAACCTTTATGATTATTTATTCTCTTCACCCTGCTTATTTCTTTGTGTACTAAATTACCAAAAGTCACTCATCAGATGAAAGTGAAAGTTAGGTGACGTGTAGCCAAGTATGGTGTCCCATACTCAGAATTTGTGCTCTTTATTTCACCAATCTAAGTGCACACACAGCAGTGAGTATTGAAAACACACAGAGCAGTGGGCAGCCGTTTTTGCTGTGGCTCCCAGAGAGCGATTGGGGGTTAGGTTGTGGGTAATGAGAGTGGAAGAGAGCACTGGCCATAAATTTAGGTAGGGCAGATTATGGGTCTTAGCGCTACTTTATGATAAACATTTTTAAGCTTTACATTCTAATCGCTGAACACATCAGACACACTTTTGGCAGAATTCTAATGTCCTTGTGTTATTCAGCCTGAGGGTGGCGCTCTAATGATGATTGACATACTTCAGTACACACGACAAATGCATAGAATGCCATCATAGAATTGCCTTTATGTAGTATTTATTGCATCTGAATGTTGTTTTAGAGTGTTGCAAGTTAGGAATTCCAGTGAGGAAAACAAAGTCATGTCTATTCTCAGAACAAACATAAAACAACACAACAGAACTACTGTATATAAAAGCTATTCACATGAGAATGTTTAAACTAAAGGGTTTATACTTTCATTAATTGGATACGCTACTCCACATAGGAAGAAAAGACATGCCAACTAGTTACTGACCTGATGCAGAGACAGGTGAAGCGGACTGATAGCGTCTCTTGTTCTAGAGCGAGGTTTACGTGAGGTCACGTGAAAATAAGCGGGGTAGCCAGAAATCTTCCCCAATGGCTCTCTGTGAGAGCGTGCTGCAGTTCCATTTTTTACCACAGATTTATATTGGAAATTTGACGCTGTGTGATGTGGGTAATGCTGGCCAATAGTGAGCCGACGTTCTGACGTAGAACCCAGAAGCGCCGCACTGTTTACACTACATCAACACAGTGTAGTTAGTTACTTCCTAATCCTGTTAGAGGGTTAAACACCCTACATTATTTAAAAATCTAAATCTTGTTTTACATGTAAACACACTCATTGGTTACAGTGCTTTGTTGTTCCAGACAATTAATTTAGTAGAGAAATGTTGGCCCCATTGTGCACTGTTGTAATTCAAAGTATGCCAGAAATTGGATCCATCAGTCATTCCTGCCATCAGAGTTAGGGATACACTTTATTGAGAGCGCCCGCTACCAGCCCACAAAGAGACAACAATTGCTCAATGCAAATCAGAGCTGAGAGTGGGCATTCATGAAGTAGTATGTCTTATTTTCTTATACCCAAGTCAAGTCAAGTCACCTTTATTTATAAAGCGCTTTTTACAATACAGATTGCATCAAAGCAGCTTCACAGTGATAACATGAAAATAATACATCAAAGTTTGTTTCTAGAAGAAAATTGTGTCACCGTCCACCCTAAGTAAGGCAGATCAATAATATTGTTGAATATTAAATGTCCCCAACTAAGCAAGCCAAAAGCCAAGGCAACAGTGGCAAATAACCAAAACTCCATCAGGTGACAGAATGGAGAAAAAAAACCTTGGGAGAACCTAGGCTTAATCGGGGGCCAGTTCTCCTCTGGCCAACGAGCGAGCAGTGTATGATTATGATCCAGGCACCATTACAGGTCAGAAGTCAGATTGGTCGTGTCGATGAGGCCTTCACAGGGCTGATAAGGCTGGCACTTCAGGGATGCGTCATGGATGGGTCCATGTGCAGGTCTACCATTTGATCTGGATACGGCCGGGATCCAGCTGACTTCAGAAAACAGGGAGGGACTGGTTGACACTTCAGGACTGCGTTATCGTCGTGTCCAGGAGCAGGTCCTTCACCGGATCTGGATACGGCCTGGATCCGGCGGACTGCGGTAAACCTCGGATAAACAGAGAGACTAATATTAGCGTAGATGCCATCCTTCTTATGATGTAACAAGTACATCAGGATTTATCGGAAGTGTTCCCGGTTCCGGCAGACCTAAACTATGCAGCCTAACATTGAATTATAGAAGTCTATAATGTGTTATGTGTATGCTAGGTCAAAGAGATGTGTTTTTAGTCTAGATTTGAACTGACAGAGTGTGTCTGCTTCCTGGACAATGTTTGGAAGATTGTTCCAAAGATTTGGTGCTAAATAGGAAAAGGATCTACTGCAAGCAGTCAATTTTGATATTCTAGGTATTATCAATTGGCCGTAATTTTGAGATCGCAATAGACGTGAAGGACTATAATGCGTTAAGAGCTCGCTCAAGTACTGGGGAACTAAACCATTTAGTACTTTGTAATTGATCAGCAATATTTTAAAATGTATGCGATGTTTAATAGGGAGCCAATGCAGTGTTGACAGAATCGGGCTAATATGGTCATACTTCCTGGTTCTGGTAAGAAATCTAGCTGCTGCATTTTGATGTAGTTTGTTTATTAAGCGTGCAGTGCAACCACCCATAATAGCATTACAATAATCTAGCCTTGATGTCATGAATGCATGGACTAATTGTTCTGCATTTTTCATTGAGAACATATGACGTAATTTAGATATATTTTTAAGATGAAAGAATGCGGTTTTACAGATGCTAGACACGTGACTTTCAAATGAAAGATTGGTATCAAAGAGCACACCCAGGTTCCTAACCGACAACGAAGACTTGACAGAGCAGCCATCAAGTGTTAGACAGTATTCTAGTTTATTACGTGAGGAAATATTTTGCCCAATAATTAGAATCTCTGTTTTTTCAGAATTAAGTAGTAGGAAGTTGCTAGTCATCCAGATTTTTATATCAGCTATGCATTCCGTTAATTTTGTGAATTGGTAAGTTTCGTCAGGGTGTGAAGAAATATAGAGCTGCGTATCATCAGCATAACAGTGAAAACTAATGCCATGAATTCTAATGATATCTCCCTAGGGTAGTACAGAGTGAACAGCAACGGTCCTAGTACTGAGCCTTGTGGTATACCATACTGAACTTGTGATCAATAAGACATCTCTTCATTTACTGCTAAAAACTGATAACGGTCAGATAAGTATGATTTAAACCATGCTAATGCAATTCCACTAATGCCAACATCATTTTCGAGTCTATTTAAAAGAATGTTGTGGTCGAAAGTGTCAAATGCAGCACTAAGATCGAGTAACACTAATAGAGAGATACAACCACGATCGGACGATAAGAGCAAATCATTTGTGACTCTAATGAGAGCTGTCTCAGTACTATGGTACGGTCTAAATCCTGATTGAAAATCCTCGCAGATATCATTTCTTTCTAAAAAGAAACATAGTTGTGAGGATACTGCCTTTTCTAGTATCTGACAGAAAAGGTAGATTCGAGATCGGCCTGTAATTAACTAATTCTATATGATCAAGTTGTGTTTTTTTTTGGTACGTATCCTAATGACAAAGATGAATTAATGATATTAAGAAGATAATCTATGACCTCTGGAAGCATTTTTTTCAGCAGCATAGTCAGTATAGGGTCTAACATACATGTTGTCGATTATGATGATTTAACGAGTTTAGCAAATTCTTCCTCATCTATAGCAATGAATGAATCAAATTTTTCCTTATGGAGACTACAATGCACTCCCTGTTGCGATACTGTAGTAGACGGTTGCATAGTTATAATTTTCTCCCTGATATTATCAATCTTATAAGTGAAGAAGTTCATAAAGTCATTACTGCTGTGCTGCTTGGAAACTTCTGGGCTTGAAGCTTTATTTTTCATTAGTTTAGCCACAATTTCAAATAAATACCTTGGGTTTTGTTTATTTTCTTCTAATAGGGTTGAGAAATAAGCAGATCTAGCAGCTTTTAAGGCCTCTCTGTATGCAATCGAGCTCTCTTTCCATGAAATGCGATATACCTCTAGTTTTGTTTTCTTCCAGTTGCTCTCCATTTTTCTAGCTGCTCTCTTAAGGGCCCGAGTGTGCTCGTTGTACCACGGCGTTGGACTATTTTCTTTAATCTTCTTAAGCGGAATGGAGTAACTGTGTCTAAAGTGCTGGAAAAGACAGAGTTAAAAGTTTCTGTCGCAATATTGAGATCTTCTAAGCTATCTGGGATGCTGAGATGATGAAACTGATCAGGAATATTATTAATAAAGCAATCTTTAGTGGCAGAAGTGATAGGTCTAACATATTTGTAACACGGAGTCGGCTTTGCAGCCTTGGCTAAATTAAGTTTACACGAGACTAGATTATGATCTGAGATGTCATCGCTCTGCTGCAGAATTTCAACGGCATCAACACTGACTCTGTGTGATAATATTAGATCTAGAGTATGATTACGACAATGAGTAGGTCCTGACACATACTGTCTAACTCCAATAGAGTTCAGAATGTCTTTAAATGCCAATCCCAATGCATCTTTTGCATGTATATTAAAATCATCAACAATTAGGACTTTATCTTCAGCCACTACTAACTCTGATAGAAAATCAGCAAATTCTTTGATAAAGTCTGTATGGTGCCCTGGTGGATACAGTAGCCAGCACAAATCTCAAACGTGATTTATCATTTACACTATATATTGCTACATTAAGCACCAACACTTCAAAAGAATTATATTTGAAATAAGACTTCTTAGTAATTCTGAAAATATTACTATAAATTACAGCAACACCTCCCCCTTTGCCTTTCAGATGAGGTTCATGTTTATAACCGTAATCTTGCGGGGTGGACTCTCTTTCTGTCAAACAAAGCACATCTATGTTATAGTCTGTTATCATATCATTAACAATAAGTGCTTTTGAAGTAAGGGATCGAATATTCAGCAACCCAAGCTTTATCATTTGCTCATTTGTATTATATCTGTTTTTTATTTGTTGAACATTAATTAAATTTTTACCCTTAGATGGGTTTGGAAGTTTTCTCTATATGATGATATCTAGGTGAAAGAGGCTCTATGTGATGGGATTTTTCTGACCTTGGTGACGTGAGACAACTAGCAGACGGTCGTTTAGCCAGTCTGTCTGCTTCCTGACCTGAGCCCCAATTCATGTTTGAGCTCTAAGTATATGTGCCATATTACTAGAGAGAAGAGCAGCACCATCCCAGGAGGGATGAATACCATCTCTTTTCAACAGGTCAGGGGCCTCATTTATAAAACTGTGCGTAGGAACCTTACTAAAAGTGTACGTGCGCCCGAAAGCCAAAAATGGCGTACGCAAAAAAATATTCAGACTTATAAAACCGTGCGTACGCCAGAACCTGCGCAGAATTCACTTTATAAATCCCAGCCAGCGGAAGATTGTGCGTACATGCGTCTCCACCCGAAATAACCATATATGGAGCTTACAATGCCTAGTTTTACTATGCAGATCCTCATCTACATATCATTTGCATATGATTATTCATCCACGTGATAACGTTTAAGTTATCACGTGGATGAATAATCATATGCAAATGATATAAACGGTACAAGAAACATTACATTAATACAAATCAAGTAGTTGTCTATCCTTGCCTTGTTTTTGAATAGCCTGAAAATCAAATAGTGTAAAATACATTTCAGAGAAAGTTTTTCTCAATCTTTTCCACTTGCCGAATTGTATTTTTAATTGATTTATATTTTTAATGGAAACAGATAGGCCTTGGGCATTATTTGCACGAAACTATTTTCTCAGACAATCTGGTATTATCATGATAAGCAATTATCTCTGTGGTTAAAACATTAAAGCACGCCACAGGAAAAGTGTTCAAAAACAATCGCATCCACAACAAATATTTCTAATGATTGAATTTAAAAAAATGTTGTAACTTCAGTAATGATTTCATGTTTAGGTGTTTAACTCCATTAATTTGAATGGCATATTTAACCTAAATGTTTATATCAGAAGTATTTTATTTATTTAAACTGTTATTTGCGTCAGTTTCACTAAACGGCTCAACACGCTCGCTGCCGCGGACATTTAAGAAGGAATGGATATTTGCTTCAAGTGACAGGCTTGGTGATCGAAATTTTATTTGTATAATCTTTCTGTATATGTTTAATTTTCTTTAGATTTTCTGTATAAAAGTGACCAAAAATACATTTAACTCCAGCTCACCATCGGTGTCGCCAAAGTGCTCCATCTCCAAAACGTTCGTACGCATGGGTCAGAGTTTGCGTGCAGGTGCGCAAATTTTCCCGTCAAGTTTTTCTTTATAAATCCCACCTTTTGCGCAGGAACTGGCGTACGCATGTTTTCAGCCCCGTTTTGTGCGTACGCAAGCTTTATAAATGAGGCCCCAGGTCTGCCCCAAAAACTTTTCCAATAGTCTATGAATTCTATATTATTTTGTGGACACCACTTAGATAACCAGCCGTTGAGTGACCCACACATTCTACCATGACTTAGCATTACACAGTTTCACCAAGAGCAGGTGCTTTATGATGGTGTAATGGCTCTTTACCACTTAAGATGTGAGGAAATTTCATTCCCTGTCAATACCCAGGATAAGGAGAGGTATATTCTTCTCAAAATAAGCCACTATATGCACACGTACATTGCAGCCAAATTAACGGTGTGTGGAAAAGTTGCCGAAGGCTTAGGATGAAAAATGAAGAGGTAATGATGAACTTTCACTGTCAGTTCATCAAAGCTGTGATAAATCACCCTATATGTGTAACGACCTCAAAATAATTTTTTCATGTCTTTATTTTCATTTGTGGGAAATTTGCACTAATAATAATGTATTGTGGATAACATACAGCAAACATTGGAAAATGCTACTGTAGGGGTGCTGTGGGAAGAAAGATAAGAGAATGAAATTAGGGAGAAGGAGAGTGAACTAATTTTATTCTTTCTGAAGTTTCCCCCTGAATCTGTCGCAGAAAGAAAAAAAAGAAAAAAAGAGAAACAAACTGGGGCAAATAAATGTACAGAAAATCAAATAGTTGTCCTGATAATTGTCCAAAGGGCAAAATATGCTCACCATGTTATTCTGCCAAAGCCAGGTTATAAGAGATCATAGTAAAATAATGAGACATTAGCCTTGACCCAGAACCTGATCTACTTACAAATAGATAGCATTTTACAGGATCATAAGATCATGGTTCTTCCAAAAGGTAGACAGCGTTAATTAAGACCTTCTTTTGGGTAAATATTAAGGAAATCCGAGAATGCACAAAATTAACGGAATGCATAGCTGATATAAAAATCTGGATGAGAATGCATTAAGCTTTGCAATTATGCATGGCAAAGAAATCCATCCAAAATGTTTGATTATAAATAGTCAGAATTCAATTGATAACTGATATTATCAATGAAAACATTCTAATCTAATTGAAAATCGACTTCCTCAGTATTTGCATATAGTTTAACTATAATTTCATGCTTACTGGAGTATCATTCTGTTAGCTTAGCAACATAAGCAATAGTGAGTCTCCCATGAGGAGTTGCTTTCTTTGATGAGTTCCAAATCAAGCAGAAAAGAGCCATTGTATTTTTGGAGTTTCTGACTCTTGTGTAATTTCAAGCAATTGAGGGAAGTTTTTTAGATGACATTTTCCAACACATTTGACATTTTTCATTTTCTCTCAGAAATCAAAATCGCCTCAGATCTGCTCAGGATGAGAAAAATCCTTCCTCTGCCTTCGTTTTCCCTCCAGCCTCATCTAGTGTCAAATATCTGAGACCTGTACAATGTTAATGGTCACCTGCTGAGCAACCTCCTTGATTTGTTGTTTCATGTGCGCCCGGTGTCACGATACACACACGGGAAACGGTAAGATCCATTTGCAGTATTTTATTAGGGTAATCCTTACTCACAAAACCAGTCCAGGCAAGGGTCAAACTCCAAATAGTCAATCCAAACACAAAAACTAGAAACCAACAAACCAGAACTTCGGAAATGACATGACATGTAACAAGGACTCTGTGACAAACACTGAAACAAACAGGGTATATATACACACAGATACTAACAAGGTGACGGGAAACAGCTGTGTGCAATGATCAATGAGTGACAGAACAGGATGATGGGAAATGTAGTATGAGTGAAAGACACCGTGGGGGAAGAGGACCTCTAGTGGTTACCCAGGGAAACACAAACCAGACACTGTGACATAACCCCCCCGTCTACGGAGCGGCTACCAGACGCTCCAAGACACAACTACAAAACAAAACAAGAATCCAGGAGGGAGGTGGAATGGTGGAGGATCAGGGGGAGGTATGGGGGGGCCAGGTCCATGAAGGGGAACAGGAACAGGGGGTGACGGCTTAGCCGGCAGCCAGGAAGAAACAGACAGTCCATCGGGCGGCCAGAGCGAAGCAGACAGCCCATCGGGCGACCAGGGCGGAGACGACAGTCCATCGGGCAGCCAGGGCGGAGACAACAGTCGATCGGGCGGCCAGGGCGGAGACGACAGTCCATTGGGTGGCCTGGGCGGAGACGACAGTCCATCGGACGGCCAGGGCGAAGACGTCAGTCGATCGGGCGGCCAGGGCGGAGACCTCCCCTCGGGCGGCCAGGGTGGAGCAGGTCGTGCAGACGGCCAGGGCAGAAACGTCAGTCCATCGGGCGGCCAGGGCGGAGACTTTCCCTCAGGCGGCCATGGCGGAGATGACCCTTCGGGCGGCCACGGCGGAGGCGGCCACGGCGGAGACGACCCCTCGGGCGGCCATGGAGGAGGCTCAGGAACAGACACCGGCTCAGGAACAGGACACCGGCTCAGGAACAGACACCGGCTCAGGAACAGGACACCGGCTCAGGAACAGGAATAGACACCGGCTCGGCGGCGGCCATCTTGTCCGGAGACACTGGATTGGCAGACGTGACGTGAACAGTCTCTGGATCGGCAGACGTGACGTGAACAGTCTCTGGATCGGCAGACATGACGTGAACAGTCTCTGGATCGGCAGATGTGACGTGAACAGTCTCGGGATCTGCAGACGTGACGTGAACAGTCTCGGGATCGGCAGAACTCATGTGCTTCCTCCATGCATGCAGAACCACCAATGCATAAAAAAGGAAAACAGCTCTCTTGGCCGTGGCAGGATTGATGGTGGGCAGCTCCGGGGTGACCTCCGGGACGACAGCGGGCTGCTTGGGTACCTCCGGGATGATAGTGGGCTGCTCAGGGACGACCTCCGGGACGACAGCGGGCTGCTCCGGGACGGCCTCCGGGATGACAGCGGGCTGTTCGGGGACAGCCTCCGGGACGACAGTGGGCTGCTCCGGGACGGTCTCCGGGACGGTCTCCGGGACGACAGCGGGCTGTTCGGGGGCCGTAGGAAGGCAGGAAGTCTTCCTTCTCCCCCGCCATTTTCGAGAGCGAGTAGACGCTGCTGTCTCTCTGGAATTCACAGGGAGCACAGTGGTCTCCTCAGTGATTCGAGCCCACAACGCAAAGCACTCGAAAATATTCATACGAGGCGGAACCTCTCCAGATTGAGAATTCCCCCTCTGCTGCCTCCTCTCCCTTCTCGGTGGCTGGGGAAGAGACACGAAAACCCATACCGCTGGATCTATCCATGACGGAGTCCTTCTGTCATGATACACACACGAGAAACGGTAAGATCCATTTGCAGTATTTTATTAGGGTAATCCGTACTCACAAAACCAGTCCAGGCAAGAACAAAAACAAGAAACCAACAAACCAGAACTTCGGAAGTGACATGACATGTAACAAGGACTCCGTGACAAACACTGAAACAAACAGGGTATATATATACACACAGATACTAACAAGGTGACGGGAAACAGCTGTGTGCAATGATCAATGAGTGACAGAACAGGATAATGGGAAATGTAGTATGAGTGAAAGACACCGTGGGGGAAGAGGACCTCTAGTGGTTACCCAGGGAAACACAAGCCAGACACTGTGACACCCGGTCCCTATCGGTTTCTCAGTGTAACAGTGTATTTCACAAATTATCAAGAGAGAGAGAGAGAGAGAGAGAGAGAGAGAGAGAGAGAGAGAGAGAGAAAGTTGTCTTCTACACCTGCTTGCCACAGTCAAAATCAGTGCCATTGCTACCTAATCTGACTCCCTCCAGAAAAGAAGAGTGACGAAGTGCAATCTGTCCAAAGCTCAAAAAACAATATTGTTCTATCATCAAAGGTCTCTTTGGAATGTCAAAGTCTTTATACCCATTTTTCTACCTTAAAATTACTATTTGATTTGTTTTTACTCATCTTCTTGTCTGTCTCACCTTGTGAGAGTGCTTGCAGATTCTAATTTACTGATAAATAAATGTTCAGTGAGTATAAGGTGGACAGTTTGAGTGTGTCTTTAGCAATGTTAAGAAATGTTAAGTATTTTCAAGAGAAGTATTTTCTAGTCATAGGGACAAACTATAGGACACTGAGAATAACCCATAATACATTTTAAGACATCTCATTATGATAATATATCAGATACCAGTATAGAACTCACTTCTCTTCTTTGGCAGTACATATTCAATTTTCCATCTACTATTATGTTGTGCTGTGCCTGCAATGCTTATATTCCAAAAACTGTCAGTAAGCACAGAATCAAAAAATAAAATCCCTTACTCTGTAATTAATTTACATTTTTTTTGCTGTAAAAGCAAGGGGGAGCATTGCTGAAGGATGGGTTTGCATGTAAAATATTACTGGACACGTCAGTGGCTTATTGTGATATATCTGGCAAGGTGAGCGGTGTAATATTTAATGTCATAGGATCAGAATAGTGTTTGCAGATTGAATCCCACCCAGACTGATTTACTTTACGAAGGGTTCGGGGGACATTTAACGCCGTGTCACGTTGGATTTGGATCCAAGTCAAGAAGACACATGGATCACAACAATAAATAACATGACAAATAGAGAAACTCTGATGTCAAATGCACATCGTATTAGTTTTGATTGCATATGATATTTCAAAGAATGCTTTCCGTGTGATTTCCTTCTCTTTGTGTGTCTGCACACATAATCTTCAGACTTACAGACATGACAATCGGTATGAATAATATATCCAGAGGTGGGGAGTATCCAAAAACTGTACTCAAGTAAAAGTACAAATACTTATGGAAATATTTACTCAAAGTAAAAGTAATAATCTTAATAGTTACTTGAGGAAGAGTAAAAAAGTATCCAATGAAAATCTAGTGAAAAGAACTATTTACTTTGGATCATTTATATATACCCCAAATAACAACAATAACATGTTAATATTTAGATAGATATTGAATTTAAATGATTATTATTATCATAATTAAATATCTTTGCAATAAACACAGAGACAAGCATTATTTCTGGCATCTGTATAGCTCAAATATCATTGCATGTCCTTTGCTTTGTATAATAATAACGTATACAGCTACATTTGGTTTATTAGACAATGTCGAAATAAAGTGAACCTGCAGAGTTTTGCATTCAAAGGCATGTAAAGGGAACTGTAGTGTATTGAATTGTATGTAAACTCAGGAATAAGCACTGTTTGGCCACAATAGAGATGTGCTCGCACTCATAACCGCTACTGAATATCTGAACACAAACGATGATCAAATGCACATTGACTGATCTTCTTCTGTCTGTTCTCCAAAATATAATCAAATGTATATTTCTGCAGGTGCGTGTAAACTAACTGTCTAAGCAAAGACATTAATTTCAAGACGAACAGGTCGCCGCCACTGTGCAAAACTCACAAATTACTGCGGGCTGGTGGGTGTTCTTTCATTTAATGTTTAAATTAAGATATATGTCCAAATATAACTGGTAATTTCATACTTTGTAGAAGTGGTATCGGGGCGTAATAATCTGTTTGGTTGTAAAATGTATTTCCTGAATGAATTAAAATCTAATGTAGCTCGTTCACAGACAGCAGACGCAGATGTTCAACTAATAAACAATAGGATGCATTTGCAGATTTGCTTTTAATTGACTGTAGGTCCACGGCCATCCAATGCTCCTGATGTTTTGTGTTTTTGGTTTGTTTGTGTGTTTTTTTCCTGCGTTTTCTCCTGGTTGAGTGTTTGTGATTAAAGTCTATTTCCTGGAATTTTTCCTCGTTGTGCGAGTTTCTCATATACAGTATAGTAACTGTACAGTATCAATACAGTAACAAAGAAAATGTACTTTGTTACTACCCACCTCTGAATATATCATTATGGTTTGCCACATATGCCACATTATGCCACTGCTGTCACTGGAACAATACATAACAATAAGGGTTAAGTTGTCTATCTAAAAGGGGTTAGACTTTATTTTAAATTGCTGTTGTGATTTTTTAAAATCTATTTTAGAATGAGAAAATAATTTTGGTACCGCTTTAGTTTAGGGCCCAATTTTCACTATTAACTAGTTTTTTATTCATTCATTCTTTATTTAACCAGGTTAAAATCGCATTGAGATTAAAATCTCTAGAGTGGCCTGGCAAAAAAAGCAGCTACAATAACATAAACATACAAATACACATCAAAACAGAAAAACACAATGAAGGATCACAACAGCAATTTACCAAAGGATAAAACCCATAATCTGTTAAAAGTAACACAAACTTGTTTGGTGATGGAATAGTCAGTTTTAAGATGTTTTGTAAATTATTCCAAGCAGAAGAAGCATTATATTTAAAGCCTTTCCCTAGATCTGTTCAAACCTGAGAAACTTTAAGATATAACAAATCATTATTAGTGTCACGTTGGTTGCAGCAGAGATGAAACAGGATCTAAATGTAGCAGTCTATTTAGGAATAAACTCAAAACCTCACAAAACAGAATCTCAGGAACAGAACAACCAACATAAAACGACATAGAAATGACAACTGAACTGAACCAAACACAGGGTTTAAATACACAGGGACTAATCAAAGAAGTGAGACACAGCTGACATGACTAACACGATAATTGATGAACAGGTGACAGGTATACAGACACAGCGAAACATGAACTGAACACAGTGAAAACTAATCTAGAAACAGACATGAACAGAACAGATAAAAAAAAAAAAACTCTATTGAACAAACAAACAAACACAAAACGTGATAATTAGCATGCATATTACTAGGATATTGGCTGTTTATTAGTACTTGAAGCACATATTAATGGCTTATTCTGCATAACCATTTTCTACATCCCTTAATCTCACCCAATATCTAAACTTAACAACTACCTTACTAACTATTAATAAGCAGTAATTAATAGTTTACTGAGGCAAAAGTCGTAGTTCATAGTGAGAATTGGACCCTAAGAGGCATTACACAATACCGGTTTCACTTTTTATGCGTTTTAGTCGTTCGTTTACACGACGACGGTGTTTTGGGTGCCTGAAACCGGAAACTTTTGAAAACTGGTTTCAAAGTGTGCGTTTTTGAAATTTTTTAAATTTGTCTCTGTGTTAAACAACAAAAACACAAATCTCTGAAGATGATGATGTCATGCACATTCGTACTACGTGTTCAGTCTATATAGTTTCATCGCCATCTAATGGCCTGGCAGATTTTTTTTTCTTTTTCGTTTTCGCAGATCCATGTGAATGGGAATCATTTTGACAATGGTGTTGTCTGTACGTGAAAAACTTAAAGGAAACACTTTGTTTTAAGCATATCATTGTCGTGTAAACGTACCCTAAAGTGTGACCATAATTTCACACTTTGGTAATTCTTGTTATGTTTTTATCACTGCACTATACTACTATCATAATAAAACAATTAACTGAAGAATGGGAGAATGTAAACACTTTCATTCAGAAAGAATACTTTTCATCACCAACAGTACTGTAATGAGGAGTCACCGGATTGAGGATCCATCTGCAACTTTATTAATACAGAGTCGAAAACAGGTACAAGCAAGGTCGAGACAGGCAGCAAACATTCACAGAACAAAGGACAGGCAAGAGGTCTGGGCAGGTAGATGACAATCGTAATCCAAAAGACAAGCAAAGGTCGAGGCAGGCGGCAAAACATTCACAGAAGAAAGGACAGGCAAGAGGTCTGGGCAGGCAGCTGACAATCGTAATCCAAAAGACAGGCAAAGGTCAAGGCGGGCGGCAAGGAATCCAACAACGAGAAACAGTCCAAGATCAAACACAGAAAATAATCCACAGTAGAAAACGCTCAGAAATGATCACCACAGCAAATCAAGACTTCGCAATGGTGGTGTGTGTGTTGACTGCTTAAATAGTGTTTGTGAAATGAGTTGCAGGTGTGTGTGTGTAATCAGTCCCAGGTATGAGGGCCTATGGGATTTGTAGTCCGAATAGCAACAGTCAATATTCTGGTGAGAGCTCCCTCTGGTGACCTAGAGGAGGCGGAGAGGAAGCCTCTCCTGTAACAGAGCCCCCCCCCTGCGAGCGGCTCCTGACGCGAGGAGGCAGACGACGCCGGGGTCTTCCACGCGGTCGAGGGGCCGGTTTTTCCGGGTGCATCCTATGGAACTCCTCTGTGAGGGTAGGGTCGAGGATATCATCCATGTTGACCCAGGATCGCTCTTCCGGACCGTACCCCTCCCAATCCACCAGGTATTGTAGAGTAGCGCCCCGGCGTCTGGAGTCGAGTAACTCACGAACTTGGTACGCCTCCTCGCCTTCAACCAGGATAGGCGGGGGGGCCTGACCCTCGGCTCTGCTCTCCGACTCTCCTCCCGGAACACCAGCGGGTTTAAGCAGCGAAACATGAAATGTGGGAGAGATACGATAGTTAGCAGGTAACTCTAAACGAAATGAAACTGGAGTAATTTGTCTAAGAATTTTGAAAGGACCCACATACCTAGGACTGAGTTTTCTGCATGGGCGTCTAAGGCGGAGGTCCCTTGTGGAAAGCCAAACCCATTGCCCTGGAGTGTACTCTGGACCTGGACGGCGGTGACGATTGGCCTGTTGTTCTTGTCTGTGTACTGCATGAAGTAGATGAGTGTGTGCTCGGTTCCAAACTTCCTCGCTATGCTGAAGCCAGTCAGTGACAGATGGTAGATCGGACGGTTCACCGGACCAAGGAAACAAGGGTGGTTGGTAGCCCAAGATGCATTTGAAGGGGGTCATCCCCGTGGCAGGTTTCTGCAGTGAATTTTGTGCGTATTCTGCCCACATTAAGTATCTACTCCAATCAGATTGGTTGTGTTGGCAATATGACCTGAGAAAACGGGTGAGTTCTTGATTTAATCGTTCAGTTTGCCCGTTGGACTGCGGATGATAACCAGAGGTGAGACTGATGTTCACGTTGAGCTGTTTAAAGAAAGCTGACCATACTCTGGAGGTAAACTGTGGACCTCTGTCTGACACAATGTCCTCAGGTAATCCATAGAAGCGGAAGATGTAGTTGCATAGTACCTCGGCTGTTTCAAAAGCAGTGGGAAGTTTAGGCAAAGGAATGAGACGACAAGCTTTGGAGAAACGGTCAATGACTGTCAGGATGGTGGTGTTGCCCTGGGAGTTGGGGAGGTCAGTCACAAAATCAATGGCGATGTGGGACCAGGGACGCTGAGGAATCGGCAGGGGTTGAAGTAGACCAGCGGGTAATTGTCGAGGGCTTTTGGATGCGTTACATATGGTACAGTTCTTTACAAAGGTTGTGGTGTCTGTAGACATTGTGGGCCACCAAAACCGGTTAGTGAGGAGATGATGCGTTGCTGTGATTCCAGGATGCCCTGAGCTTGGAGTCGAGTGGACCTGCTGAAGGAGTCTCTCCCTTAGTTGTTCGGGGACAAAGGTGAGATTGTGTGGGCAGTTTGATGGTGGAGGATTTTGGGTGTTGTGTTGGTTAATCTCTGTCATGATGTCCCACTGAACTGGAGCAACGAGCAGTGTTTCGGGGATAATGTTCTCGTCAGGGTTATAATGAACTGGGTCTTCAAGTTGTCGTGACAGTGCATCAGCTTTGGTATTCTTGGAACCAGGTCTGTAGGTGACAATGAAATTGAAGCGAGTGAAAAACATGGCCCACCTTGCTTGACGAGGATTTAGTCGTTTAGCTGAACGTAGATATTCCAGGTTCTTGTGATCAGTGATTACTGTAAATGGATGCTGTGCCCCCTCTAACCAGTGACGCCATTCTTCTAGGGCGGCTTTCATGGCCAAGAGTTCACGATTGCCGACATCATAGTTTCTCTCTGCAGCGGGTAATTTCCTGGAAAAGAAGGCGCATGGAAACATCTTTGCTGGGGATCCATGGCGTTGAGAGAGTATGGCCCCTATGCCTGTGTTGGAGGCATCCACCTCCACAATAAACGGAAGATCTGGATCAGGATGATGGAGAATGGGCGCAGAGGTGAAGCGTGTCTTGAGATCCTTGAATGCTTGCTGAGCATCAGGTGACCAGGAAAGGCGTGACGTGGAGCGTTTGGTCATGGCAGTTAGCGGAGCAGCGATCGTGCTGAAATCTCTTATGAATCTTCTATAGAAGTTGGCAAATCCAAGAAATCTCTGCAGTTCCTTCACTGTGCGTGGTTGAGGCCAGTCGAGCACTGATTTTACCTTGTTCTCATCCATTGCAACTCCCTCTCGACTGATGATGTATCCCAGGAAGGTTGTTGCTGTTTGGTGGAATTCGCATTTCTCTGCCTTGGCGTACAGTTGATGCTGGATTAGGCGTTGGAGTACTGATCTTACATGCTGGATGTGTTCTTCTAGAGAATTGGAGTAAATCAGGATATCATCTATGTACACTATTACCCATCTGTCGAGCATGTCACGGAAGACATCATTGATGAATGACTGGAACACAGAAGGACTATTTGCCAGGCCGAATGGCATGACCAAATATTCGTAGTGCCCCGAGGATGTTGAAAAAGCCGTTTTCCACTCGTCTCCTTCTCTAATACGGATTAGATTATATGCGCTGCGCAGGTCGAGTTTAGTGAAGTATCTAGCTTGACGGAGTTGTTCGAGTGCAGTAGGAACCAATGGCAAGGGATATCGAAATTTAATGGTGATGTCGTTAAGGCCACGATAATCAATGCAAGGTCTCAAACCACCATCTTTTTTCTTGACGAAGAAGAACCCAGCTGATGCTGGGGATGTAGAGGGTCTGATGAAGCCTTTAGCCAGTTCTTCCTTGATGTAAGATTTCATGGATTCTGATTCGGGTTGTGACAATGGAAATATTCTTCCCCTAGGGGAAGTTGCACCAGGTAACAGATCAATGGCACAGTCACTGGAACGATGAGGTGGCAATTGTGATGCTTTAGTTTTACTGAATGCTTCACTTAAATTGGAGTATTCGGCAGGCAAGCCCTGAAGTACAGGAGTTTGTTTATTAATTTCCATTTCGTGCACTGGCAATGGATTAATGCGGGTGAGACAATGTTCATGGCAGGCAGGATCCCACTGGATGATTTGTTCCTCCTTCCAGGAAATATGAGGATTGTGTTGACGCAACCATGGCAGACCAAGAATAATGGAATTGTGAGGGGAATGAATTATATAGAATCTAATAGCCTCTCTGTGTAAAACTCCAACCTGCATGCAGACCTCCTCGGTGATGTATGTTATCCTCCCCTCTCCAATGGGACGACCATCTAGCGCCTCCACTGCCAGACAAGAGTTACATCGTGTTAGAGTGAGTTTATGTTGTTGGGCAAATTCACGTGACATAAAGTTGCCAGCAGCACCTGAGTCTAACAAGGCAAACGTGGAGATAGTTATATCTTGAACCGTTATATTCACTGGGGTTTTAACACATGAAGAGGAATAATTTAACTGTCCGCTCTCACTCACCGCTTTGGAGCTAGAAGAATTGGGGCGAATGGGGCATGATGTCTTCAGATGTCCGGCTTGGCCACAGTACAAGCACAGATGGTGTTGAATTCGCCGCTCCCGTTCCTCGGGGGTTAAATGAGTGTAACCAAGCTGCATTGGTTCTGGAGGGGGTGCTTGTGTCTCAGTGAACAGGTTGCGAGCAGGACGACGTGAGCGAATTAAATTGTCAATTTGAATTGTTAGTTCAATGAACTCATTAAGTGATCTTCCCTCATAGCGGCACGCTAATTCAGCTTGGAGTTCCAGATTTAACCCCTTTCTGAACAGCAGTTTTAACGGATCTTCTCCCCAGTTGGTTTGTGCCGCGAGAGTGCGAAATGACAATGCATATTCTGCCGCCGTTCTTCTCCCCTGACTAAGAGCGAGCAACTGATCACCAGCACTTTTACCTCCAACCGGATGTTCAAATACTTCTCTGAAGCGCTGAAGAAATACATTGAAGGAAGGGAAAGCGGTTCCGTCATCTCTCCATACTGCGGTAGCCCAGTCTAATGCCCTTCCGGTTAGCAATGAGCAAACGAAAGATATCTTGCCCGAATCTGCTGGGTACAAGGTAGGTTGCTGGTTTACAAACAGAGAGCATTGTAACAGGAATCCTTTGCATTTCGCTGGGTTTCCGTCAAATTTTTCGGGGAATGCAAGACGTGGGTTCACACTGGTGGAAGGAGTGGGAATGCTTTCAGCGGAAGGAGGTGACGAAGCCGCCGCGCCCTCCGCGGGTGTCATACGTAGCCCTTGTAGTGCTTTAACGAGTTCTTCAGTCAAAGAGGTTAGATGAGCGAGTTGGTGCTGATGTACTGCGAGTTGGTGGCCTTGAGCTGATAGTTCAGATGACAATTGCGTGATGGCTGCTGGATCGCTTAGTGGCGAAGTCTTCTGTAATGAGGAGTCACCGGATTGAGGATCCATCTGCAACTTTATTAATACAGAGTCGAAAACAGGTACAAGCAAGGTCGAGACAGGCAGCAAACATTCACAGAACAAAGGACAGGCAAGAGGTCTGGGCAGGTAGATGACAATCGTAATCCAAAAGACAAGCAAAGGTCGAGGCAGGCGGCAAAACATTCACAGAAGAAAGGACAGGGAAGAGGTCTGGGCAGGCAGCTGACAATCGTAATCCAAAAGACAGGCAAAGGTCGAGGCGGGCGGCAAGGAATCCAACAACGAGAAACAGTCCAAGATCAAACACAGAAAATAATCCACAGTAGAAAACGCTCAGAAATGATCACCACAGCAAATCAAGACTTCGCAATGGTGGTGTGTGTGTTGACTGCTTAAATAGTGTTTGTGAAATGAGTTGCAGGTGTGTGTGTAATCAGTCCCAGGTATGAGGGCCTATGGGATTTGTAGTCCGAATAGCAACAGTCAATATTCTGGTGAGAGCTCCCTCTGGTGACCTAGAGGAGACGGAGAGGAAGCCTCTCCTGTAACAAGTACTCTCCAATCCATTCCCAGTGGAGAAAATTAAGTTTGAATGACTGCCGAATGACCTGTCACTAGCAAATACATCAGATTACCACAGTAACATAGTTTTAAAAGGGTTGTGTTAAGGCATTTTGTTTTGGACTTTAACATTAGAGGAAAAAAGTTTTTAACAAAGGTTGTGAAATATCTTTAGCAATTTACATGTCATTTTGTCACCAAATCGAAGATTGCTGTTGCCATGGATATCATTTCACATTTCGAGGAAACGATGACCACTTACAGCAGTGTATTTATTTAACATTTTAAACTTCATATATCAAACTCACACAGTTGGCTGTTAATAATGCAAACTATCCCCCTCACTATTTCTCCATTTGTCTGTAATTGGTCTTATGTATCTTTCTTATTAGAATTGCTTCCCATGCCAATTTTGGAAATTAGTGTTTAATGATGCTTTGTCTGATCTTGAAATTGAGTGTCCTTGCTGGCGGGATACCCTCATAGTTAAGCTGTGTACTACACGCATTGTTTTGATATATAGGCCAAGCTACATTACACAACTGAATACTAAAATAGCTGCAGCGTAGGTGTTTCTTGTTATGGAAGATTAGCTAGATATTTTTTCAAGGATTTTGTGTGTAACCTTTTGTATTGTTCATCTGTAAAACACATGACATTGGAAAAATCACAATGGAGATCTTTACATTTTTAATACTTTTTTCCCTATTGGCAGCAATGAGATTTAATGGAAGACAAAGAAACACTTTCTGATTTACCAGTAATTTTAGATTGAACAATAACTAGATGAAAATGTTCGTCAAGACAAACTTTGATGTTGTCTTGAGAAAGCCCAGATATGATAAAGATGTACCATCTCCTGGAAATGAGGTGGGATGTCTGGAAAACCTGACCAGAAAGTAGATTGATAGATATAGAACTGTTTCTAGCACGATTTAACTCTTTGCTAGCAAGTTTTAGCATGTTTCTAACATTTTTAGCATGAATGCTAACATGCTTTAGCATGTTTCTAACATGATTTAGCACGTTGATAAAATGTTTTAACATGTTGCTTGCATGTTTTTTAGCAAGATTTAGCCAATATGTAGCATGATGCTAATATGTTTCTAGCATATTTCTAGCATTATTTAAAACATTGCTAACATGAATGAACATGTTGCTTGCATGATTTACAATGTTATTAACATTTTAGTACATTGCTAGCTAAAATTATGTTTTTTTCCACATTGCTAGAAAGAATTAACACATTGCTAACATGTTTGAACACATTGCTAGCATGAATTAGCATGTTGCTAACATGATTTAACATGTTAACGTTTGACCACATTGCTAGCATGAATTAGCATTTTGCTAACATTTTAACACATTGTTAGCATGAATTGGCATGTTGCAAATTTTTTTAGCAGGTTTCTAGCAAGTTTGCTAGGCTTTACTAGGGATAGATAGGCCTACTTGGTGAATGAAGCTTAAATACACTATTAGAGCTATTGTGTTTTAACCCCCTCAATGAAAGTCTATGGGACTTTTCATAGTTTGTTCACCCGTTTAACGAAAATCATATGTCAGATTAGTTAGTAAAGATATAACAATGTGAGTCAGATAATTTCTTCCACATAATAAAGTTCTCAATTGATTACGTAGAATAAATAAAAATGCAAACAATTGAGGCATTTGTTGACATACAGTAAGAGTATAGGCTGCCAACTCTCACGCGTTCAGACTCTGTTCTCACACGCTCACACCACACATTCATTTTATTACTCAGCGAAAAAACCTCACAGAGCAGAGAGGACACTGACAACATGCCTGTCATGATTCACCTGTCACCTCTGCACTACATTTCCCATGATCCCTCCTGGCTCCCATCTGCACACTCTCCTCAATCATTGTGATGTCAACAATTGTCTCATCTGTGTTTTTTTATATTCCTCATGAAGAATTTTAGGCTGATAAAGTTAACAAACAGTTGAACATAACTGAAATCATTGGTAAAGAGTCTGTTTTCCTGACATATACAGTATAGTGAACAATTATAATTATGACCGCCGCTAGCGTAGCTAGCGAAAGCGGTCATATAGGGATTGTCAAAGGTTTTTTTTTTTTTTTTTCGTCATCTACTGAATTTTTTCGTCAACGATACCAGGGACACCGAAACACCGGGGAACATGAAATTTGGTGGGCATGTAGCCCCACTAGACTTTTACGGAAAAATTTTGTTTGGTCCCCGGGGGCCACTCCCCCCACGCGCTGGGCCCCCCAAACCCAAAAAATGCAGTTTTTCCTAAATAACTACCTGAACCGTGGCACCGAGGATGAAGAAATTTTTATGGTATGTTGGTCTTAAGGGCCCACATCAACCTAGCCCATAATCGATTGTCAAAGTTTTTTTTTTTTTTTTTCCCGTCATCTACTGAATTTTTTCGTCAACGATACCAGGGACACCGAAACACCGGGGAACATGAAATTTAGTGGGCATGTAGCCCCACTAGACTTTTACGGAAAAATTTCGTTTGGTCCCCGGGGGCCACTCCCCCCCCGCGCTGGGCCCCCCCAAACCCAAAAAATGCAGTTTTTCCTAAATAACTACCTGAACCGTGGCACCGAGGATGAAGAAATTTTTATGGTATGTTGCTCTTAAGGGCCCACATCAACCTAGCCCATAATCACTCATTTGTGATTTGCGCCCCTCCCATAAAAAATGAAAATGCAATATTATTCTGCTTTAATCGCCCCTATCTTCAGTTGAGATGTTCAGAACTGCACCATATTTCATGTGTATGATTAACTTGACATCCTCTGGGGGTATGCTAAGTTTCGTAGAATTTCATCCATGGGGGGGTATAAAATAAATTCATTTATGTGCACATTTAGTGACTGTACACTCTTTGGCCTGTAGATGGTGGTGTTGGGTTGCTGGTTTAGGATGATACTGTCACTAAGGTTGCCAACTGTCCCGAATTAGGCGGGACGTCCCGTATTTTGGGCCTAATTTATTTGTCCCGTGCGTGACCTCCCGTGTCCCGTTTTTTGACAAGCTGATAAACCACTGACTGATACAACAGCAACAGCAGCAGTGCTGACCACGACACTTGAGAATGATCACCGACACCTGTCATCATCCAATCACAGCTTTTTTTAATCACTGTTTTGAGACAAATCATTGTTTGATTTGCGAACATCCTCTGGCGTCTGGTCGCTTCCGCTTCAAGCCGGACTCGTCTCGCGCTAACGGTAATTTCCTTTCACTGTCCACGTTTTGATTTCGGCTAATCAATTTTGGCGAATGCAAACAACGTGATTATTGTTCATGAGTCTAACATCCAGCCACGCATGTAATCTACCTGAGGGAATAATATGCTCAAAAAACATTTCTGATTATTATTAATGTTTTAAAGCTTTTAGAAAGTACATAGAAAGCTTTTGTAACATTATCTTAACTGTCACTTTTGATTAATGTAATGCATCCTTGCTGAATAAAAGTAGGCAATTACTTTCTTTATTTTTTTCCCCAAAAAATAATCTTACTAACCCCAAACTTTTGAACTGTAAGCCTAGTGTATAATGATAAAAAAGCTTTCTATTTTAGATAAATGCTGTTATTTTGAACTATGGTTTGTTTGTAATGTGACTTTTTTCATGTATGACATTAAACTTATTTTTAGAATTAAATACATAAATAGGTTAAGCAATACAAATGTGTTTATGTCTGATAACCTTTTAAACACAAACTTAACTGCAGACACTGAAATGACGTACACTGTGTGATACAGTACAAATATTTTGAGTGTCCCTCGTTTTCCTATAAATAACCACGATTGTCCCGCATTTTCCTTTTCTGAAGTTGGCAACCCTAACTGTCACACACACACATGCAGGAATACAAACAAACGCAAGCATGCACACACACTGACATCCACATGCACAGACACACACCCATACACACACATACAAATCCACATGCACAGACACACACACACAAACACACACGCGCACACACATGTACGCACGCATACATACACGCACAGACACACACACACACACAGACACACACATACACAAACACACACACATACACACACACAGACAGACATGCACATACTACTACTTTTTTTAGGTATATACATAAACACGCAATACAGCCAAATTTCTCCACGTCATTTATTTTTGTGGAAAGCCAGTGCAGGCCTGAGCGGCGGTCATATTTTGTACCGCCATGCGGTACATCTAGTTTGTTTTGTTTTTAGGCAAATGTCATTTGAAGGCAAATGTGATACTACAGTTTCCAGCCAATGAGATTGGAACTGCCAATTTCAGCCAGCTCATGCCATTTTTATGTTCAATATATGGTAAATGGGCTGTGGGTGGTCTGTGGGGCTGCGCTCCAAGACTAGAACAGAAAGTACATGCTTGTTAGATATCTATGTGCAGGTGGCAAAGGCACCACTCACAGGGAGTTTACACTGTTTAAGACAACGATCAATCTCTGTTAAACACGGAATTCTATAGGATATGGCAATCTCTTGAATGATTTCTGTCTATTAGTGTGTAATGTAGGCATTACGAGGGCAGAAGATGTGCTGTGCATATGTCCCATGAGTGCTCACTTCTCACTTGTAAATTAGTATAGTACATTTAAACGAGCTCCTTTATACTTGTATATTTGACACAGAACTGTAATCTAAGTGCATTAATTTACAGCGCTGCGAAAGATTCCTGATATGTCTAACTTTGAGAGGGCCGACATGGATTTGGCGCTGACATTTCTGCTTGACCTCTTACCAGGATACTTCACTCTTCATTTATAAACAAACAGTATCATCTGATTTTATCATAAATGAGGGATGGTTATATGCATATATTTGTTTAAAATCTGAAATAGTTTTGAAATTAATTACAATAAATGAGCCTGGTTATCATTTGAAACAACAAAGTTGTTTTGATCTCATTTAAATATAAAAGCATGTGTATTCTTTTGATGTATCTGTGAGTGATAGCAGCAAGAATGTGGAAACTCCCACGTATTCATTAAAAATAAATCCATTTGCAGAAACAGTTGTAACTATATAACTTCCCTCTTTCACTTCTTTACAACTGGCTCTTAAGGTACCAGTCAATACAATATCAAATAAATGAATTATTGCAATAAATTCAGAATAAATAAAGAGGGCGTATTTAAAATAAAGTGTGTGCTAATAATCCGCAAAGTTAACTATATGCCATGAGTCAGTGTTTACCTTATATACATGACACAATATACCCTGCAGCAGTGATATATTGACAGAACTAGCTGATGCAAAAATAATAATATGGTGCAACTGACTACAGAAACTGTATTGCAAATCAGTAATCTGTAATGTTTTCACATATTCTTGGGCTCAGGATTTATTCGTTGAAAGTTACAAAATGTGTTTCTGCCTTACCTGAATACTAAACCTGGGGTTCTTGAGTTTCACTAGACGGTCGAGAAGAATAAGTGTCCTGTGATGAATTGTACCCTGTTTCATTTTGAGCCTTTTCAAACTTTTCCTCCTTTGCCAGTGTCAAGGCAACATTTTTTTTCTTGGGACATGAGCTATAGTGTATTTGTATGGATGGCAGACAGTGGTATGGCATTAAAAGCAGGGCCAGACGTCTTGAGTGATTATAGCCCAAGAACACAACAGAAAAAGAAGTGTAAATCTGGGGCCAGACACATAAACTGATGCTTTCTGTGGCTACGTTCAAGGACGCCATGTATCATAATGTTTCTCTATGAAGCTGGAGGATTAAAAAAAAAAAAAAAAAAAAAAAAGGTTATAAACATGACATTAAACTGAAATAAAGTCCGAAGGCCCTCAAATGATGTTTTACACTTGGCTTTACACATAAACATGAGTCCTGGTTCACTCAATCATAGCTGGTGTAATGACACAGGCTGGGACTCACATCAAACAGAGCAGGAAAAATAACTCTGCTGCTCAGATTTTACCTTGTAAGGTAAGCAGTTCAATCAGCACAGACCTGACAAGATCATAGAACAAAATAATGGCTTTGTGCCAGGCCCGGACTGGCCATCGGGAGCACCATGAGAATTCCCGGTGGCCTTGGCTGCCCTGTTATTATTATTATTATTATTATTATTATTATTGCCTGCCCATTGTACCAAAGTGATAATTTCCGTATTCGGCATTCGATAATAAATAATGAATCTGTTAGTCGTGACTAGCAATGATTCGTTCATGTCCACTCCACGCCTTTGCCAAACAGTTTCGAGCAGAGTAATTAATGCTATAGGGATTCGAGGATGGAGAAAGTGGTCAGGTGGAGCAGAAATATAGCAAAATTACTGACCTGTTCAGGGCTTCAATTGCAGGCCAGTTTCATCTGTAAACATTAACTGAGCTGAGTATTAAGCTGACAGCAAATGTTAACAGTAGCACCCCTATTACTGTCGTCACTAAAATACTGCATGCAAAAGGACATCATTTTTATTTATTGTCAAGTTACAGTAGTAATTTAGCAGACAGATATTCACATTGATTTATAGTTTAGGTATAAGGAGGGAGCTAGGGCAGATAACAACACAAAAAATATGAGTCATAATAATGCAATAACATGTTCAGTATTATAATTTTTTGAGAGATTTTTCAAGAGATTGTCATGATGTAGGTCTTGTAGTAATTTTGACATTTAGGCAATTTAGAAAAATTGTTTTACTATATGTGTATGAAATATTGTTAAATCGTAGGTATTTAAAGGTAGGGTAGGCAATTGCGAAGAGGCAAGCAATAGCAAGTTAGCTTTGAAAACAAGAACCCACCCTCCCTTCAGAGAAGCGCACAGACTCTTTTTGGATTACGTTTTTGGATTACGCTGTTCAATAAATACTGTGTTTGGAACCTCAACCTTCTTGTCTCAGAGCAGTATGTGACAGAAGACTTTGCCTCTAAATTTTGTTTCTACGTCAAGGTACCTGTACTATGGAGGTCTACACTGAACAGTTCTGTGCTCTCGCCAACCGGTTAAACTGGAAAGATACTGTTTTTAAGGACTTGTATTGTCATGGCTTAGCTGAGCCCATAAGATCGCTTATGTCTAGAGGACAGAACAAACTTATTCTAGAACAATACATAGACTATGCTTTGCTATTAAGTGGTTCCTCCTTCACTGTTGGGGAAGTTGAGGAGGACATGTCCCCTAAACGTTTTTTGGGGAGGGGCACCACACACAAAGATCCAGTGGCCACGGAGTTTGGCCCATCACAGTCACCAGCATGCCCAGTTCTGATGATTGCTAGTCCTGTGTTTTATGTACCTCCCTGTCCTTTGGTTCCCACAAAAGAGCCTGAGCTTCTTAACGTCATGCCTGCCGAGCCTGAGCTTCTTCACGTCATGCCTGCCGAGCCTGAGCTTCTTTACGTCATGCCTGCCGAGTCTGAGCTTCTTCACGTCATGCCTGCCGAGCATGAGCTTCTTCACGTCAAGCCTGCCGAGCCTGAGCCTCTTCACTTCAAGGTCGCCCTTCCAACAGTTCAAGAGTTCTTGAACAAGATGGCCGCCATGCCTGAGTCAGCTCCGGATGATACAGCGCTGATCATCATGGCCACGGCCATTTCGTGTATGTGGACAGCACACACATCAACTCCATCCCGTGACCCCTCAGCCAAGATGGCCGCCGTTCCAGAGCCCTCAGACAAGATGGCCGCTTCCACGCCTGAAATCTCGTCACATTTTAGTCTTGCGAGATCTCGTGGCACAAGATCTCGTCACACCCCTACAACTCAACAAAAGCCTTACGGAACGCGATGATGACGTGTGATGTCTGTGCGAGCAGGGTGCGTGGAGGTATGGAAATACATATGTTGACAGGCAGGTAGGACAGCGTATTCGGACCGAATGCAATTATTGGACGAGTATTTTTTGGTGCTGAGACTTCCACAGAAGAGATATGTACATGTTTTAATATTTTGACCACATCTATTATTGATTGCTATTAGGATGTAAAGATATTTTTTTTTAACCAGAATAACAAAAAGTGTTTATTAAACAAATTGCCTACCCTACCTTTAAGTCATTCTAAGATGAAAAACAACATCCATCACACATTGTCCTAATGTAGTAATCTGATAAATTTAGATGAGCAAACTAATTACAGTGAAGAAAAATAGCACAAAAAAGTACACACACACACACAAGGAAGAGAGAGAAATATCAAGGAAATTGAAGAAAAGGAAAAGGGAAGTGCAGATGCAGTTCAAGAGAGATTCTTTAATTATTGAGAACCTTTAAAAAGAACCTTTAATTATAAGACAGCACATGAACACCAAATTCAGTTCTCTTTTTCTTCCTTTTGAGCTTAAACAGTGTGGTAGATGTTTCCCTAAACCTATACCTGGAACGTAATTACCTGGGTCTCGTCTACAGTCGACGTCCCCGAACGTCTACAGTCGACGTTAGTTTCCTATCTCTAGTGCGTCTACACATCGACGTCAGCGGAGTCTAATCCTATACTCTAACTTGTTCCCCTAACTAACCTGCTGCGCAGCAATAATAAACAGACAGACTTCAGCAAATGTCCTTTAAATGCTTTAATCTCGGCCGGGAGATCTTCCCGAGTAGTTCTCAGAGAATCTCTCCCAAGAAGAAGAAGTAATCACGGCCGAAGAATCTCAGACAAATTTCAGAGAGAATCCCACCAGCAAATGGAATACATCAGGTTTTATAGGATAAAGACAGACACAACAAATAAGATCAAGTGACTAACTCATGACTTAACTCACATCACCTTCTATCAATATGATTGGTTCAATTGGTAAAGCAAGCCCCCTCCTTTTTCCCCTCTGTTACTGGCATAAGCAAAATGATCTCGAATCATCAAAAAAACATTGTAAAGGGTTAATGGTTCAGTTGATTACTCAATATATCATGACATAATACAACAATGCTTATTTCATTTGTATATTTCTTCTGTTGTATTAATCTATGCTTGTAATTTGTTTATTCTTTTCTATGCAATAGTACTCCCCTTCAAAATCACCCCAATCATCCTAGAATGATTAATTCTTTACAAATAGAGCTATTCAAATCATCAGGTGAAATTGTTTTCATATTGCAATATATATTGCAGAAAAACAAAATATTGCAATTTAGTTTTTTTCCAATATTGTGCAGCCCTATTAAATTCTGGATATTTTGGTTAGGGGTTTTGCTGGGAAGATTTGTAGGAATCTTCTTGTAGTCTGTAGCACTGGTGACCCGGCTGGCATTGTGCTGTGGTAAGTTATCAAGACTCTGCTAGTATATTGAAAAGTACTGTACATGAAGGAAGTCGTTTTCATCTCTCATTGATGCATCTTAAGCATCGCAGTTGATTTATTCTGGACAGTGATCACACAATATGGAGAGTGATTACACTGTTTATATCCAAGGTAAAAGTTTAGACACACTTGACTTAATTTAAAATGTTCATGATCTTTTGATTAATATTACTATTGCTGTTGTACTATTTACTTACTATTAATATTATTTATTTATTTATTTATTTATTTATCATCACATTTTCACATATTTTCCCTTTAGTTGAGTTTAATTCTCAATTTGTTCACGTGATGTTTTTAGGTTTTAGAGACTGTTGTTTAAATGCTTGATTTATAAATTCAATATATGCACATCATTTTATTTCAATCAGTCAGTCTATAACAATAAAAAGGATTAGTTGTACCAAATAGGAACGAAAAACAGCCACATTGTACAACTTGCATTTGTGCTAATTTGTCATTTTGATTTAGTAGACATTACTATTATTCTAAAATGTGTAACATAGTGACAATGAACAGATGTGTCGAAACGTTTGACTAGTTGTGTATATGATTTAATAAATATCTAGTTTAGTCATGAAACTCTGAGGGCGCAGGCTGGTAGGTCATTTAAAGGGATAGTTCACTTTGAAATTAAATTTTGGTATGTTTTAGCTTACCTCAAGGGCATCCAAGATGTAGGTGTCTTTTTTTCCGCAGTAGTTTCAATTTTGATATTTTTAGGTCAAACCGTTCTTGTCTCTCAGTCATATTATGCAGGTCTGTGGTCACTGTCTCAAAGAGCATGCACAGAGTCCAAATTAAAACACGTGTGACGTGTGCACAGACTGGTGCATGCATAGATATATACACTAGATGCCGCCTCGTTCCAATGAACTGCCGTAGCCAAGGCGAAATCTAGTGTATATATCTATGCACCAGTCTGCGTACACGTCACACAGCAGGATGCGCGCACGCCCTCAGATCACTTGGACGTGGCTGTGTTACAAGAGGTAAAAACGATATAAATACTGCTCGTTTTCTCACACAAACCGCTCGTTTCGTGTCTTAGGCCATCAATGTGTACTTACGATGGGGAATTGTTTAATTTGGACGATGGGGAATTGTTTTAATTTGGACTCTGTGCATGCTATTTGAGACAGTGACCACAGACCTGCATAATATGACTGAGAGACAAGAACGGTTTGACCTAATAATATCAAAATTGAAACTACTGTGGAAAAAAAGACACCTACATCTTGGATGCCCTTGAGGTAAGCTAAAACATACCAACATTTAATTTCAAAGTGAACTATCCCTTTAAATGCAATCTGCAAAATATCACATTATTACTGCATGGTGCAAGCTGATTGGCCTATGCTGATCCTACAGCCAATGAGATTGCTTGCTCAACATTTAAATAGTCTGGTTCAGTGTTTGTTGTAGGGTAGGTCTTCTGAAACTGTCTTTTTATTGTCAAACTCTAACAATGTAGTATCCTATTGTCTGTGTGAGGATTATGCATGTCTATTAATGCAGCAGCATGTTTTATGTATTCTCAGCAGCATGAATGTGTGTTGGCTTTTTTGTTCCTGTGTTGTTGGGACATTTATGCATATCAAGCGTAGCGTTAGTTCTGGCAGGTCACGTTAGTCAAGCTCGCATCAGCTGACCCTCAGCTGATCCACATCTATCTATAGGAATACGACGCCTATCACCATATACAGAACGGAACCATACCGCCAATCCAAACTGTATGCTAATTGTCAATCATATTTGACGGTAGTGGTCCTGACAGAAGTCTATTTATGCAGCAGCAGCAGCAGCAGCAGCAGCTATCTTACGTCCTCACAGCAGCATGTGTCTGTGCTGTGTATCTATTGTCCATTCTTCCTCTGCAGCAACAGCAATAATCATCATCAGCAGCAGTTTGCAGATCTCTTCCTCCAAGACCAAATACATTAACATTGCCATATTCATTAACATGCTAAAACTATTTTGAAGATTGTCATTAACTCTATACACTGTAAAAAATAATCCTGTAAAAAAAACAGTAAACTACTGGCAGCTGTGGTTGCCAGCATCATACCGTAAAAATACGGTGTGTTACGTTTTTTGAAATGAACAGCTAAATACCGTTTTGTCGGTATATGCTGTTAAATTACAGTTTTATACTGTAGCTGACAAAACGGTATTTAGCTATTAATTTCAAAAACCGTAACATATCATATTTTTACAGTATGATGCTGGCAACCACAGCTGCCAGTAGTTTACCGTTTTTTTACAGGATTATTTTTTACAGTGTAGCACATGAAATGTACAGAATGCAAAGTAGCTGAAATTAAATAAACGTTTAATTTACACAATATTTAAGTTTTGCTCAAAAATATTTGAAAACAGAAAGACTTCCTTAAAGAAAGACTGCAATGCATTGATAAAGTTGTCAGTACACTGTGCAATAGTTGTTGGCTGATGTGATAATTTAAAAACTCTGATATTGGTTGTTTAATTGACTGTCTGATCAGCAAGCTGACACATAATCTGTGTCTGCAAAATTGGACTGTTCTAAGGAATTCACAAAGTTATAAATATTCCCTGTCCCTTACATGTTTGATTATTAAATACTTGGTCTAATTTATATTATCTTTCAGCCACCAATAAAAAAACACTACTCTTTTCTTTTGGTTTAACACTTTTTACCATATTAAATCCATTCTAATTAAGCATTTTATGCCCAAAGCCAGCACATACAATGTGAATCTCTAGATTCAGAATGAATTTGATGACAAGTAGCCTTTACTTTGTGTTGAAATAATGATTTTCACAATTCTCAACAAATTATGACTGAAATTGAGCGTCAGCGTCAGTTCTGGCAGGCCAGGTAGTCAAGACGCTGCTAATGCTATTGCTACAACACTGTCCCATCAGCTGATCTGCTCCAGCTGATCTGCTTCAGCTGAGCTGCATTAGCTGGGTAACTCCCCTCGCTGCTCAATGGCCAAGCTCAAACAAGGCACCCTATTTAAAGCACATTCAGTTTACTCACATGCTTGCTGCTCGCTACTGCTGCCCGCCACCTCCCCAGCTCCTCCTTATGAATAACGTGGCATTTTGCTTTATGTCATGTTGCCTGCTCTGTTCACAGGGGGGATATTTTAGTTCTCACAGTCCTAAACTGTGTGAACGTTCCCTAATGCTGTTGCTGCTGTCCTCTGACTCTCTGCTATTTCATGGTGCTCATGAAAGGTCAGAGGACTCCCTGAACAGAGCCATACCGCCAAATTTCAATTCAGGAACATCAACCTGTTTGCAATCTATTCAATAAAAATTCTTACATTATTTTTTATTGTCTGTGTGTTCTTGACTTAATGGACCTGACAGAACTAAATTTCATGATATCTAGATTTAGAGATACAACAATAAATAAATAATGATGTCCATTTTCTTGAAGATCCCTGTTATGATAAAATGGAATCTCATTCTAAAAGCAAATGAAATGCAATTTCAAATGCAAGCTGTTTTGTTTGACATCAGCTTATATATATTTTTTATTTAAAAAAAAAAAAAAGTCAAAATAAAATCATACAGGATCTGATTGAAATATCTCTCGATAATAGTAATAATAATAATAATGTATAGAATCAGAGAAACAAACAGAGCTGATTATCATCTGCTTAGAAAAACAGACTATAGTCCATTAGTATGGTATCTGCATCATTGCATTGAACAGCACAAATCAATGAAGAGCTAGACATAAAAAAAATAAATAAAAAAAATCAATTCAGGAAGTGACAATGTCTCCCATTCAGGACTGTGGCTCTCTTGAAAATCACATGCAACAAAAACAAATTAGAACTGGGAATCTTAGACTGGGAAATTTCTTCAGTTTACCCTTACATACTTTTGCTAATATCCCAGCTGGTTTATATTAAGATATTTACATTTTTATTTTATCCACTGGTAATTGATTGGTTTATGAAAAGTGGATGTTGCATACCAGAATAGGTGGTTGGAAGAAAGGGATTGAAAAGTAAGAAGCATTTTTGATGTCATCCAAAAAGTAATTTTATAAGTAGAGGTGTAGCAAGTTATTATATTTTGCTAAAATATTACAAAGACGAACATTCTTTTTTTTCTGGAATAACATTTAACAATTAATTGTGTACAATACAACCAATGTGTGTGTAAAAAAGTAAATCGAGTCATTTTTGTCTTCAGGTTGACACTTAGCCACTTAGTAGATAATTTAAACCACAAAAAAAAAAAAAAAAAAAAAAAAAAACACCAACAAACAAACAAACAAAGAGCTTTAGCTGAATTTGGGTACCAGGCAGGATTCTTATACTTTACTGCCAGCAATTCTATTTTTACAAGACATGGTGTGTAAGCAAGAGGCCCACTGCAAAAAATTTATTGGATATCATACCATCTGTTGTTGTCTACAACCTTTTTTAGAACTACATAAGGGAATCATGATTATAAAAGACAGCTCAATATACTTGTTTGAAGGGTTGGGAATTTATTAATAAAGTATATATTAAATATTTATATATAATAAACGCTGAAATCAGGGACGTCACTAGGATTGGAAGAAAGGGGGGGCTTAGCCCCCAGGGTACACTTTACAGGGTTTTTCCTGGTTCAAAACGAGGCGGACGTGGTAAAATCCTAATAATGTATTTTAATAATAAGGCAATTAAATTTGTATTTTTTGTATATCATCATATAGCCTGGTGTGTTTCTCACACTATTTTTGTTGGTGTAGTTTGGTACCTCTAGGGGGGTCCGGGGGCATGCCCCCCCGGAAGAAAATTTTGTACATTTTAAAGATAAATTCATTAATCTGGTGCACTTTGAGTCACCCGAATCCACTATTAAAAATAAATAATCCACCCGCAAACCGCCTATATTCTTTGATTTAGATATCTGCATCTGATCATCACATTACAATTATTCAAATTCTCAGTGTTAAGCATGATAATATGGTAACATATCACACTGAAGTAGGCTGATTTAAAATGAACATTTATTTAAAATAAAAGTTCTTCTTTTGGCAAAATTACATTTCCTTAATAGCCTAAACAGAGGCTTTACTCCCTTCAAACTTAAACTGTCAATGTTTCATTACATCACTGTTTGAAAACACTCCTTTATAAAGGGCATTTTTCCCTAATTTTATTAAATGTTTGCTCCATATTTCATTTCAAATTCTTAAATTTGATCAATATATTCAATTAAAATAATAAGACACTAGGCTGTTAGTTATACCAATCAAATTAAATAATTTACATTGAAAAATTATAACTGTATTAAATGAGATTATTTTAAATATTTTTGAATATACACATAAGGAATGTTGAAAAGAATGATACTTTATGAAACTAAACCGCCAGTAGGAGGCGGCAGGCGACAGTCTTAATGAGCGAGTCATTGAGTCATTCATTCAAACGATTCGTTCAAAAGGCTGATTTATTCAGAATGAGGCAGTTTATGAATGGATAATTGAATCTTTGACTCAATAGATTCGTTCAAAACGCTGAATCATTCATTAATGAAACACGGCTGAGTGTTGCTGTGAGATGCGCTATGGTTCTGTTGTTTGGAACTATTTTCGCTGATGCTGAAACAGAACAAAAACAATCATTGCATGTAAGTGACTTAATTTTAATTATTTGTTTATTGAACTGTTATGAAATCAGTCTCGGTTTCAATCTTGATGGCATTCAGGAAAACAGCTCTCTGGTCGTGTGTAGCCTAGGCTATATATTGTTTCTTAACTATAATAGCCTATGTTATAAATAACAGCGCGAGCCTCAACAGCGCAACTTTGTTACCGTGGGCATAGATAGGCAATCTATGACCGTCAGTAGCCTACATTATAGGGCTATCAATCGCCACTTACATTAAATGAAATAAAACAGAATCTTCCTCACGTTTTCGGTGATTCCCTAGTTTTTTTAATGTTTATATTAAAAATTGTTTTAATCAGGGCATTTGTCCAGATGGGCTACAATTCTCTCTCACTTTTCCCTTCAAAAAAAGAGAAAAAAAGCGGTATTGTCGAGTCCTTGTTTTCGATATGTTCGATGTTTACCTTGATTGGTTTTCCCTGAAGAGAATTACGTTATTGAAAACGAAAGTAGAGTGATGCACGTTTCATTGTGTTTTACCGTGATGAGGGGGGAGGGGTGCATAGCAAGTTCAACTTCAGACTAGAGTAACGACGAGACGAGATGAATCCTCCAGTTTCTTGCAGCGCTCCGGTCTGCAACGCTCTGAAAGCTGCCACAGTTCACACCAATGCAACGAGACGGTGCGGTGCATCATCTTGATAGCACAACGACTCTTTGTACTTCAGTCCAACTTTCGACTTTTCGGTTATTTTTTGTAGCTGTATATATCATTTGTTGCGTCTAAATATGAATGAGGATACGGTTATTGATAAATCGAATTGTTATTGTTGTTCTTATTTTCATTTAGGGGGGCTTAGGAACATTTTGGGGTAGCTTCAGCCCCCCTAAAATAGGCCTAACGACGTCCCTGGCTGAAATCAAATTATTTTCATCACATTCGGTGCCTTATAGTGTGGATGGAACACTATACTATACTAATATACTCTTGACAGTGTTTCCTGCTTTGCTGTTCAGCAGTGGTACTGCAAGGTCACTACAAAATATACAATAGGAAATACATAGTTATACTTCAGTTTTTAATTTCATATAGTGCAATTACAGCATGATTCACAGACAAATGGATGTTTTTAATGAATTAGTCAAAAATATTCACAAATTATTAGCTATTGGTTTTGTTAAGTGACTCATGTTGACTGACCCTTTTCTCTAAACCTGCACTTTAAGCAGAGCTTAAAATTTGCCCTATAACCCTAACCTTTGCATTACACAAGCATGCTAATACTTGAAATATCGAGTAAGCTAACTCATTTACAATTTAATATTTGCATATAATGCCTTTTCCATATAATTAAAATAAATGGACACTGGTTCCGTCAAGGATTCCAAGGATTGTTTGGGTTCCCCAAAACAACTAAAAATGCCACAATTTGATAGCATTGATGGCTCATGAGTCTTGTGAAATGTAATTAGCGTCATATTTGCCATATTCTACAGCCAGTTACAGAAGTATTCTGGGATTTGATATCTCGATATTTTCTGGGATTTTTATCGATAATGATAATTAGACGATATTTTGCTGCATGCTTTTATTGTGTTGGTACCTTTGCAGGTTTAGAACTGCCGTGGACAGCTGCCTCCCAACGTTTTTGATATTCTTCATATTCTATTTTTTTTTTTTTTTTTACTTTATAAAGCCATTTTTTAAACCTTATTAAATGCATGCATTTTTTTTTGTCAAATTCGTACACTAAATCTAATTCTATTACAATAATAAGACACAATAGGGCTGTTAACAATTAAATGAAATAAGTAATAACAAAATTGATCTTTGCAATGCAGAGGAAACACAGAAACTGAATCTGAAGTGGCATTTAGATGCATTCACACAGACTGTTTAATGCAGATCAGAGGGACATGAATGCATTTAACTTGCAGTTACAAATGCAGAAATAATGTTTTGATGTTTTAAGCATAAAACTTTCAATATTGATATTAGAAATTATTAAACAAATTAAAATATAATTTAATTGTTCAATTAAAACCGCCAGTAGGTGGCAGCAAGTCACCGTTAATGAGTTTCAACCGATTCATTAAAACGGCTGATTCTTTTAAGAACGAAGCATTTGACTGTCTTAATGAGTGAGTCATTGAATCATTCGTTCAAACGATTTGTTCATTCAGTAAGGAAACATCGTCATGTGCTGCTCAGAGACAGTCCTGTGTCTTTGTTTTGAACTATTTTCGTTGGCGAAATGGAGCAAAAACAGGCAATGCTGTAAATGTAAGTCACTTAATATTAACTTCTTGTTTATTGAACTGTTGTTTAAAATCAATATCACAGTTGTAATCGTGCTGATATTCGGAGAAAAAACGGCACTCTTCGTGTGATATTGATTAACGTTAAATATATTAGATGATATAAATACAAAAGGCATACAGAGGAATTTTTTCCAGATAATCTCCAATATTGAGAGCATTATAAATCAACAAGTGATTGCGTGCACTAGTGCAAGCGCATTAACTTACTAGACTATCATCACGTAGAGTTAAGAGCATGTGTGGGCTCTCTAGATGTGTTTTTTTGTAAAGTGAGGGACGATATCGCACACCCCTTGAAGTTAAAATTTACCCACCAGAGCTTGTTGCAAATGTGTTTGTATGTCTCTCTTGGCCAGAGACTCTTTTTTGTTCAATCTGACTTTGTCTCTCGTGGAGACTTGGGACGTGTTGTATCTGTTATTGTCTCACTGGATTGATGTAGACTATGAACGTAGTGTGTCTGTTATCTCTTTCCTCACTGACTGGAGACTGAGAACTTGGTCGTATCTGTTGCTGTCTCACAAGCTGCTGGCATCAGAGGGGATCCACATAGTGTGGCCCACCCCTTCTTTCCCCCTGTGGAGCACATTTGCCTAATCTAAAACACAATTATTATAGTGTCTTTAAAGTTCTCTTACGAGAGGTTCTCTCGTATTGCGTAGTTACTACGCTACGGGAAAGCCTTTCTTTCTCGAGATACTGAAGCCAAAAATTATCCTTAATTTTTATAATCTTGTCAACGCAGTGCGGCAGCCTGCAGACCTAGGGCAGGCTTACTAGCGTGCCCATTGGCTGCCCTGCGGCAACTGCAGCAGCCTACCGCTGAGCCCTTGGCGTGACGTCACGACCAATGAGCGCGCTTGGCGCGCTTAATGCGTCACAGCCCGCGAAAAGGGGTGTGGCTTAGCGTATAAAAGCGGGGCTCGGAGGCTGCTTCTCTGATTTCTGTCTTTTCAGCGAAGCTCTACGCATCGCTGCTCTCTGAGGAAGCCGCCGTCGAAACAAGCGACCAGCACGCCGAGGATCTCAGCCTGAGGTCGCCGGCCGCCTTCGCCGCCTTCAGCTTTCCCTGCCTGCTTCGCTATCTGGCGAATATATCCTTTTACTGCTCTGTGTTGTATGTGTTTGTGTGTTCGCCCCGCGACACACTTTGCATCTAAAAGAGCGCGAGGCGTTGTTGCAAATGCCTCGCTCATCCTGTGGCTCGTGCAGAGCCGCGCTCAGCGACGGAGACCGCCACGTGATCTGCGCTCTCTGCCTGGGTTTCGACCACGCAGCCCGCGCCCTTCACGGGCGGCTGCGAACAGTGTGAGGACTTGCCGATGTCGACCCTGCGGGCTCGACTCGCCATGTTTCACGATCCTCCACCTTCTCCGGCTGCCTCTTCCGGGCCGCGTAAGAAAAAACGCCGCTCTCAAAGGCCTTCCGAGCCGGTGGTTATAGCTGAGCGCTCGCCGGAGCCCCTCCCGCGAGCCTCGCTCTCTCCTTCTCCCCCGCCCTTCACCGACGCGCAGCGGCCGGCCTCTGCCCGCACTGCCGTCGCATCAGGGGGTGAAGCAGACCAGCTGGTTACTCCCCTCTGTCAAGCCGCGCAAACGGCGCCGCTCACAAGGGATGTCAGAACGGACGGTCACGGGCTATAGCTTCCTTTACGTTACAAGGAAGCTACCCCCCCCCCCCCCCCGGATGACACACGCCCTCTCCCCCTCTGTTCGAGCCGCGCAAGGCGCCGCTCACAAGGGATGTCAGAAGTAGACGGTCACGGGCTGGCTTCCTTTACGTTATAAGAAAGCTACCCCGCGCCTCGGTCGCGCGCGTCACTCTCCGGCCACCTCCGTTTCTCACACATTTCTCAGTCCCCTCCTAGCTCAGGCGACTAGAAATATCTATATTGCAGTAAACGAGCCTGTTGTTATACACGCACGCCTGCAAACAAACGATGTCACAGCACATAATGACATCTTCCCGCTCTCTCTCCCTTTGTTCGAGCCGCGCAACTGCGCCGTTCTCAAGGGATTTCAGAGCGGACGTCACGAGCACCGGCGAAAGGAGGAAGAGAGAGTGATTTCGTCCCGCTTAGGCCGGACTTCCTCCAATCCTCGCATATTTCTCAGTCCCCTCTAAGTTCAGGCGGCTGGAAATACTAATACTGCAGTAAACGAGCCTGTTTTAATACACGCGCGCCTGCAAACAAACGCTCGGTCATATGCTCGCACTGACTGGAAGCTCATGTGTGCCCCTGTGGCTCAGTGGCAGAACATTAGGCTTCCGCACCAGAGATCCGTGTTCGAATCCGGCTCTGGCAGCAGAAAAACTTTTTTCTGCTTGCTTCTCCGAGTTCGCGGCCAGCTTTCTTACATACAGAAAGCAAACCCGCATCTCACGGGATACATATTTCTCAGTCCCCTCTAAGTTCAGGCGGCTGGAAATACTAATACTGCAGTAAACGGGCCTGTCTTAATACACGCGCGCCTGCAAACAAACGCCGAAACGAAACACGACGCTCGGTCATATGCTCGCACTGACCGGAAGCTCATGTGTGCCCCTGTGGCTCAGTGGCAGAACATTAGGCTTCCGCACCAGAGACCCGTGTTCGAATCCGGCTCTGGCAGCAGAAAAACTTTTTTTCTGCTTGCTTCTCCGAGCTCGCGGCCAGCTTTCTTACATACAGAAAGCAAACCCGCATCTCACGGGATAAATATTTCTCAGTCCCCTCTAAGTTCAGGCGGCTGGAAATACTAATGCTGCAGTAAACGGGCCTGTTTTAATACACGCGCGCCTGCAAACAAACGCCGAAACACGACGCTCGGTCATATGCTCGCACCAACTGGAAGCTCATGTGTGCCCCTGTGGCTCAGTGGCAGAATATTACGCTTCTGCACTGGAGAACCGTGTTCAAATCCGGCTCTGGCGGCAGAAAATTTTTTTTTTTTTCTTTTTCTGCTGGCTTCTCCGAGCTCGCGGCCAGCTTTCTTACATACAGAAAGCGAACCCGCATCTCACAGGATGGTGCTTGAGTATTTATGAGCGTCTAAACATATGAGCCATCAAAGCATTTGCTCTATAACGCCGATGGTGTTACAAGTGTAGAAAATGTGCCCACTCCCATGTGCTCACTGCTACACACAAAACACGGTCTCCCCGGTAACGCTCACAGAGCGCACTCTCATAAAGCGGACACATGCCGCTTGAGTACTAAGTGTAGTAAATGTGCCCACAACTCTGTGCTCACACCTAGCTGCTGCCCGCTCTATCACACAGTTACCCCGGGTTGCAGATCCTCTAAAGCTCACAAACATTCCGGCTCTGGCCGAAGGTGTCATAAGTGTAGAAAATGTGCCCACTCCCATGTGCTCACTGCTTCACACAAACATGGTCCCCATGGTAACGCGCATAGAGCGCTCTCTCATAAAGCGGACACAAGCCGCTCGAGTACTAAGTGTAGTAAATGTGCCCACAACTTTGTGCTCACACCTACCCGCTGCTCGCTCTGCCATTCAGTTACCTCGGGTCGCACACCCTCTAAGCTCCCAAACACTGGCCGTGTCATAAGTGTAAACTCTGCGCCCGCTCACGTGCACGCGCACTCACTTTTAGACATTACAATCCCCACGCCGCTTTCGCGCCAGGGGTGTTTGTCAGCAAATCGCGCTCCATCCTCTGGGACCGAGCTACCGAACGCTGTACAGCCGGCCAATACTGTTTACCAGCCCCCGTGTTCGAGCACCAGCGGCGCGCACGCCGCTCCATCCTCTCTGATACAGGTTCCCCAATCCCGCGCAGCGCGGCGATCTGAACCCAGAGACCATTCGACCCCTAGCTATGCATGCGGAAGCATGGGAAGCTATTCAGGGCGCGTCAGAATGGGTGCTGAGTACTATAAAACACGGCTATTCGCTTCAATTCGCTCGTCGCCCTCCGCGCTTTCTAGCACAGACGGAGACGAAAGTGAGTTCAGAAGCTGCGCACCTGCTTCAAGCTGAAATAGCGAAGCTGCTGCGCAAAAGGGCTATAGAACAGGTTCATCCTTCTCTGAGCGAGTCGAGCTTTTACAGCCGCTACTTCCTCGTACCCAAGAAGGACGGAGCGTTAAGACCTATTTTAGATCTGAGACATCTGAACAAAGCCCTCATGAGACGGCCGTTCAAAATGATCACAACCAGAAAAATCCTCGCGCAGATTCGCCCAGGAGACTGGTTTATCTCTCTCGATCTAAAAGACGCATATTTTCAGATCCAGATAACTCCCCGTCACAGGCCATTCTTGAGATTCGCCTTCAACGGTCGAGTATATCAGTACACAATCCTGCCCTTCGGCCTGTCTTTGGCACCCCGTACATTACGAAATGCATGGACACGGCTCTCGCTCCCCTGAGAAAACAGGGAATGCGAATACTGAATTATCTGGACGATTGGCTTATTCTAGCGCTGTCAGAGACGGAACTTGTGTCTCACAGAACAGCGCTTCTCAGCCATCTGGAGGATCTGGGTCTCTCGGTCACTGGACCAAGAGCTCGCTATCGCCCCGTCAGTCAATTTCCTTCTTGGAATAGAACTGGACTCGGTGGCTATGACGGCCAGACTGTCGGAGCAGCGCGCGCGCCGCATCCGCCTCCTCGCCGCATCCCTCCAAATAGGCAGCCGGGTTCCGCTGAGGACATTCCAGCGTATCCTGGGGCATATTGCCTCAGCTGCAGCAGCGCTCCAGCTGGGCTTACTGCGCATGCGCCCGCTTCAACGCTGGCTGAAAGCGCGCGTGCCCCACCGAGCCTGGGCGGCCGGCGGCTTGCGAGTCAAAGTGAATCAGAGCTGCATTTCAGCCCTGCAGCCCTGGCTGGCAGCCGAATGGTATCACACAGGAGTGACTATGGGAGTGATTTCACTCCGGAAAGTTTTCTCGACAGACGCTTCCAACCTAGGTTGGGGAGCGCTCTTCGAAGGCAGACCGGTCTATGGCCGCTGGTCAGACCAGGAGAATCTCCTACACATAAACTGTCTAGAGATGCTCGCGGTCGAGAAAGCGCTCAAACACTTCCTCCCATTCCTCCACGGTCACCATGTTCTAGTCCGCACGGACAATACATCGGTAGTGGCCTATGTGAATCGCCAGGGCGGTGTCAGATCAAAGACGCTCTGCACCCTGGCGGAACGCCTCCTCGTGTGGGCTCAGCACTCTGCGCTCGCTGAGAGCCGCGCATGTGCCTGGCCACCTGAACGAGGGCCCCGACAGACTGTCCAGGGACAACGTTCCCCCTGGGGAGTGGTCTCTACACCCCCAAACAGTCCAGTCACTGTGGCGCCGTTTCGGCAAAGCGAAAGTCGACCTTTTTGCGTCAAAAGACAACGCTCATTGCCCAGAGTTCTTCTCAAAGAACGAGGACGTGCTGGTCCAGACCTGGCCCAGCGGCCCGCTGTATGCTTTTCCCCCGGTCTCTCTGCTGCCTCAGGTCATCAAGAGAATCAGGGAAGCGCGCCACACAGTGCTCCTCTTAGCCCCATACTGGGAGAACCAAGCTTGGTTCCCGGATCTAATACAGCTGGCAGACTCAGCCCCCTGGCCGATACCGGTGAAGAGAGACCTTCTCTCTCAAGCCCGCGGCTCGATATGGCATCCCCATCCAGAGCGCTGTCTCTGCATGCGTGGAGCCTCAACGATTACACGCTGATCTGCCAGACGGGGTCATGAACACGATCATACAATCTAGAGCCCCCTCTACGAGGCGGCTCTACATGTCGAAATGGTCAGTGTTTAACAGATGGTGCACTGCTAAGGGGCTCGATCCACAGACATGTGGGGTATCGCGAGTACTGTGTTTCCTTCAAGAGTTACTGGACGCGGGCAGGTCCCCCTCCACGCTCAAAGTCTATGTCACGGCCATTTCAGCGCTCTCTGTTCAGAGCTGGGCCGCGCATTAGGAAGGAACGAGTTCGTCATCCGCTTCCTTAGAGGAGCCAGGAGGATGAACCCCCCGCGACCCCCCTCGGTTCCTATGTGGGATCTTTCACTGGTCTTGGAGGCCCTGAAAGCGCATCCCTTCGAACCCTTGGAAACTGTGGATATGAAATACCTCACGCTCAAAACCGTTTTTCTGATAGCACTGTCTTCAGTCAAACGAGTGGTGGAACAGCTCTTTGTTTCGTTTGGCGGGCGCACCAAGGGTCTCGCCGCCTCGAAACACAGCCTGTCCAGATGGATAGTGGACGCTATTGCTGCTGCTTATGCGTCTAAAGACCTGCAGTGCCCATTGGGCATTCAAGCTCACTCCACCAGAGGCATGGCCTCGTCGTGGGCGTGGTCCAGCGGGATTCCCATTCATGACATTTGTGCAGCGGCAGGCTGGGCCTCCCCCTCCACATTTGTTAGGTTTTACAACCTGGATGTTCCCGCCTTGCAGGCGAAAGTGTTATCAGTCTAAGTCTCGCGTATGCCAGCCCACTATCTGTGCGCGGGCTACGTTGTGTGATTTAGCTCTACTGGTTGAGCTGCACTATACAGGGAATTGTCAGTTCGGACCGGCCGTGCCGCTCCTAACCCCCTAGTGTGTGCTTATGTACGGCGCTAGCCCTCTGTGGGCCGCCCGGCTCTCTGCTATCACGTTCCCCGGGCTCTCCCTGGGACTCATTCAGTGGATGCTGGGCGCGCACGGCGTTGACAAGGGTGTTCCCGTAGCGTAGTAACTACGCAATACGAGAGAACCTCTCGTAAGAGAACGTTTCGGTTACTAACGTAACCTCTGTTCTCTCTAGAAGAGGGAACGAGTATTGCGTAGCCCGCCGTGCTCGCGCCACGAGCTCATTCGCTTCATGCGACAGAAACCAGAGAAGCAGCCTCCGAGCCCCGCTTTTATACGCTAAGCCACACCCCTTTTCGCGGGCTGTGACGCATTAAGTGCGCCAAGCGCGCTCATTGGTCGTGACGTCACGCCAAGGGCTCAGCGGTAGGCTGCTGCAGTTGCCGCAGGGCAGCCAATGGGCACGCTAGTAAGCCTGCCCTAGGTCTGCAGGCTGCCGCACTGCGTTGACAAGATTATAAAAATTAAGGATAATTTTTGGCTTCAGTATCTCGAGAAAGAAAGGCTTTCCCGTAGCGTAGTAACTACGCAATACTCGTTCCCTCTTCTAGAGAGAACAGAGGTTACGTTAGTAACCGAAACGTTTTACCAGTGCATTACTCCCTTTCCAAGCCACCATCAGAATACCTTTGGCTGTGTTGTGAACACAGTCCAGACATGAATGATAGAAAGAGATAGAACTGTCATGCACACATTCATTTGTATGTTAACAACATAATTTGTGTAAGATGTTGCACTATAAATAGCTGTCACTGAGAAAACACATTTCTCTGAATGAGAAAATAAATGTGTTGCAGTTTATATCAGTTTTAAGCATGGTTTTGTATGGATTCTTCTGGCTTCTCTTTGTTTCAACCACCTCTACTGTATCCAAAGGGTCCTGAGTAGTGGTGTGACGAGATCTCGCGAGACTAAAATGTGACAAGATTTCTCGTCGAGTGAAAAGCTCTCTTGCATCTTTTGCAGCGTCTTGCACACGACACAGCGTTCTAAAAATGCGGCACTCAAGTTAAAATCAGTTCAACTGAGACTCGCGTCTCGAGACCTTGTTTTTTCCACATTCCACTGCCAGCGTCTCGCGTTTCATAAAGCAAAAACGCCCCTTATCTTGTACAATGCGTGCTCAGCACCGCCACTACAGAGTACGCGCGATCACAAATTTGAAAGTGAAAGTAAAAAACGAGCTCCCTGATGCGCGCAAATTAGGCTGCATACTATAGCCTATCTCCCAATATCAAACCTATCTCTGGACTATGTTGTTGTGGCTCTGGTCTGTTTTAGTCTCAAATTTGCACTTTGAATACTGAGAGTACTTTGATTATGGTTGTACTTGCACTTATTGTTTGCACTAATAAGACTAAGTAAAAACTGTTATTTTTTGTGTTATTTATACTGTTTTTATTTCTATGTTCAATTTGTGGAAAGGGGTTCAATTAGGAGGTCACCCACAGCCTCAGTAAGAAGTTCTGGAAGCTCATAATTCATGTACAGTAAGGTCTGAAGAGACTCATACAGGAGACAAGCCAGTCAGTTGAGTTTGTGGCAAAACCTTTTACAGTGCTTGTATATTGTTGTCTTTCAATGTATTTGATAATTCATACTCATAAAGTAGAACTGAAATGACATTCATTTAGGGCTGTCGCGATAACCGAAATATTGTAGTACTGGATGTATATATACAATATAGAAATATTGTAATATTCAACTGACAAGCCAACCGCAGAGGAATGCAAGTAACCGCAGCAACTGCGATATTAGCATGTTTTTTTTTTTTTTCCCTTCTTGTTTTGAACTTCGTGCATACTGAATGTTAAGTTAATAATGATAACAAGACTGTGTTTATCATGGTGATTTGAACAGAGGCTTCATGGATTTGCATAAACAGACAGTTAATGAGAGAGATTGACTGAGCACGTGCGATTACCTGCGTCTGTCTTTGAGGTCAAGTCTTGTATATTCATTAAAAGGTTGCCGTGTCCAAGGAAAGCAAAATATTTGTCGTATCATTCTTTTAACGGTTAAGGGTATTTACCATGAATGTAAATTGCCAGCAGTGGCAGCGCTGGTCAGCATTCCACAGCGCGAGGAAGCCGCGAGAAAAAAAAAAATCAGCAAGTCACGCATTGAATCAATGCCATTGGTCTCTATTAAGTGAAGCATCAGCGTTACCCATGCGATGCATTGCTGGTCAGCTAAGCCTTGAAAAGTGGAGCTCAAAGTTAAAAATAATTAACTCCTTGTTTAATTAAATCTATCTTTTAATGAATCTGCGTTTTTGAACGTGTTCATTGAATGAACGGTCATGACTCACTCAAAGACAGTCCATTGCCGTAACAATGTATGCTAACTGTGCACTGAGTGATAGCCTTTCAATGCGCAGAGACGCTGGTTACTGAGAATGTCCTCGTTACACTTATTTATATAGCAACAAATAAATGTAAGTAAATAAAAATAAAGAAATAAATGACGATAATACCGCATATCGCGCTATTGAGCCACTCAAAATTACCGCAAGGGAAATTCCTTCATCATGACAGCCCTACATTCATTTCAAGATTATTAGTTAAACATTTCAAAATGCACCTGCAGAGCAGTCATGATTTTTGTCATTGAGGATTTCTATAAAATATTGTTAAAAAATCTCGTCTTGTTCTCTGTCAGTTGTCCTAGCATCCTTATCTCATGGCATTGGACATTTGTTTGTGCTAGTCCACCAAGAACAAATGAACTGTAGCAAACCTTTCTCCACTGTTGCAGTCAGAGAGGGCCCCATTATAAAACTGGGCCCTGGAATGTGCTGTTCACTACAATGTGTTACTGTTTGACTATTATAGGATCAAATTGTTTGTGTTTGTTTGGAGGGTTGTTAATGGAATCATTAAGGAACCTAATTTTCTTTGCTCTTTAAATTATACCCATCACCCTTATTTTAAATACAATTGTCCAATACATTATTTATTTATTTATTTAAGCGAATTAGTTGATTTCTTCCAGTCATAAGGTGTTTTTAATTACCCCTTGAAACATCTGTGTTAATTGTTCTTGGAAATGTGCTTATTTATATCACACCAAGTGTTGACTCACTCCCGCAGAGATAGATGCTGATTGCACACTGGTGATTTGTCTTGAGAAGAGTGAAGTACAGATATAAAGCTGAAGTATTCTCTGGAGAACAAGCCCAAAACGACCATCTGTGTCCGACTGCGGCTCGGGGCATGTCACCGTTAGCCCTGCACTATAAATCAACGGCACTGGAGAGATCACTCACAGATCTGTAGTGATCTGCACTTTATTTGACTGCGTGTAATATATCACCTCTGATTAATTACCACTAGTTATGACATAAAATGTGACTGAGCTCTTGAGGGCTCTGCTCCTCGGCTCCTGTCAAAATGACAGTTAGCTTTGCTCAGAAACATCACAGAACTTACTTAAGCTGGACTGTGATGCTATTTTCTTCTGGAAACACACTTTGTTGCATTATTTTCCTATTATCTCTGTAAAGCTTCTTTGAAACACTCTGTGTTGTAAAAAGCGCCATATAAATGGCGACTTGACTTGACTTAGCATTGTTAGCATTATTAGCAGACTTTTAGCAAAAAAATGAAGAGAAAGGTGAATGTTATGTTTTTTTACCCACAAAAGCTGAAAATGCGGTTCAGTGAACTATTTACACTTTAGAATAATGTTCTGTCATTAATAAATTACCACACATTCCAAATGAGTTACACAATACTAACATTCTAGTTACTACTAATAACTAACAAGAAACTTCGATTAACAAATTAGAAAGAAATTTCACTATTAGCTTTGCGATTAGGATTGCGTATTTTTAATTTATTTTATTTTGTGGAATTATGGGTGGAATAATTATTTGTTATAATATAGGTTCTTAGAATGGCAGCAAATATTCCAGTTTGTTGTCATTTGACAATAGTGTTTGGTATGATGTCTGATGTGCAGTTTTCCTCGCATGTTCTCTGTGCACGCATACACTATTGTGAGTTTGAGTGTTATTCAGATGAGACGGTTACAAGCTGAAGGCATACTGAAAATGATTGCTCTTGAAGGCGTCACAGTATATTTTTCCAGCTGCTGTGGCACATGCTCATACAGATGACATCATGCAGACATGCACATGTCTATTACGTGTTCAGTCTATAGTGTTTAATCGCCATCTAATGGCCTGGCAGCAGAATAGAGGGTTTTTAGTCGTTTTCGTGGATCTGTGTGAATGGGGATTGTTTTGACAATGGTGTTGTCTGTACACGAAAAACTCAATGGAAAAACTACTCCATTTTTAAGCATATCGTTGTCGCGTAAACGTACCCTGAGTTTGTATGTCTTCAGTCATCTGTTTCCTTTGTTCTAGGTTTCCTGCCACTAAACAGTTGTCATGGACATTAATTTAACGAGCACACCTGTCTGTATTCAGTTAAATATCTCTGTGTATTTAAAAGGCCCCCTGAAATCAAAATTTTTTTTTTTTAGCTTTTAGTATGAATATGTTAGCCTTAAGCCCTATTCGCACGGGATTAGTATTACCTAGGGACCTCCGGTAATTTGTAACTCTGATAATACCAGTCCCGTGCGAATCCCCATGTCTGTGATTTTGGCTGTTTTTTTATCAGCCTATCATTTCCTAAAGAACGTAATAACCATTATGGGCCGTTTAACAGTCCATTTTACGTCTGTATTAAAACTATATTAACAATAAAATATCTCGATATGCCCTACTCCAATCCGATTATAGTTTTTCTCCGATAAAAACTATGAAGTGCTGCAAAAGAGAAAACAAACTACAGTAAAGACGTGATCCGGAAGCTCAACTCGGACCGTTGTCATGGAAACGTCAAATTAAGCATTTTGGCGCAGCATGGAAGCTCTTTTGGGAAGTTTGGACGCTTTTTGTGGTAGTGTAACTTAGTAGTCTGTATCGTGGAGCATTTCTTTGTCTCACACGGCCTCTAAAGACGTCCATCCTGTAAGTATCTCAAGAAATCAAAGTGTGAAAGGGTAAAAATTATATAAAATGAAATAAACCAAATAAAATGAATAGAAAAACAAGCCTATCGCGACGTTTCGGTATTTATAATACCTTCTTCAGGCAGGCTTGTTGTAAATATGGACAAAGAATAAAAGAAAAAGAAGATATATTATATATTTATACAATAATATGATATTCTATAATATATATAATATATTTCTCTAATAAATTGGTTTTAAATAAGTTATTTTTTTGAATTGCAATACTGCAGCGCGATCTTCGTCTCAGCACGTTCAGCTAGTGAAGTGTGAATGGGTGGGCGCGCGCTGTAAAGTCCGTAAACTCGAGGGAATTACGAACATTTATTTGCCCGTGTGAATGAGCCACCAAAAACACAGACGTCAGGGGCTAATTTCTTAATTACAGAGGTCCAGGGGTAATACTAATCCCGTGCGAATAGGGCTTTAGGTTATGAATAAGCTGGTGTGTTCCAAAACAATTACAAAATTCACATTTAGGAGATTCAAAGCATTTCTAAGCATTCTAAGCATTCAAAACTTATGCCGCATTCCAGGGAACCTGTAACCCGTGTTTTTCCAACCTTATACCCGTGAAAGTGCACTGGAACGGCAGTCAAACCCGTGACTTCCCACCCGTGAACTCGTACTAGATCGATGTACTCCCAGTTACGAGTTGGAAAAACACGGGTTACAGGTTGCCTGGAACGCGGCATTACAGTCTCTCACTTCCGCTAAAATGGATCACATATTTTTTTATGACATCACCGTGGACTTCAGCTTCTCATCACAACTTCTGTCCAGTCAAATGCTCTCTAGAATCTAAAGCGTCCCGCCCCCTATGCTATAAATACCACCTGGCCAAAGCGACCGCTGACACGTCACCATGCAATGCGGGTTGGAGATGAGTGTTCGGTTGCTCAAACGCTCGAATTTTATTACATTTTCCAACTATACGTTGGTTCAAAATGAAATGGCTAGAATTTATTCACACATCTACTATTGAATCCAACGTATTATCAGCGCTCGGATTCGCTTCCATGGTGCTGTCAAGTACGACTTGCAGTCTGTGAGGTAAACTTAATGCTATTGGCTATTTGAAAAGGGGGAGGAGCCATTCAATATGTCCCACCTTTGCTTCCTGTTTCATTACGTCAACGCATCATACAAAGCTGCGCGTTCCAAGGCACTTCAGTGGGCATTCCTCCTTGAATTATTTTTGTTGTCTGTTATCGTTCGTGTGTTTGTGCTTGCACGCCATCTCGCATTTGTGGATTATCTGAGTTGACTTTGTGTAAATAAAAACACTTCTATTTTAATCTTCTTCATCATCTTTGGACTGAAACGTGACACTAACAACATAGTTTATCTGATGCAGCATTTCATTTAAACAGAAGCAAACTATACCTAAAAACGTCAATGCTATTCTCCTGATGCCATGCAAACACTGCTGCTTTCTTCAGGAAACGCAAATCTGGTTGATCATGCAAAGTGGATATTCTATTTTTAATGCATTGCATAACATGATATAAATCTGATAAAAGCATTTTAAACCTTTATTTTTTATGGTAAAATGGTTTAAAACATCTTTTGTACGTTTTTAGCTTGTGTTGCTGCCTTGAATGCATACCCGTACACACATTTATGGCATTATTCAACACCCACAGCCCTTGACACGGACCCCGAAGTCTTGTACCCTCTCGGGAGAGAAAGGGTCTTATTCCATCCATCCCATGTGGGCCGGCCAGTTTCATATCTCTCCTCTCTTTCATTTAGCATTTATTTCAGACACAAAATCCAATCAGGTCCCTTTGGCCTCCTGTCCTGGCTGTGGTTCTGACCAACACTGCAAATCTTGCCATGTGTTTTGCTCATAACACCTGTCATTTCACAAGTAACAGACTTCAGTAAACCTGCTGCTGTTTTTCCCTTCATTGATCGATACACAGCCTATCAGTCAACCTCTTCACATGCCGGATTGTGACCTTGGACAAACATTATGGAAATTCCTTTTTCAAATTGACTGAAAGTAACAAACATTTTCCTGCAGTCAGGAATTGCTGTCAACAGTTCTCTTTCTTGATTCCTACTCTTATGGTCATGGAAAAACTACAAAAATGTTAAGGAGCAGAAACTGTTTTCAACATTGATAAAAATAATAAGAAATGCTTCTTGAGCAGAAAATCAACATATTAGAATGATTTCTGAAGATTCAAAAGATACTTAAGACTGGATTAATGATGCTGAGAAATGTTGTTGCAGGAATAAATTTCATTTTTAAAGTTATTATAATAGAAGACAATTATTTTAAATTGTAATAATATTTCACAATATTATTGTTTTTACTGTATTTTTGATTAAATAACTACAGCCTTGGTAAGCATAAGACACTTTCAAAAACAATTTTTTTTTAGCCTAATGCTTCCAAACTTTTGACAGGTACTGTATATCTTGCAATGTGACTTAAATATCTAAATTAATTTCTTGTATTTGTAACTTTATATCTCACAATGTGACTCTTTCTTATTTTATATTTCATCTCACAATTACATGATTTTATTTTTTACTCTGAGGCAGAATTATATTCTCATTTTAAAGCCTTCTTCGTCCCTGTGAGACAGTAGACTCTGTTCCGTTTCTTGTTTCGATGCCACAAAGCTTGTGTTTACATGCTAATAGCAGGTGGGAAGAGTGAATTATTCAAGTGCGCTGAAATTCGCCATCCCTACCTCTGTGTTACTGGCTGTCATCCATAAATCCTAAAAACACAAAGGCATATTGTCATTTTCTCTGAGATGGGATTGGAGTCGTGAGAGGAAATTACGGAGAAATAATGCCATCCATCTCTTTCTTGGCCGTAGGAGCCCTCAGCTCTTTTGTTTACGTCAGTCATGCATTATTTAGCAATGTCTTAAACATCAGCGGTTTGCTGTCATGAGAACTAGAGCTGCCTCATTCCACACTGAGCGAAATGTGCCTGCTTCTTAAAAACAGTGAGCCGACACGCACAACTCCACTGCAGATTTGACGACAATAATTAATCTGGTGGTGGTGGAGTCTAGTGTGCATAAGGGTTCTGCTCATGGTTAATGACTCGCACACATCTGAACGCTCCTCTGTTTGGATTTAAACTTGGTGACAATGTACACAATGCTGACATGGATCAGTTTACACTGTTGTAGCCGCAGCTTTGTGACTAAATATGATGCACAGTGAAAAAGAGACATGATTGTTGACGTGTCGTCTGTAATTTTATATTTGTGTAGAGTGACGTTAGTGTTCCTGGTATTTTGGCAGGAAACATCAAGCGCTGCATAATTTTAGGGCAGAATTATACAGAACTGCTTCGGCTAATGTAACCATGGTAACAGGGGATTAAAGCAGATTGCGCCACAACTTTCTTCATGTGTGGCTGTAGCTAAGTTTTAATGCAGCTCACCAATCTGTCACTGTCAAACTCTCTCTTAAAACTCCTCTGTCATTCAGCACTGCTAAAGTATTTCAAGAGTGTATAGATGGTTCTTCAAAGTCATTTAGCATTGGGATTTAAAACAGATCTGGTGTATCCAACAGTGGCTGGGTTTCTGTACAGACTCTGAGGTTGATGCCCTTTTTCATTAATCTAAAGATCTTCAATTAGACTCCTATTAGACAATTATATTAGATTATATTTTATATATATATATATATATATATATATATATATATATATATATATATATATATATATATATATACTGTATGTATGTATGTATATGTATGTCTAATTGTCTAATAGGTGTCTATAAAGGCTGCTCCGATTGATCAGGCGTCGATCGTTCTTGGCCGATAATTGGTGAGATGATAATTTGATCGGTGGTCTCTATAGGCAGTTCTACCAGGTGTCAAGACATTACATTTGCTACATCATTGCAGAGACATTGCAACAACAGCAATGACAGCAAGAAACTAGATCTGTGCGATTTTAGTGCATTACTTTCCTTCATAGCGTTACACTTTCGTTCTTCCCTAAAAGCCCTAACTTTTCGTCCTAATCAGCTAGATCAGTGATTGTCATAAAATACAGTCTATGGTTGCTAAACTGCAGGACGTGCTCGATAATTAAAAAGAGTTTTAAAACTGCATTAAGCCGTATTAAGTGATACTATTCCGTAAGCTTTTTGTGCGTGCGCTCCAAGACGGAGTGGAACAAGGACAAGCAAAGTGAACCTTGATCTTCGCCCAAATGGTTAAATGCACACAGAAATATGTCAAAATGCCCAATTTGGTGAGTATTCGCTTAAACACAGTTGGTTATGTCTTAAGTGAACATAAAGAATTGAGAAATAAATCACGTGTAAAAGTATATTGGATCCGTGCCTTCGGTCTTAAAGTGACAGCAACCTAATAGACTTGTTTGCCAAGTCAAGTCACCTTTATTTATATAGCGCTTTTTAAAATACATATTGTTTCAAAGCAGCTTTACAGTGATAACAGGAAAATAATGCAACAAAGTTTGTTTTGGCTGTACAGCAGATCTAGAAGAAAATATCATCATAGTCCAGCTTAATTAAGTTCAATGATGGTTCATTTTTCAATGTTCAAAAGTTAGTTTAAATTTATTACAAATAAACAACGAAAAACATCACATACATAAGTATTCACAGCCTTTGCCATGACATTCAAAATTGAGCTCTGGTGCATCCTGTTCTTCTTCTTCTTATTCTTGCTTTACGGCGGATCGCAGACTTATAAGTGCATTACCGCCACCTATCTTTGAAATGGACCATTTACACTCTACCTACAAACCCCTGACTAACCTCACAACTCAACTTCAAACACCTTCAATCTTCCCTTTCTCTTCTCTCTCCTCCACCCTCCCAGAGTCTTCATAGAGTTTCATTCGGCGCTGCGTGTTCAGCTCCTCCGTCCAAGGTGCATCCTGTTTCCACTGATCATCCTTGATATGTTTCTACAACTTGATTGGAGTCCATTTGTGGTAAATTCAGTTGATTGGACATGATTTGGAAAGGCACACACCTGTCTATATAAGGTCCCACAGTTAACAGTGCATGTCAGAGCACAAACCAAGCCATGAAGTCCAATGAATTGTCTGTAGACCTCCGATACAGGATTGTATCGAGGCACAGATCTGGGGAAGGGTACAAAAACATTTCTGCAGCATTGAAGGTTGAAGCACCCCACCAGGACTCTTCCTAGAGCTGGCTGCTCGGCCAAACTTAGCGATCGGGGAAGAATGGCCTTAGTCAGGGAGGTGACCAAGAACGCGATAGTCAATCTGACAGAGCTCCAGCATTTCTCTGTGGAGAGAGGAGAACCTTCCAGAAGAACAACCATCTCTGCAGCACTCCACCAATCAGGCCTGTATGGTAGAGTGGCCAGACGGAAGCCACTCCTCAGTAAAAGGCACATAACAGCCCGCCTGGAGTTTACCAAAAGACTCTCAGACCATGAAGAACAAATTTCGTCATGTCTGGAGGAAACCAGGCACCGCTCATCACCTGGCAAATACCATCCCTACAGTGAAGCATGGTGGTGGCAGCATCATGCTGTGGGGATGTTTTTCAGCGGCAGGAACTGGGAGATTAGTCAGTATTGAGGGAAAGATGAATGTAGCAATGTACAGAGACATCCTTGATGAAAACCTGCTCCAGAGCACTCTGGACCTCAGAATGGGTCGACGGTTCATCTTCCAACTGGACATTGACCCTAAACACACAGCCAAGATAACTAAGGACTGGCTACAGAACAACTCTGTGAATGTCCTTGAGTGGCCCAGCCAGAGCCCAGACTTGAACATTTCTGGAGAGATCTGAAAATGGCTGTGCACCGATGTTCCCCATCCAACTTAATGGAGCTTGAGAGGTTCTGCAAAGAAGAATGGGAGAAACTGCCCGAAAATAGGTTTGCCAAGCTTGTAACATCATACTCAAATAGACTTGTGGCTGTAATTGGTGCCAAAGGTGCTTCAACAAAGTATAGAGCCAAGGCTGTGAATACATATGTACATGTGATTTTTTCTTCTTCTTTTTTTTCTGTTTTTTATTTTTAATAAATTTGCAAAGATTTCAAACAAACTTCTTTCACGTTGTCATTATGGGGTATTGTTTGTTGAATTTTGAGGAAAATAATACAATTTTTAATTTTTAATTTTTAATTTTTAATTTAATTTAATTTAATTTAATTTAATCTATTTTGGAATAAGGCTATAACATAACAAAATGTGGAAAAAGTGAAGCGCTGTGAATACTTTCCAGATGCACTGCTTATATATATATTTGTATGGTCCAGTCAAGCAGACAAAAACATGAACATGATGAATAGGACATGTGGCTTTGCATGGTTAAACGACGTACAGCTATTATCACTTAGGGTGTACTCACTTTTTTGCCAGCTATTTTGACAATAATGGCTGTATGTTGAGTTATTTTCAGAGGACAGTAAATATACTAAAATGTTTGCTGAAATGTGAGGGGTGTAGGCTACTCACTTTTGAGATATGTATATCTACAGGGCTCCAGACTAACTTTTCCACTGGTTGCACTGGTGCTACCAACTTTCTCAGTTGGTCGCACCAGCACATGATTTGGTCGCACCAAATTGTTTTTTTTTTACAACATGGAATTAATCAATGCATGCTGATGAATAGTTGTCCTTATTTGTGTACCCTAGTTTTGCACTGATGTAAAAAGACTGACAGTGACACAAGACCTCATGTTGGCAAAATCTTTTAATCTTTTAAATGAAAACCATTCAAAATAACTATCAAAAAAACACCACGTATGTTTTTTAATGTTTGATTGTATTTTATTTAGTACTGTCAATCGATTAAAACAATTAACTAGCCTATTCGCGATTAATCACACTTAACATTAAAGGTTTTAATATATTTTTATATTGTAATAATTTCACATTTAATCTCCAAATTAATGTGAAACAACATAAAGTATATTTTAAATATTTGATCTATTAGGTAGGAAATATACATAAATTGAATAAAGTTACACCTCTCAGACTTCACTGTAATTTTCTCTGACTTTTTTCTTTGATTTGATTTTTTTACATTAATGTACAGTATCACAGAAGCGGGTTTATTAGGCTGCTGTCGCTTTAAGATCTGATGTATACAATGCGGATCTGGATCTGACAAGCATCCGATGTTGTCAACTCTTTGCGGTCATTTAACACTTTTTAACTAATTTAATACTGTGCTTACGAGGATACTCGACAAACTGAACATTTTGGCATACTTTTGTGTGTTTTTGTCCGTTCAAGCGTGAAAGAGAAGCGGCTGCGCGCTGTCTGAACACATTCAGAACTCACATTCTGAGCACATGAGTCCTGTGTGTGTGTGTGTGTGTGTGTTGCGTGTATCACACAGAGAGGAGATATAAAGACAGCGCGCCGCCAGTACAGATTTAAATTCTTATTTTTTGCGTTTTATCACGCTTGAATTGTTTATTAGCACTTGAATGAATGATAGTGTGATAAAATAATATAGAGCAGCCAATGGATGAAAGAAAAAATCTGATGCTGCATTAATTGCGTTAAATATTTTTAACGCGTTTAACTGAAATAATTAATCGCATGCGTTAACGTGTTCATTTTGACAGCCCTAATTTTTGTATGATAAAACATAAACATAATATGTATTTGTTATACTCCTTTGCTCACTTGGTTCCTCCCTGTCCGCACCTGTGCCCTCGTCATCAGTTGTGTCTGAGGCTGTATGCTGGCTCGTTGGCTTGTAATTCCTGAATTCCTAATTGGCGCGTTTCACCATCAGTGTGTGCAATGCGCGTGACATGTACGTTCTTTAATAAATAAACTGCAAGTGTCTTGCGGAAGAACATTGTAGCCGGAGCTACTTCTCTCCGTTAATGTCTATGGCGAGCCGCGAGTCACGCAGGCACTGGGCAACTCCGCAGCCGAGCCGACCCCGGGATAAAATAGTCAGAATATAAACACTTATTATAGGCGTACCGTAGTGATTCAGGATAAGTCAAAAACACGGTTTGAAAAATGGATTCATGATGTACTGATACAACGGCGTTCTGTTGCGCATGCGTGAATTTAACGGAGTTGTACATGACCATGCACTCGCACAAATGCGACCACATAAAATTTTAACTCGCACATTCTCAAAAAATGGTCGCATATGCGACCATTTTGGTCGCAGTCTGGAACCCTGATCTATATATCTATATCTATATCTATATCTATATCTATACAGATACAGATAAAAAAAGTTCATTAAAGTTGTCCTAAGACAAGAACGGGTATTGTTCAAAATTCATCTATAACTCTGATGAAAGGTTTTGATCCATTTCAAATGTTGACTACTGTATATGTCACGGGTGACAGATTACTTGAAGTGGAACGTTTGATGCGAGCCAGAGTTTCCGGGAGGGAAGACTTAGGCCGGGGGACCCGGGGAGTCTCTGGTTCCGGGTGTAGCGGCTGATGACGGGGCTCATCAACAGTTAATGGAAACCGGTGCGGGATAAGAACATGGGGCGCTGTGATTAGAACGTGCTGATGGAAGGGAGGGTAAAAAGGCAATACATTACCCCAGTGGTGGGTTGAGCCCCGGTCGAGTCTTTTGGACGGGTTGGGTCATGTTGTGTTGTGTTGTGGCATAGCGGGTTTTATGAAGCAGACGTGATGAGCGACAGGAAGCCGGGCAAAGGGTACGTTTAGCAGGCTGGAGATTGACGGGAGAGTGGAGAGAAAGTCGGCGGCAGAGAAAAATTAGTGATATTGGGAACTGGATTATAGCGCAATTGATGCTTGTAGTGAATGTCTGGAAGGGAATGACATTGAAACGGACATCTTGGATGAGCTTGCTATTCTAGAATGTGTCTGATGCTTTACCATGGATTCCCACCAAGTTTCCAGCGCGAGTGGTGGACGTAGCCCCACGCCAGAGCCTTAATTCCGTGAGTGTAGTCACTTGCAGTGCTTTCCATGTCCCTTTTCACGTGTGATTGTGAAGATTGTAACAGAACACAAGCCTGGGGGTGTTTGCCGAGGCAGTGGGGAATCTGGGTCACCAACACATCGATTCTCCCTGGTATCATCAATGAAGAAAAATTTCTCTGTGGTGAAGTATCGATTATTCTTCCTATCTCTTCCTCTAAATCATTGATGAGAACATTGGAGTGGGAAATCAATCCCTCCGTGATACTAATCCTTTTCTCCGTCTGAGCTCTGTGAGTGTACAGCTGCATTGGTGCAATACTTATCCTCCATTCTTTGTCTGGGTCCAGTGAAGAGCCTGCTAAATCTGTGAGTTATACGTACCCTCCATTATCTGTCTGAGGCTAGTGAAGAACCTGCTAAAGCTGTGAGTCATATATGTATCCTCCACTCTCTTTTCTGAGTCCAGTGAAGAACCAGCTAAAGCTGTGAGTTATACGTACCCTCCATTATCTGTCTGAGGCTAGTGAAGAGCCTGCTAAAGCTGTGAGTTATACGTACCCTCCATTTTCTGTTTGAGGCTAGTGAAGAGCCTGCTAAAGCTGTGAGTTATACGTACCCTCCATTATCTGTCTGAGGCTAGTGAAGAGCCTGCTAAAGCTGTGAGTTATATGTATCCTCCACTCTCTGTCTGAGCCCAGTGAAGAACATGCTAAAGCTGTGAGTTATACGTATCCTCCATTCTCTGTCTGGGTCCAGTGAAGAACCTGCTAAAGCTGTGAATTATACGTATCCTCCATTCTCTGTCTGAGCCCAGTGAAGAACCTGCTAAAGCTGTGAGTTATACGTATCCTCCACTCTCTGTCTGAGTCCAGTGAAGAGCTGCTAAAGCTGTGAGTTATACGTATCCTCCATTCTCTGTCTGAGTCCAGTGAAGAACCTGCTAAAGCTGTGAGTCATATGGATCCTCCACTCTCTGTCTGAGTCCAGTGAAGAACCTGCTAAAGCTGTGAGTCATATGTATCCTCCACTCTCTTTTCTGAGTCCAGTGAAGAACCTGTTAAAGCTGTGAGTTATACGTATCCTCCATTCTCTGTCTGAGTCTAGTGAAGAACCTGCTAAAGCTGTGAGTTATACGTACCCGGCCTCCTCTCTACCTGAGTCCAGTGAAGAACCTGCTAAAGCTGTGAGTCATATGTATCCTCCACTCTCTTTTCTGGGTCCAGTGAAAAACCTGCTAAAGCTGTGAGTTATACGTACCCTCCATTATCTGTCTGAGACTAGTGAAGAGCCTGCTAAAGCTGTGAGTTATACGTACCCTCCATTATCTGTTTGAGGCTAGTGAAGAGCCTGCTAAAGCTGTGAGTTATACATACCCTCCATTATCTGTCTGAGGCTAGTGAAGAGCCTGCTAAAGCTGTGAGTTATATGTATCCTCCACTCTCTGTCTGAGCCCAGTGAAGAACATGCTAAAGCTGTGAGTTATACGTATCCTCCATTCTCTGTCTGGGTCCAGTGAAGAACCTGCTAAAGCTGTGAGTTATACGTATCCTCCATTCTCTGTCTGAGCCCAGTGAAGAACCTGCTAAAGCTGTGAGTTATACGTATCCTCCATTCTCTATCTGAGTCCAGTGAAGAACCTGCTAAAGCTGTGAGTCATATCCTCCATTCTCTGTCTGAGTCCAGTGAAGAACCTGCTAAAGTTGTGAGTCATACGTATCCTCCACTCTCTTTTCTGAGTCCAGTGAAGAACCTGTTAAAGCTGTGAGTTATACGTATCCTCCATTCTCTGTCTGAGTCTAGTGAAGAACCTGCTAAAGCTGTGAGTTATACGTACCCTCCTCTCCACCTGAGTCCAGTGAAGAACCTGCTAAAGCTGTGAGTCATGTATCCTCCACTCTCTAACTGAGACCCACGAAGAAGAGTCATCCTTATACTCACCTCTGGAGTACCGTTGCCAACGGATCAAAGACTGCTTTTTAATAGACCTTTTAAATCAATAAAGTATTTGTTCTTATTAAATCCTATTTTGTCTGTCTGCCTGTTGTGTCCTTGCGGTGTCGGCTCCTCACAGTGGTGCGCAGGTGAGGGGCGTGGCCGGCCATCTGGTGTCCGCCCCGACCTGTGCCGGTGACATATAGCCGCTCTGGAGAAAACAGTGATGGCATCGTCCAGCTCAGTTCAGTTCTCATATAATGGTGTCAATGCAGGCAGATCAATAATATTGTTGAATATTAAAGGTGGTATCAGCGATTTCAGGCCCAAACATAAATGATCACATTCATCTAATATTTCGCTAGCTGCCCGCCCCATAAGCATGCTGTCAAAAAACCGCGTCTCTCTAGGTAGCCTAGGCTCTGAGATCTGCACACAAAAACAGTTGGTATCAACATCACTCAAAACCAAAATAAATAGTGTTCCAACCAATCACCGACAGGGGCGGGTGTTGTGAGGTTTTGCGCTCGTGCACGGCTGCCTATGACGGCTGCACGCGAAAACCTCACAACACCCGCCCCTGTCGGTGATTGGTTGGAACACTATTTATTTGGGTTTTGAGTGTTTGGCTAAAACGGGTGAAAACAACTGTTTTTGTGTGCAGATCTCAGAGCCTAGGCTACCTAGAGAGACGCGGTTTTTTGACAGCATGCTTATGGGGCGGGCAGCTAGCGAAATATTAGATGAATGGGATCATTTATGTTTGGGCCTGAAATCGCTGATACCACCTTTAAGTGTCCCCAATTAAGCAAGCCAAAGGCAGCAAAGGCATTGATTAACGTGTCTTTAATGTTAATCAAACAACTAAAGACAAAGGGAAAATTAGTCACTGCTCTTTTTAAAATGTAATAGGATTATTCTATATTCAATTTAGCTATACATTGAAGACTATGCAGTGTTGTTTTACATGTGATTAGCCTACTTTCTGTTGATAAAGACTAAACTAAGCTCTTCCTAATCACTTCTAAGAAAGGGAATGGAATATGTTGCACATGTTTCTTGCCAATAGCCTAAACAACGAGTTGTCAATTCATGAAATAAATCTTATCTCTTAATTTTAATACTTAATTATTGTTGTTAAAGGGATAGTTTACCCAAAAATGAAAATTATGTAATTAATTAATTACTCAACCTCATGTTGTTTCCAAACCCGTAATACTTTTGTTCATCTTCAGAACACAAATAAATATCTATTTGATGGAATCGGAGACTTTCTGTCCACCCATAGACTGCTACAAAACTGACACTGACACATATTAGTTTTACGATCCCAGCAAAAGCAACATTGCTGACTCATGGTGACCAGTGGGAACCGCTGTAATCTACTATGTATGTGTGAACTAAGAACATAGATTGTGCCATAGTTATCAGTAAATTAAATTAATCTAGGTTTTTACTGTACTCTCTGGAGTGCTAGATCAATAGAATGCCTTGCAAGGGTAGAACAAGGATGTTTGTGACAAAAATGTGGCCAAAGTATTTTGCATGTTAATGGATGACAATTAATTAACTTCTGTCAAAGAACTGCACAATAGTCAGACTAAAAGAAACCATCACTGGATATTTCTTGCATACAATTTAGTAACAGTGGAAATGATTTATATGTTTTCTGCAGGTCACTACAGGTTTTCACCAAGGTAATGATTTTAAAGGTAATGTCAAAAATCTATGATGAATCTAGCCACCCCACTAATTAATAAGGTAGTTTTCCGTAAGTAAGAACACAATTAGGGAGTGTTGGGGAGTAATAAATTAACTGAAAGCAGCAGCACAGGGCTCTACGGTAACTTTTTTTTTATTAGGAGCACTTGTGCTCCTAATTAAAAAAAATTAGGAGCACAGTCCAAAATTTAGGAGCACAGACAATTGAAAGGTCTTTTTTCCTTAACCCTCTGGGGTCGACAAATGCGCCCGCGCGTTTTGCTGGATTTTCTTTATATAGTAGCACAATAAACTTAAGTTTCTGGCACAGAGTGGCACAAAGGTCTCTGTCTTTGGATGATTGTTTTCAATAGTGTGCTTTTGTCATTTGTTGTGTATATTTGGATTATGTTGTGTTGTAAATAAATCCAAACAATCAAAAAGCCATTCTTTTTTAAATCTCCTCATTCTTTGTGCAAGGTTGCTCAGAATGACAGGGCCTGATAGCTCCTAAAATAGGGCCATTAGGGAGTGTCTTTGTCTTTCTGAGGTGTAAAAAGCTTACATATTAATGAGGTGATCCGCCCCTTCGCATAAAGCTTTATCACACAAAACACGTCTTACAGTTTTTAAATCAATATATTGTCGTCTCTGAATGAGCAGTCAGGATGATTTTCACATAGTTTTGGAGCAAATATTCTAGGCTACGTGATACAATTTTCAAAAGTCTGTATCAGTAGGGGTTTCATGACCTTATTTCAGTGACAATTTTTTTTTTGTATTTTCACAAACCACGCATAAATGTCATTATCTCAAAACTACAAACTTTTACATACATGCTGCTGATATATTATTGTAGCAGAGTTTGTGCTGAATACAGTGTAATCAGACTTTAGCCATGAAAATGTCACAAGTTACAGAAATAAGCACAAATGTCAGAGCATGTCAGAACACCTCCAGGCCCAGAAAACAGCTCAGACCCCAGAGGGTTAAAAAACACAACAGCTGTTTACAAAATTGTGTTTCTTTTACAAGCAATTTTTTTACCTACAGGTAGTGCTGTTTATATGCCTTATTATACTGTACTGTACATGCAGCCTTAATAATAATCAAAACATTCTCTACTAGAATCACATCATTTTAATTTACTAATTACAATGGGGAAAAAAGCTAAACAAAATAAAAAAACATTACATTTATTAGGGGTGTAACGATACGCGTATTCGTATTGAACCGTTCGGTACGAGGCTTTCGGTTCGGTGTTCGGTACGCATTTTCAAACCGAACGGTTCGTTGGACCATTTTTCCTGCCGACCAAAATTTCAATATTTCAAATGTAGGCGCGTTGCGCGTGGCAAGCGCGCTCATAATGTGACTCCGGCGCGACCACAACATTGTCCAACATCAAATGGCAAACGTAATGCAAGCGGAACGAAACTGCTCGTTATTGTGTGGTTGACGGACCGTTTATCAGTTTGGACCAGTGCAGCGCGAGCCGATCGTGATCAAGCAACACTGATACTACACAGCGCTAATAAGAGATCCAGTAAAGAAAGCATTTTAATTCGCCACAGAAGTAATAACATCGCTGCGAGATCTAGTGAGAAACATTCAGATTTCTCCGTTATTAACGGATCAAACAGCGCTGACGTGGAAACCAGGAAGAAACATTGTGCCATGAATGAACTATCCAGTGTCCATAGATCTGCAACATTCACCATGGATTTACTGTAGTAAAACTAACTGCAACCATGGAAGTTTGGCAGGAATAGTAGGCATAATGCCTTTAAGTAACGTTACGTCTAGGGACGTCGTTAGGCCTATTTTAGGGGGGCCGAAGCTACCCCAAAATGTTCCTAAGCCCCCCTAAATGATAATAAGAACTACAATAACAATTCGATTTATCAATAACCGTATCCTCATTCATATTTAGACGCAACAAATGATATATATCCAGCTACAAAAAATAGCTGAAAAGTCGGAAGTTGGACAGAAGTACAAAGAGTCGTAATACAGAGCTGCCAACTCTCACGCATTCACCGTGAGAATGAACACTTTTCACACGCTCTCACGCCACACATTTTCTCACGCACAGAAAAATCGCGAAGCAAAGAGGACACGGAGACCAACAGACTAGACAGAGCAGGTTACTTTATGATATAAAAAATCTCAGCTCTCAGATTCTGTCAATTTTATTACGAAATTCAAACAATAAATACCGTTTTGGCGTTTGTAAATGTGATGTGACAGATCCCTAGCGCACGTGAACCGATCATCTCTACTAGCTAATAGTAAAATAAACACGAACACTGTTGAAAGATACAGTAGTAGGCTACAACTTACCGAAATGTATATTCCTCATACATAATATCGATCAATCAGTGTTTTCATCAGCGTGAAGAGGTCAATAACATAGCTGGAGAACAATTATGTCACATTTACCTCAGGAAAGCCATTTAGTGAACATAATATAGGCTATAGCATGTAGGCTAGTTGGCAAGAAAAAAAAAGCTATAGAAAGTATTTTGCTAAATATGTGTTCTATATTAGGCTACATATTTATTATATTTTTACTTATATCATTAAATAAAGTTGTTGTTATTATAATAAAAAAACGCATTATATTTAATTTGAGTTATTTTTTACCTTAAATAATACTGCCAGCTGATAGGGCTCTCTGTATGTTTACAGCATTAGGTGAGTTGTTTTTTTCTTGAGAAAAATTAACGCCTATCTTGAGTACTTTTTGTGACAGCAACCCTATCATTTTTGATCAAAGATGTGGCTTAACTTCAGAATTTGAACTCAAATCAGTATTCTTATGATTGCGCTGAACATTTCTGACTAAGTTCAACAAACATTAAATGACTTATTCATAAACTTCAAAAAATAATTAATAAAAATGTAGGTGTGACGGGGTTGAGACTAGGGTAACAGAGTTGAAGATGGTAACGGGGTTGAAGAGACAAATACAGCTAAACATATACAGTTGTTTTTTACTCAAATTCACTGTAAGATTTTATATAAACGCAAGTTACAAATACCCTGGGGGCTAAGCCCCCCGTCTTCGTCTTCCTAGTGACGTCCCTGATTACGTCGGTTTTATTTTGACATTATGAATACAATTGCTGCCCTCAAATGTTAATCTGAACTAAAATAAACCTTTGTTTATAACTACTACAATATTACATTTCATTTTTTCCAAGGAGCTGTTTTGTTTTATATGCTCCTAAGAAGAGTCAATTATAGCTCCAGAATTGCTCAAAGTAAAAAAATATCATACTTTATGATGTTAGCTTTAATAAAAAAAAGAATAAAAAAAAATTAAATCAAGGAAATTTCTCTGGCATTTCTTTCTTTTTGCTGTATCAAAAACGTACCGAACCGTGACACAACTGTATCGTATCGAACCGAACCGTGAATTTTGTGAACCGTTACACCCCTAACATTTATAAATACGCATCAGCAGCTTTTTAAAAATGTAATCATATACTATAGGATAATTATATTATTTAAAGGGGAACTTGGCAACTCTAGCCATTTCTTCGCTGATTTTCACTTTTGTTGTTGCATGTTTTCTCGACGAGCTCCCCCTGCAGCTGTGGGGCGTATATTTCACAACACTGTCATAAAAAAAACTCACTTGCGGCACCCTTCTCCCCCTTTCTACCGCTGCTCATGTTATGTTGTTATTATCGGAGCCGGCCAATTTTATCGTGTGGAGCTATGTCTACCGAGGTGGGTAATACATCGCAGTATCATAGAACATTGTGTTTATGTCGAATTGCCGTAAAGCAGTTTGTGTTTCTCGCTCGTTCTCGCTTCTCATGAGACTTGTTATTTCCAACTTACCGGGACGTTAGTCCCCATGTTGCAAGGTTGGTTTTCCACCTGGGAACGCTGGGGGAGCGGAGAAAGTCACCATTTTCACCAGAACAGGTTATTTAACCCTCTGGGGACCAAAAACGCGCCGGCGCGTTTTGTTCGTTTTTTTTTTTAGCAATGAAAAATAAACACAAAATGCTCTGTTAATTTTGATCTTTCATTTTCGTGTAATACATCAATCGATCCTGTTCAGTTTCTATTTTTTTTCTGTATACTCACAATAAAAATAAAGTGTTTTGCTTTTTGACAAATAAAGAAAAATTAACATGATGCGATTTCTGCCTTCTCTCTGTCAGTAAACTCCCATTTGAAACGCGTTCGAAAATGATCTATAACTCCGCGAAAATTCAGTCAAACAGGCAAACAGACCCACGGGCATAAAGCTTGAGATCGCATCTTTTAAATGAAGTAATTTATATAAAAAACAAATATTCTCATCTTCTGTAATCTGTATAAAAAGAGAGCGACTCCAGTCGACCTCATTACGAGATGATTCACAGTAATGTGACCACGCCCCGGAGAGTGCGTGCTATTCAAACGCAAATTCTGAGAACCATTTCAGACCTGTGAAACGCCCACATCACCTGTAAACAAAGCGCGTCGCGATCGAGTGAGGCATAATATAGCCAACCTTATGGAGAAAAGATTCCTCACAACAGTGCTGATATGAGGAGCAATATCTCCTGATATGAGGAGCAGATCCCGCCGAGGAGTGAGGTAGGCTGTTTTCTTTTCTCAAGTGTGGAATAACGTTATGGAATAACGTTAGTGTAGGCCTATGCAAACCGCAAAAAGATGAATCGCATTTCTATAATATGACTCGCCTTTCTGTGAGATGAATGAAGGGTACATATTTGTAAAGACTGTTTAGCCTAAATATGAATTGCGTGTCTGTGTGTGAAAGAATAAACTGCTTTGCTATAGCCTACTGAGATGAGTAAAAATCGACTGAAATATGTTGAAATAAAATATCTAACGTTATATATATATATATATATATATATATATATATATATATATATATATATATATATATATATAAAAATATATATATATATATATATATATATATATATATATATAAATATATATATAAATATATATATATATATATATATATATATATATATATATATATATATATATATATAAATACTATTTTTGTCAAAAATAAAGTCATAGACTAAGATGTTAGATGTTCCAATGTTGGCTATATTCAAACTAATGAATACATATGATAAAATGTAGGCCTACAATCTTTTTTTTTTTTTTTTTACAAAGAAAGAGTACACTTGAAATATTGTTGAAATTGTAATTATTGTTGTAATTGTAACATTTTTAATAAAATAGCAAAACATATTTACAAGAGAGATGTAAGCGAAATCTTAAATGGTCAATATAAGTCTAAATACATCTTTTGTCCTTGCATTGTGGCTCAGTCAGTGTCACACCTGAGTGAATGGCTCATTATGCAGAGTGGGTGGGACACTGTAATCTAATGTGTAAACTACTCCTCCTTCACGCATGTTCTGACATGCTTTGCAAGCAAAACCTGTTTTACACCATTTAAATCAATGTATTTTTTTTTGTGAACGATAAAGCAAGACTATTTTCAGATCATTTTGAAGCTAGAACTCAAAGGGACAACATCTATTAGTCAAAAGTCTTGTGGACACATATTTAATATGTGTTTTGTGGTCTTAATTCAGAAACTTTCTTTTTTTTTTTTTTCAATAACCACGCATAAACATTATTCTCTTAAAAATACAAACATCTACATACACGTTGCTTGCATATTATGGTAGCCCTGTTTGTGCTATATAGAGTGAATTTACACCTTAGCCATTAACATGTTTATAAATAACTGAAAAAAGCACAAATGTCAAGGCATGTCAGAACATCTCAAGGACCCCAAAAACAGCTTGGTCCCCAGAGGGTTAACCATCCAAATGATTTCTAAACGTTTTTATTAAGTTGAAATAGTTGCCAAGTTCCCCTTTAAATCAATGTAGATAGCTTCATTTGTTTCTAACATATACAGTGGAGAAAATAATTATTTGATCCCCTGCTGATTTTGTAAGTTTGCCCACTTACAAACAAATGAAGGGTCAATCATTTTATGGTAGGTTTAATTTAACGGATAGAGACAGAATATCAACCAAAAAAATCCAGAAAAAAAATTATATATAGGTTATAAATTGAGTTACATTTCAGTGAGTGAAATAAGTATTTGATCCCCAAGAAAAACATAATTTAGTTCTTGGTGGAGAAACCCTTGTTGGCAAGCACAGAGTTGAGACATTTCCTGTAGTTGGTCACCAGGTTTGCACACATCTCAGGAAAGATTTTGGTCCATTCCTCTTCACAGATCCTTTCTAAAGGTTTCTTAAGGTTTCTTGGCTGTCGCTTTGCAACTTGAAGTTTCAGCTCCCTCCACAGATTTTCTATAGGATTAAGGTCTGGAGACTGGCTAGGCCACTCCAAGACCTTAACATGCTTCTTCTTAAGCCACTCCTTTGTTCCCTTGGTGGTATATTTTGGGTCATTGTCATGCTGGAAGACCCATCTTCAGTGTTCTGGCTGAAGGAAGGAGGTTCTCGCCCAAGATTTTACAGTACATGGCCCAGTTTTTACAAACACGACGAGATGAGTTGATGCCAAAGAGCTCAATTTTGGTCTCATCTGATGACAGCACTTTCTCCCAAGCCTTCTCGAAATCATTTAGATGTTTATTGGCAAACTTCAGACGGGCCTGTACATGTGCCTTCCTGAGCAGGGGGACCTTGTGGGCGCTGCAGGATTTCAATCCATTGCGCCGTAGTGTGTTACCAATGGTTTGCTTGGTGACTGTGGTCCAAACTGCCTTTAGATCATTAACCTGCCATGTAGTTCTGGGCTGATCCCTCACCTTTCTCATGATCATCAATACCCCATGAGGCGGGATCTTGCATGAAGCTCCAGACCGAGGGCGACTGATTGTTATTTTGTATTTCTTCCATTTCCGAATAATGGCACCAACAGTGGCCGTCTTCTCACCAAGCTTCTTGCTGATGGTCTTGTAGCCCATTCCAGCCTTGTGCAGGTCTACAATCTTGTCTCTGATGTCCTTTGACAGCTCTCTGGTCTTGCCCATGGTGGTGGAGAGATTGGAATGGAAGATGCAGATTCTGTGGACAGGTGTCTTTTATACACATACCAAGCTGATATTAGAAGTACTTTCTTAAAGTGACAGGACTAATCTGTGTTCCACATGGCCACACAACCAATCTGTGGGAGGCAGATTTATTGCTGGTTGGTTGGGGATCAAATACTTATTTCACTCAATCAAATGCTAATCAATTTATAACCTTTATATAATGTATTTTTTCTGGATTTCTTTGGTTGATGTTCTGTCTGTATCCGTTAAAATAAACCTACCGCAAAAAAATTATAGACCCTTCATTTCTATGTAAGTGGGCAAACTTACAAAATCATCAGGAGATCAAATAATTATTTTCTCCACTGTGTGGTACTTTTTCTCTAAAGGGTTGTGTAGGTAACACTTTACAATAAGGTTCGTTAGTTAACATTAGTTAACTACATTAGTGAACTAACAATGTAGGCCTACAGCTGTATTTTTATTAACTAAAGTTAACAAATATTGACAAATACAGTAACAAATGGATTGCTCATGGTTAGTTCATGTTAGTTAGTACATTAACTAATGTTAACTAATGAAACTTATTGTAAAGTGAAACCATAGCTTAAATGCAGTTAAGCTGCTTTAACTTATTAATAGATTGTACAGTAGCTTGACAAAACACAGTTTCAAAATAGCTTCCCCAACACTGTTCATTAGCATGATTTGTAGCATTGTACCAAGTAAGATTTATCATAAATTACATTTACATTTACATTTAGTCATTTAGCAGACGCTTTTGTTCAAAGTGACTTACAATTTAGGACTAAATTAAGCGAGTCATCGTGAAGAGGCAAAAACAACGCAAGAAGTGCTCAAAATACGAAGTTCAGGCATTGTTCAGAGTAGCATAATCCCGATAAGGGAGGATTAAAGGAAAGGAAAGAATTTTTTTTATTTATTTTTTTTTTTTTTTAAATGAGGTTAAGTACTCACGGAAGAGATGAGTTTTCAGTTGTCTTTTGAATGTTGTCAGGGATTCTGCATTCCGGATGAGGGTGGGGAGAGCATTCCACCAGCATGGAACCGTGAATGAGAATGTTCTGAAAAGTGATTTTGTGGCTGTCTGTGATGGTACCACGAGACGTCGCTCATTGACTGATCGTAGACTTCTGGTAGGGATGTAGACTCGTAGGAGTGAGTGAAAGTAGGAGGGAGCTGACCCTGTGATAGATCTGTAAGTAAGCGTCAATGCCTTGAACTTGATGCGAGCAGCGAGTGGTAGCCAGTGCAGAGAGATGAACAGAGGAGTGACGTGGGCCCTTTTTGGCTCATTGAAGACAAGACAAGCTGCAGCATTCTGAATCATTTGTAGAGGTTTAGTTGCACATGATGGAAGTCCAGCCAGAAGAGCATTGCAGTAATCAAGCCTAGATATGACCAGGGCCTGGACGAGAAGTTGTGTTGCATGCTCAGTTAGGAAAGGCCTGATCTTCCTGATGTTGTGCAGTGCAAACCTGCATGATCGAGTGGTCTTTGGTCTGTGAAGGTCAGCTGGTCATCCAATATTACTCCAAGATTTCTGACCGACCTTGATGCGGTGATTGATGCTGAATCTAGCTGGATAGTGAAGTCGTGCTGTAGAGACGGATTGGCAGGGAGGTAGAGAATCTCAGTCTTTGCCAGGTTGAGCTGCAGGTGATGTTCCTTCATCCATGCCAAGATGTCCGCCAGACAGCTTGAGATCCATGGAGCTACTGTGGGATCATCTGGTTGAAATGAGAGGAAGAGCTGTGTGTCATCAGCATAGCAATGATAAGAGAAACCATGTGCCTGTATGATGTGTCCCAGTGATGTGCTGTAGATGGAGAAGAGGAGGGGTCCAAGAACTGAACCTTGAGGAACCCCTGTGGTCAGTTGATGTGCTTTGGATACCTCGCCTCTCCATGCGACCCTGAAGGACCTGTGAGATAGGATTCAAACCAGTGGAGGGAAGTTCCTGTGATGCCCAGTGATGAGAGGGTGGACTTAAGGATCTGATGATTCACAGTGTCGAAGGCAGCAGACAGATCCAGGAGAATGAAAGCTGAAGATTTGGAAGCAGCCTTTGCAATCCGTAGGGCTTCAGTGACCGACAGTAATGCAGTCTCAGTTGAATGCCCTTTCTTGAAGCCAGATTGGTTGACATTAGGGCTGTCAACGAATATTCTAAATTCGAATATATATTCGAATAGTTTTAAAAAACAGGAATTCGAACGTGAAAATTAATATTCGAATGTGAATTTCGAATATGGAAAAACACGCCCGCGGAAGCAGAGGCGCGGCTGTCTGCTTTGCGAGTGGGCGCGCGCGCTGCCTGAGGGACAGGTCACACGAGTCGCACTGTCTAGCACAGCGTCACTGCTGTAAGTTGACAGTGCACTAAAAAGACAATGGAATAAATTGCAGTCAGTTTTTCATTTTTTTAATACAAGGACCAAGAATGTAAGTAGGCTTTTTCTTTTTTAATAGCACTTTATTTTTTATGAACCTCAGGGTAAAATTTCTTTGTTGTCACATTTCTCGGAATTGTGTGCCTCATTTTATTTAACGTTAAACAGAAAAGTTCCATGTTTACCACAGCACAGCTCGCTCGGAGCGTTCAATGTCGGTTCTATACTGTAAAACTTCAATTAATGTTAATAAATTTGTTTCAATCACTGAATAAAGCCTGCTATATTTGGGACAAGAGTTGCGACCTTAAATTGCTTGCACAAAACTCTTGATCAGCACTCAACATGTGCTTATTGTTGTTGTTAATTTAAACCGTTATGCACAGAGAGAGCGTGAGCGCGAGGGCGCGCGCGCGAGAGAGAGAGAGAGAGAGAGAGAGAGAGAGAGTGCCTGCGAGTGAGCGAGAGTGAGGTCTGCGGTCTTGGCCATTAGTTTATTTACTTGGTTTTGTGTTGGTAATACATTGTCAAATATGTTTAAACTTAAATTTACTACCTATACAAGTAGTTATGTCTCTTTGTATTAATTTGTCCTGTTATTGACATAATGCGCGTCATTGACAAAATGCGCAACCAGATGTTCGAATAGTTCGAATATTCGTGTGTTTTTTAGAGGGAATATTCGAACGTCATTTTTGAGCAATTTTGACAGCCCTAGTTGACATCCAGCTGGTTGTTCAGAGACAAGAAGGATGTTACTTGGTTGAAAGCAACTCGTTCAAGTGTTTTCGCAATGAATGGTAGGAGAGAGATAGGTCGGTAATTCTCTACAAGTGATGTGTTTAAACCCCTGAGGTCGGCGGTATCGCCGGCGATACCAGCTCGCTTTTTTTTTATCAGTGTAAAAGAAACTCATAAATACTCTGTTGACTTTGATTTTCCATAGGAGTTTCATACATCAATCGATTCTGTTAAATGTGTATTATTTTTGTGTATACTCACAATAAAAACAAAGTGTTGTGCTTTTTGCCAAATAAAGAAAAATAAACGTGATGCGAGTTCTGCCTTCTCTCTGTCAGTGTAGTCCATTCTGAAACGCGTCCGAAAATGAACAATAACTCAGCGAATACTCTGTCAAACAGGCATACAGACACACAGGCATGAAGCTTGAATTCTCTTCTTTTAACCCTCTGGTGTCTGAGGGGTTTTCTGGGCCCTGGAGGTGTTCTGACATGCTCTGACATTTGTGCTTTTTTCAGTTATTTATAAATATGTTAATGGAAAAGGTGTAAATTCACTCTATATAGCACAAACAGGGCTACCATAATATGTGATCAACAACACAATAGCATTTTGCATTTTTGAGAGAATAATGTTTATGCATGGTTATTGAAAAAAATAAAAATGAAAGTTGCTGAAATAAGACCACAAAACACATGCTAAATATGTGTCAATAAGACTTTTCTCTAATGGATGTCCTCACCTAGAATTTTTTTCTTCAAAATGATGTGAAAATCATCCTGCCTAATCGTTCAAATAAAACAATACATTGATTTAAACTTTCTAAGTCAGTTATTTTGTCAGAAGAGTTTTATGCATGGGAGTGGTAATGGCCCATCAATATTTATGAGATTCAGACCAGGGGTGTGACATAGACACCCCCCAATGACTAAGGGCCATCAAGTGAGGCAGCCTGATCAAGAACAAAAGAAGTATAGGAGTGAGCGATAAACAAAAGTAATTTGTACAATCCGACCCCCCAAACATGAAACGAGCTGAAAGAAGTTAAAGAGAAAACAAATAACGCACACTATAACCTTCTAAACAATTATATGTTATAAATTATATGCGATTTTTAATACTGTGGATCAGTAGCCTACTATTCCCGGAAGCAACCTCCAAGTGGCCCAGCACATGGTCCCGTGTCCTCAAAAACGCATACGTATATTCGAAATAGTGCGCGCAGAAGCACATGCGCAAAACCGTTTTGTAAAATGATGAATTATTTTTATTTTATCATATGTCATTTTACAAAAGGACATTTTACAAACCTACGTTTTGCGCATGTGCTCCTGCACGCACTTTTTCAGTCAGAACACAGCAATCAGAGGAGGACGCGCTGAAAACTGTAATGCTGTTCTCTTCCTTCATAACTCGTACTGAGAAGGTTTGAGTTGCAGAGGAATTTGTGACTGTTTCACCTGTTCAACCACATCAAAGTTTCGTAATTAGTAAGTCCGTGCTTTTTCTCTTTTTGTTCTTATGTGCTGAAGGGCCGCTGTGCCTTGGTGAAACGTGTTTGTACGTGAAGAGCTCTTTTCCAAAACGCCATAAACCTAAAAAGCTTCCTCAAAGAACCACCAAAAGTAATGATTATGAATATGTAAAATATTGCAATAAGACATTTTAATTGTTTATTAACTTCTGGCAAAGATGAAGTTGACGATAGGCTATTGACTCGCGATCTTCGCAGTAGACTAGTGAACGCACCGGAGAAATGCACATTTATTAGGCTACATAGTTTTTTGTTTTGGATGGTTTTGTTTAGAACCAGCTTTCTGTAAATATATTTCACATTTTTTAGACCTGTGAGGCGAGTAGGCTACGGTCTGGTTCATGATGATATAATCTCCAGTTCAAGCACCTTATGTTGTGATTGCTAGCCTATATTTACTTTTTAATGTATTAAATGTATTAAAGGAAATTTGTTAATGAAAAAAATATTAAAATTAAGATACAATTAATACAAAACGAAATTCGTTTTAAAAAAAGGATTTGTGCTTTCTGTTTTGAGGTCTCTGTGAAAGTTTGAAAGTCTTTTAGTGCGCTTTCAGAGCGCTCGCGTACATAATGGAGAACTTTCACGTAATATTGTTTTTTCCTCATAAATGCAAACACGAAAAATAAAAGACAAAAGACCATTTTAAAAAGACAAACTTAACCAAAAGGGGGGGAGAAGGGGGAGGGAGGGTGCGAGGCATAGATTACCTAAACTATTTACCATGTGAATAGCGCCGGGGGCGGGGCGGCCTCAGCTCATTAGGAGATAATGAAGGGAGAAGGAAAAACGGTACCTCTCCTTGCTTTCAAACAGATTACATGAGTTGAAAACATTTGTTTTTTATATAAATTACTTCATTTAAAAGAAGAGATTTCAAGCTTCATAAATACATATATCACGTGTCTGTGTGAGAAGTATTCGCTGAGTTATGATTCATTTTCGGACGCGTTTCAGAATGGACTACACAGACAGAGAGAAGGCAGAACTCGCTTCGTGTTTATTTTTCTTTATTTGGCAAAAAGCACAACACTTTGTTTTTATTGTGAGTATACACAAAAATAATACACATTTAACAGAATCGATTGATGTATAACACAAGCATATAAAATAAAAATTAATATTAGTATTTTGATTTTTTTTTGCACTGATAAGGAAAAAAACGAGCCTATCGTTTGGGGGTTGCCGACCTCAGGGGGTTAAATGAAGTAATTTATATAAAAAACAAATATTCTCATCTTGTGAAATCTGTATTAAAAGAGAGCGAGTTCCAGTCGAGCTCATTACAGCTGATTCAAATGTAATGTGACTCCGCCCACGGAGAGCGCACGCTATTCAAACGCAAATGGCTGAGGCAATCCGCGCACGGCAGAGATGCGCGCTGTTTACCACAGCTCGCAAAAGACAGTTTAAATTTAAATCGCGTGTGTGAATGAATGATGATGTTTTAGCAAACTGTATTGCTATACTGAGATGAGTAAAAATCGACTGAAATATGTTGAAATAAAATGTAGGCTATTTGTATAAGCAACGTATTAAACTGCAAATTAACATTTATATGCCCTAATATTTCATAAAGACAACGTTACAGTCAGGCGAAATATGAAAGACATTTTGTTGACTAGATTTGGGTACAGTGTTTACTGTAGAATATACTGTAAGATTACACTTGAATTGTTGTTGTAATTGTAACCTTTTTAATAAAAAAATATATTTACAAGGTAGATGTAAACAAACTATTAAAAGGTAAATATATTTTTTTTCTTTAAATAATTTGTATTGTGTTTTATTAGTAACAAATTTGGGGAGAGGATAAATATTCCAAAACTGAAAATACAGTATGAGAATTAACTGCACAATTACTAGACATGTTTACCTTGGATATTATACAATTTGCAAGCACAATGTGTGAGAAAAAAAAAAAAAAAAAAAAAAAGCAACAAAAAATGTAGGCTATATAAAATATTTGTATAAATATATACACACACACACACATATATATATATATATATATATATATATATATATATATATATATATATATATATATATATATATATATATATATATATATGTATGTATATATGTGTGTGTGTGTGTCTGTGTGTATGAAGAGTTCAGATGCAGAAGCCTCTAAATGCCATCTGAAATTTTCTTCTAGAATGATCATTTTTATGAAGCTTGTATATTTAAGTTAGCTATAGGTGACACACCTGAATGAATGACTCATTAAGTATGCAGGGGCATTGTCTCATCAGGTGTGAACTACTAAATATGCATGATCGTTTACGCCCCATCCACATATTGCCTTTCCAAACTAAAAGTGTTTTGCAAAACTTAAATCAATGTATCGTTTTATGTGAATGATTAGGCAGGATGATTTTCACATCATTTTGAAGAAAAAACTCTAGGCTCCCAAAACTCTCCATTAGTCAAAAGTCTTATTGACATATATTTAGTATGTGTTTTGTGGCCTTATTTCAGAAACTTTCATTTTTAGTTTTTTCAATAACCATGCATAAACCTTATTCTCTCAAAAATGAAAACATGTACATACATGTGGCTCACATATCATGGTAGTCCTGTTTGTGCTAAATAGAGTGTCATTTTTTTTTTGCCATTGATATGTTTATAAGCAACTGAAAAAAGCACAAATGTCAGGGCATGTCAGAACATCTCAAGGACCCCAAAAACACCCCAGACCCCAGAGGGTTAATGTTTTTTTTTAACCTGTTAAGCTGCAACCCCACTTTTGAAAAATCCCCAGAAATGACATACCCAAACTGAAACAGATACAGTTCATGAACCCTTTGTACTAAAAGCACAAGTATGGTCTCATTTGAAAGCTGACACCTGGCAGTTTATTGTAAATGTAGAATTAATTATTGTCATAATGACAAAAATTGTTATAAATAGCTTCAAAGTTTTGTAAAGTTATTAGAAATTAATTTTTATGAAACATCCTCATGAAAATAAAATTGAAGTTGGCACTGGAGCAATCTGCACTACAGCTAAAGCCACATTTCTAAACATTTTATGTTTAAAATCTGAAGATAATAAGTCCAAAACTCTGTATTTAGTTAAATGTTTTTCAAGACCATGTCAGTTGACTTTATTTTGATTTGACGCTAAGATGCTTCTAATGTGTATTGCCATCTTCTAAGCATCTATCCAGTATATTGTCTCTATTGTTTTGTGGTGCAAACGAGCCCCATTCAGTCTCAGTCTCCCCCTGCACACATTCACACCTCTCCAGCCTGGTTATGGCTCTAAATATGCATTTCTTTTGTCTGCATTATAGTTACTAACGACTGGCTATTCACATGCTATTCATAGGGTTTCAGTCCCTAATTTCTTTTCTCAAAGTTCACCTCACATTTTAAATAAAGAATAAAGAACATTCTTGAATAAAGAAACTTTCAGTAAGCATTCAAAAAAACATAAAAGTATAACTTCTAGGTTGCAGGTGCACCTAGGGCTAGCTAGCATGTTAGCTTAGCACACCATCAATACACAACCATTTATGAGATTAAAACCATGTTTGTGCTCCAAACTTACTTTTATAACGCAAGTGGAGTATTTTAAATAATCTTCTGTGATCTAATTTGGCTTCAGATAAAAAAATCAGACAGAAAATATACTATTGTATACTGTTCTGCACAATGATAGTCTATATAGATTAGCATTACATTATAAATATAATCTATTATTATGAAAATACCTGGCATGTCTTGAAAAACACAGGTAACTCAAATATCATTGCAATCATGTTTATTATCTTCAAAACATCTTTATCTGCATTTTACAGCGCGAACTCTGTAGCTTTGTGTGTATCAGTGACGTCCTGGAATGTCACATGATCATGGCTCTTCTTCATGTTCCATATATGGACAATTATTGTGCATATAGCGCCCTCAGGCTGTTGGTATGGATTGAAAACACAGTATCAGAGTATGCAAGCGCTCATAATGATTACATCGACGCATTTGGGTATAAATTCAATAAATATTATTCCTGTCTATAGAAATATGATGTGAATCTATGAGAATATATCAATATTTCTCCAAATCTGCACATTTTTGAGCTAAAGCCCTGAAGGACGTTGTTTTGTGTATCGCTGTCATGACGACAGCACGGGAGTTTTTTCTGAATGAAAGCGGCTGACGCGCATAATTCATATTAAAGGTATCGACTCATTTTTTCATTTCATAACTCCTGACACAAATTAAGAAATAACTGTCGCTATAAGTTTCTCAGAATACAATAGTGGTCAAATACTGAAACTTGAGTCTTATATCTTTTTAATGATGTATAGTTTGTCGAAGTATAACATTAAATCTGATAGTAACTTTGAGCTATATATAAAAAAAAACGCTTCAGTGCGCCGACGCACTGGTGAGGCTTAACAGGTTAAAGAAGTGGAGTAATCCGAGTCTGCTTGAATGCAGTAGGGAAAATGCCAGTATGGAGGGATGAGTTGATGATGTGTGTGAGTGCTGGTAGAAGTGTGGGAGAGATGGCTTGTAGAAGGTGTGAGGGGATGGGGTCTAGAGGGCAGGTGGTTGGATGACTGGAGAGGATAAGTTTAGATACTTCTTCCTCGGTTAGTGGAGAGAAGGAGGAGAGAAGTTTATTGGCTTTGGGAGATGTTGGTCTGGGTTCTTGTGTGTGTGGAGCTGAGAACTGATTGCTGATAGTTGTTGTTTTGTTGGTGAAGAAGTTAGCAAAATCATCAGCAGTTAAAGAGGAGGTGGGTGGTGGTGGAGGTGGACAGAGGAGAGAGTTGAATGTCTTGAAGAGTGATTGTGTGTTGGAGGAGCTGTTGATCTTGTTGTGGAAAGATGGAGATTTTGCGGCATGAACATCAACAGAAAAAGAAAACAGGAGAGATTGATACAGTACATACTCTGGTCAGATGTGTATTGTATGTTTTGATTTGCGCCATTTTCTCTCCGCTGCCCTGAGTTCGGTCCGGTGTTCACAAAGAACCTCAGATAACCAGGGTTTAGAGGGAGTAGCGTGTGCAGGCCTGGAGGAGATAGGGCAGATATTGAGATGTAGTTAAAATGGAGCATAAGGTATCCGTTGCGGTATTCACATCCATAGATGAGAATTGTGAGGGTGAGTAGGGCTGGGCGATATGGAGAAAAACATATATCTCGATATATTTTGCTATATCTTGATATTAGGCCTGTCGCGATAATTAAATAACCGTCTGATCGCGATTATTTGATCTAACCGCGATTGTTTCAGACAACCGCGATTATTGCGCTCTTTTATAGACCTACGGCACAAGGGGGAGTCATGAACCAAAATAAATAGACAAGCACTAATTACGTTTTCTAGCAATATATTCAAAGTCATCTGAAGCCATTCCATAGCTTAATGTGAGGGACCGTAGTATATTTACATTGTTAAATTAAAGTTCACAAACTCGTCTGCAGCCGTCAGTCATTCCGTTCAGCATTCAAACAACGCGCGTCGTCCGGTTACGACAGGATTCACGGTAAAACTTTCTCCAATGTGACAGTTTTTTGCTGTTTCTAAATGACTCGCTCGCTACCGTGTGCCTACACAGCACAAGGACTATGAATTGGCATCAGACACACAATAACTGGAGTTTAAAACTGTGAAGAAACAAATGATCAATAAACTGTTGGACTGATATACACTAGGATTTGTGCCCTCGACATTTCTTCGCTTTGTGCCGTGAACTTTTAAATGCGCACTTGTGCAGCGCTGCGCACTGCGACTCCATGTTGCATTAAGCACATCATTCTGCACCCGCGATGCGCATACGCGCTTTGTTCCGCTCTGTTTTGAAGCGTATCATATTATCATGGTTTGTGCACATTTGTTTTTATTAACATGTTTAGATTTTATTAAATTACTGTGCAGATGTTTTCAAAAATTACCTTTTGCTGCTGATTTATACACTCACTAAGTTTAATAAACAAATTGTCACAGCTATTGAATATATTTATTTAATATTTAAAGGTGTTAACTGTAATCTTACACTGCAAAATGATAACTTACAAAGGATTAAATTCATCACAATTATTTAATGAATGAAGCACAAAGCCCTAAAACAGACAATTAATCAGCATAATCGCCAAAGCCCCTAACACAGACAATTAATCGTCAAAGCCCTAAAACTGACAATTAATCGGCATAACCGCAATTATTTTTTAGACAATTAATCGTCAGCCAAATTTCATAATCGTGACAGGCCTACTTGATATACGATATATATCTCGATATCTTTACAGGAAAAAGAACCCCCCAAAAACTACTGCAAAAACAAATATGCCAAATACCACAAAGTCTTTTTTATTGAAGTGCAAAGAGGTAGGCAGTTCACATAGGAACAAGTGCTTCTGCCACATTTTTAAATAATATATTTTTTTTGTTCTTTTTTTTTTATAATTAAAACTAACCAGTGTTGGGTATAGTTACTTTGGAAAGTAGTTAATTAGGTTACAACGTTACCATCAATTAAAAGTAATCAGTTACGTTACAGCGTTATCTATTCATAAAAGTAACGCGTTAGAGTACTCATGCGTTACCAAAAATTAAAAGCCGTTTGCAGCGGCTCACACATGACAGACACAGCCCCCGGCCCCTTTAAATGCACCTAGAAGTCGTGACTCCTGACAATGAATAACGTCAGTCATCCGACTAAATTAACACTGCAGGATAACAATAACAGGAAAGACAGTCAGCAATAGGCTATTATTCCACATGGCGTTTTATTTATTTATTATCACAGAACATATTAATCAAAATTCGCACCTACCCAGCCCGGGTAGCCTAGGCTAGGCTACTGTATATGAGCACCATACAAGATAACTCCTGATTTTTTCTTTAACTCTAATGCAGTTATCAAAGTGCATCAAGTGTGCTTACTTGTAAACACAAACTGAGGTAAACAGGCTTGCAGATTTAAATCCATTTAGAAATGAACAACCAGTCAACGATCTAACAGAAATTAACAGCTGCCTGTCAAACAAAAATGATTACAAACCGAATTAAAATTTTGGCGGTCGACAGAAGCTTTTCACCAACGCAGAGAGTGCATTTTACCGTTATGTTCTTTTCCTTTTCGTTGACAAATTGAAAATCATGTGCGTACTTCCATAATCCAAACGCTGTCCTCTCTGCAATCTTGCCGGCAGTTCGAAAAAAAAAAAACACACACACACACACACGGTCGGTCAGGCGCAGGGCACTGACGTGTCACAGCCATTCATTGACTTTACGATCACAGCGCTTCGGCTCCGCTGATACATCCGCAGGTGGCACAGTAGACCTAAGCCTACTGTCTGACAAAAAGCAGGCTGCAGTCGGGATTTTCCTTTCCTTAAAATAACGAATTACTTTTTTTAAAAAATAACGAAGTTACTGATTACTTAACGCAAGAAACTAACGCGTTAAGTTACACATTTCACGAAAAAGGTAATTAGAGTACTCTAACGCGTTACTTTGTAACGCGTTACCCACAACACTGAAACTAACATCATCAAGTATGATATTTTTGTACTTTGAGCAATTCTGGAGCTATAATTGACTCTAGGAGCATATAAAACAAAACAGCTCCTTGGAAAAAATTTACTGTAATATTGTAGTAGTTATAAATAAAGGTTTATTTTAGTTCAGATTAACATTTAAGGCAATTGTATTCATAATGTCAAAATAAAACCGACGTAATGTTACTTGAAGGCATTATAGCCTACTATTCCTGCCAAACCTCCATGGTTGCTGTAAGTGTTACTACAGTAAATCCATGGTGAATGTTGCTGATCTGTGGACACTATAGTTCATTCATGGCACAATGTTTCTCCTGGTTTCCACGTCAGCGCTGTTTGATCTGTAAATAACGGAGAAATGTGAATGTTTCTCACTAGATCTAGCAGCAATGTTATTACTTCTGTGGCGAATTCAAATGCTTTCTTTACTGGATCTCTTATTAGCGCCGTGTAGTAGGCCTTACAGTGTCGCATGATCACGATTGGCTCGCGCTGCTTTGGTCCAAACTGATAAACGGTCCTTCAACCACATAATAACGAGCAGTTTCGTTCCGCTTGCATTACGTTTGCCATTTGATGTTGGGCAATGTTGTGGTCGCGCCGGCGTCTCTTACATTATGAGCGCGCTTGCCACGAGCAACGCGCCTACATTTGAAATAACGACATTTTTATAAAAATAAACAATATATCGATATATATGATATTTCAAAATCCATATCGTGTTTAAAAAATATCTCGATATATTTTAAATATCGAGATATCGCCCACCCCTAAGGGTGAGGGAAGAGAAGATGACACAGCAGAGGAAAGATGGGAGGGATAAACATTATTTTCTTTATTCAGTATCTGGATTTGGAATTTGTATTGTCATGCAGAATAAATACGAGTGTAAGGGTGAATCAATATTTAGCGCTGTTGTAATTTATAAGTACAGTACATTTCTGTTCATAATATTCAACGCAACCAATTCAATTCATAGAGAGGGAAGAACTGGCCATCTGTCTAGAAAATCTGGTAAAATAATTATTCATGTTTGTGGAAGGAATTATTGTATGCAGGCCCTTAAATCTATGACAAATTACCAAGTAATTGTTTTGGTGCTATGTTCTAACTGTTTTACCATTCTTACTCATCAAGTGGTCGCAGTGTTATGCAGTCTAAAGCCCTATTCGGATGGGACTAGTTTAACATGGATAGGTGGTTTAGTATTAATTACCAGAGCTTCTGTGATTTTAGTCCTGTCCGTTCAGTTGCGTTCTAGATGCTGGGACAAGTCTGTGGCAAAACTTTTCCACGTACCATTCAGATCAGAAAGAAGATCGAAAGCACTTGTTAGAGGCACGAAACATCTTTTAGCATTAGGTAAGTGCCTATTACCAACACAATCCAATTGGTTGGTTGCTTGAAGAAACCTTCCTGCAAAGCTACCTGAAAAACTATGCGCAACTGTACCTGGACAAAAGCCGTTTTAAACGCATAGGGTTGTTACACCATATATTGATTTGAATTAGTTAATAGAAGTTAAATCATAATAAATAAATTCAATTTGTGATTTTATTTTTGAAAGCATTCTCACTTTACAGCATTTTAACACAAGTGCCAGTACTTTTCACAGTACTGTAGCTTTGCAGGAAGGTTTCTTCAAGCATCTTGGAGACGTTCCCGCAGTTCTTCTGAATTTAGTCTGTCTCAGTTTTTTCTGTTTCTTCATGTAATCACAGACGGATGAGCCTTTGCAGGTCAAAAGTTTGGAAACATTACTATTTTTAATGTTTTTGAAAGAAGTTTCTTCTGCTCATCAAGCTGCATTTATTTGATCAAAAATACAGAAAAAAATGTAATATTGTGATATATTATTACAATTTAAAATAATTGGTTTTCAATTTATTATACTTTAAATTATTATTTATTTCTGTGATGCAAAGCTAAATTTTCAGGATCATTACTCCAGTTTATCACATGATCCTTTAGAAATCATTCTAATATGATGATTCATTATCAAAGTTGGAAACAGTTCTGCTGCTTAATATTTTTTCATAACCTGTGATACTGTTTTAGGATACTTTGATGAATAAAAAGTAAAAAAAAAAAAGAAGCAAATGTTTTAAAAATATAAATCTTTTGTAACAACAATATACACTACTGGTCAGTAATTTGGGGTCAGTAATTTTTTTTTTCTTTCTTTTTTTGAAATAAATCAATACTTTTATTCAGCAAGGATGTGTTAAATTGATAAAACGTGATAGTAAAGAAGATTTATATTATTAGGAAATATTTTTTTATTTTGAATAAATGCAGTTCTTTTTAACCTTTTATTCATCAAATATGTTAGGCAGCAGAACTGTTTCCAACACATTCCAACACATAAATCAGAATATTAGAATGATTTCTAAAGGATCATGTGATAGACTAAATGTCACATGTGACACTGAAGACTGGAGTAATGATGCTGAAAATTCAGCTTTGCATCACAGGAATAAATTATTTTTTAAAGTATATTCAAATAGAAAACTATTATTTTAAGTTGTAATAATATTTAACAATATTACTGTTTTTTTCTGTATTTTTGATCAAATAAACGCAGCCTTGAAGCATTAGTGACTTCTTTCAAAAATATAAAAAAAACGTAATGTTTCCAAACTTTTGACCTGTACTATATATATATATATATATATATATATATGTATATGTATATATATATATATATATATATATATATATATATATATATATATATATATATATATATATCTCACACATTGTTGTTATTGTTATTGTGTATATATATAGTATATATATAGTGAATAACTGATAACAGACAAAGCAAAATCCCTGTAAATAGATCCAGATTCTAAGGTACACTTATTCTTTGACTTACATTGTTGATCACACATTGTTGTTGTTATTGTTATTGTTAACTAAATTGATTGCAAAAAAAAGCTGAATAGCATATCTAAATAGGTTAGAAAAAAAAATTAACCCAAAAAAGTAAAAATGTTGCTTGAATAAATTTAAGGGGGCAAATGGTTCTGATTAGGGAAAAAAGTTAAGGAGGGAGGAGATAATAATATCCATCATTGAGAGGGAAGGTGAGCCAGGACCGGCTGAGTAGAAGACCACCAAGGCAGAGCCAGTGGAAGAGGCCATGGCATAATCTTGAAGTGATGATTAAATTGGCATTATATTCACATATATATGGCGTTGTATATCATATTTTCTTGATGGTAAGAACTCTAGCAGCTGCATTTTGGACTAACTGTAGCTTGTTTATTGAGGATGCAGCCACCTAGTAATGCTTTACAATAATCCAGTCTAGAGGTCATGAATGCATGAACTTGCTTTTCTGCATCAGCAAAAGATAACATGTTCTGCAGCTTAGCATTGTTTCTGAGGTGGAAGAAGGTGTTTTTGTAACAAGAAATATGTTTTTCGGAAGACAAGTTGCTGTCTTATATACCACCCAGGTCTTTAAAGACATAAGTTTTGCCGCTAGAGGCTTTCACTTATTCAAAACAAAGGCTTAGCTTGATGATGCTGTGAATGAGCATGGAATTATGGGAGTTGTTGTCTTCACTTACATAGCCAATTGGTAAGCAATCCGACGGCAAAAATTGTGTACATGAATGAGCTAATGAATTCAAGTTTTATTAACGTTACTGTGGTATGAAGCAGGGTGGGGCCAAGAGCCTGGGACATTTTACATTGCTGTTTTTATTATGCTTGTATGCCGTTTTATTTAAACATTTGTTACAAATAAAGTTACTATTAAAGTTACTTTTAAAGTCGACCTTCTTCCTGTTACAAATTAACGTTTATTTAATTTAAATTCTAATGACACAGCTTGAAGTGATGAATTACTAATCATCCAGGTCACTTTGACAAATTAAAATTGTGGGGTAATGCAGCACTGTTTTACTTGTTCAAAACAATCACACTAAACTAGATTTGAGTGTGTTGAAAGTTATCTTATAATGTTACTCTGTGGCTTTGCTCGGTGGCTGGTATTAGACACTTGTTGCACACTGCAGTAAATGTGTGCATTTGCAATATAAATCAAGAAAACCAAGATATTTAAACAACAAGAGTATACAACAATGATTCGTTTTCTGTCGATAAATGTATCCAAACAGTTGCTCACCTGTCTAAAACACATAATATATTAAAGCATCTTTGGTGGTTTCATGGGTTTCTACGGAAGTAAAACCGTAAATCAAGGGGACTGCGGATATGATGGCACTGACAGGCGACGCAATGACACGGGCCGTTACACTTGTTAAAATGGCTGATTGCTCTGGATTTAAACATTGTTGGAAACATTTGGGATAATGTAAGAACACAAGTCAACAGTATAGCTACAGGACAACATAGTAGGTTTTTTTTTTTGGATATTTTAATCCAAAAATCTTACATATTTATCTGAAAAGGGTGAAGTAACAGTAGATGCAAATTTTATTCTAAGAGATTCTGTGTACACAATTTTGGTAATCCCTTAGTCCAAATTTTTTAACAGAAATTACTGGTCATCCAATATTTTATATCTTTAACACACTTTATATCTTTATCAACTTGAGATTTCGTCTGAATGAGATGAAATGTATCACCAGCATATAGGGCTGGGCGATATGGCCAAAAAATCATATCTTGGTATTTTTTGGTTAAATGGCGATACACGATATCTCGGTACTTTCTACGTTTTTCTATTTGGATAAAGAAAATCTGTATTTATTTAAATATATATATATTTCACATCCTGCCCAATGATATCCTACAAACAATGTTGATATTGAAGGATATGGAAAAAAATATATAGTGAATGTAACGTAGGCTATGCAAAATATTATGTGCAAAAAGGTGGTTAAAATCACATTACATTCTAACATTGTAACATTACAATCTAAAAACAAAAATAATGCTTTTGTTTTTAAATTGACTAAAGGCTAAACTAAAAATGAAAATAAAAACAAAAGCACAAACTAATTATATTAGCCTGCTTTTGATTACCCCATTATAATGTTCAGTTTCATAAAAAAATATACTTGTATTTTAAAATCCACATATGGCACATTTATTATCTCCAACAACAAATATTTGAGATATTCTATTGTGCTCTGTACAGTATGTTTGTAGCTTTGACAAACGCTTGGCGCTTGGCGCTTGTCGCGGCGGCGCTCATTCACGGAAGCTTGACTTTTAGCGGAGATTCACTTGCAGAAGGCTCATCATCTCCTGACAGTGAAATGGACATATTTGTTTGACTTTCTAACATTTACAGATGGAGAATATACCTGTGAAATGTAAGTTAAGCACTGAGGAAAGGACCACATCTCAAACGCAGTAAACAGCGCAAGTATTTATCTGTCAAGTCAGCAACAGTATCTGTCAGAGCATCTGACAGGGCAAGCTGCTTAAACTTGTAAACTATATCTTACCAGTTATTTTGAAGCCCTTAATATAAGCTTGTGTCATATTTAAAGGAGCTGTATGTAAGAAATGTATTTCAATTAATCATAAAATGGCCCTGATATGTCACTAGACATTAAGAAATCATGTTCATTTCAAATACTTATATCACTGACAAAAGTAGTACGTCCAGGATATTGTCATTTAAAAAGTGAAGTTGCAGCCCTCAACTGATGTTGATGTTGTCATCTTGTGTTTTGGCCTGAAGCGCCGCCCTCCATCTATCTACCAATCACGAAGTCAGTAGTGTTTCTGCATCCGGGTTGCCAGCTCTGCTCTAGTTACCACAGCTGCAGCTACAAACTGCAGCCTACGTTCCTGCTGGATCCTGCAGCCTATCTGGCAACCTCGAGTCAGGGGGAGGGGGAGGGGATACACTGCTCTATACAGTAATTTGAAAGTGATTGCAGTACCAGTTTTGGCCACAATCTTACATACAGCTCCTTTAAGACAAATTGTACTATGTACTTTCACTGCAGCAGCTAGCACTGCATCCTCCGCTATTTTTCAGATGTGCTCGTATCAAACTACTGTATCGATATATAAACAGTATTGCCTCATTCCATATTGTTTCAAAAAAATATATCAAAATATCGTACAAACTCAATATATAGTACAAACTCAATATACCACCCAGCCCTACACCAGCATAATCTGTGGCTGCCATCGCATCATCCAAGTGGATGCTGCACACTGGTGGTGGTTGAGGAGAGATCCCCTGATATGATTGTAAAGTGCTTACTAGGGTGTACAGTACATATGAAAGCGCTATATAAATGCCTCATTCATTCATTCATAACGGCGTAAACTAATTCCATGTTTTCTAATAATATTACCAAGTTACAGCATGTATACTGAGAATAGCAGAGGGCCTAAAACAGACCCTTGTGGCTCTCCATAATTTACTGACGTTAACTGACAATTCCCTGTTTAAATAAACCGGGATAGGTACGATTGATACCACCTTAATGCTTGTCCCTGAATTCCAGTGTAATTTTGTAATCGATCTAAATAAGAGTATGTTATGATCTACAGTATGGTGTTGAATGCAGCACTATAATCTAAGTAAATTTAGTATTGAGATGCAGCCATGGTCAGAAGCTAGAAGTAAATCATTTGTGATTTTAACGAGTGCAGTTTATGTGCCATGATGGGTCCTGGGTCCTGAATCCTGTCTAAAATCTTTTCTTTTTTCTTTTTTTTGCAAGGAGCACATTTGGGCAGACACAATATTTCCTAGTATTTTAGGAAGACTTAAAAGAGGTCTGTAAATTTGACAATTTATGGATGTAGTTGTGGCTTCCTAATGAGGCTTAATACAGACCAGCTTGAAGGGTCTTGGGACATGACCCAGAGATAGAGATGAGTTAATAACATTGAGAAGGGGCTCTTCTGCTACAGGTAACAACTCTTTCAGTAATTTAGTGGGTATTGGGTCAATTAAAGATTTATAATGTTGTTGGTTTAGATGCAATGAAAAGTTTATTTAGCTCTTCCTGCCCTATAAGTTGCAATTGTTCTTGAGGGGTGGTAATTGAGGCTGAATCATAAAACATTGTCAAAGGTTGTACATTTACAATTGTATTTCTGATGCTTTTTATTTTCTCATTACTACTAAACTGTTTTAGAATATTCAGGTCAGGTGACATTTTTATGTTAATCTAGCCACTGTTCTGAATAAAATCTTTGTATTGTTTTGTTTATTTTCTATGAGTTTTTTTGGAGATGCTCAGCTCTGACGGCTTTTAGAGCCTTTTTATAGCGGTACATACTGTCTTTCCACGCGATTCTAAAGACCTCTAAATTAGTTTGTTTCCATTTGCGCTCTAGTAATACTGTTGTACCATGGTGCAGTACTTTTCTTTCTAACCTTTTTTAATCTGATGAGTGCAACAGTTTCTGATGTACTCGAGAAGATAGTACCCATACTGCTAGCCACTTCATCAAGTTTGGGAAGTGTTTGGGTACACTGAGCAGCTGAGACAGACAAGGCAGGTTATGTTTGAATCTAGTGATTGGAATAATTGTTCTACCTGGACAATTTGGATTAGGCCTACATATAAATCTGGGACAAATAACTAACAATGTCACATTGTGTCAGCAATATAATTAAATGTATTCTCTCTAAATGTAAGCTCTGATTGAGCTCCTAAAGGAATGAATGTGAATGAAGAATGAATCATGTTAAAAAAGTGATGTAATTGGCTGATTACCCTTTCAATATGATAATGCTCACTTGTCCGAAATGTTCAAATCCACATGAATACTGATGGAAATGAGAAAAGAGCAGAATGAGGGGTGGCAACTATGCTTCCTGTGGTATATGTAAAAGTAAAAAAATTTGGGGGTTTGCGACGTTCGTCTGTTACAGGACAACTTAGTTTGAATAAAATTAATATTTGTGTAGTGTTCAATGTTGTTATCAATAGAGATACGCGGATGGGGGTATTAGTTCATCCGCAACCGCATCACAAAACTCATCATCATCCGCACCAACGTTTTCAAAGCCGCACCCGCCCGCCATCCGCTGATTGTTTTGCGGTCTATGGACGATGCAATGCTCTGCTGATGCGAGCCGCAAGAAAGCCTTTGTCTGTTCTAGAAAGGATACAGCAAATATATTTAATGCTAATGTATGAGGCATAGGCCTACGCTGAGTTTCATTCATTTACGATGAGATGCGCTCTAGTTCAACTTCACAATGCAATGCAAGTGAACGCGGCGCATCGGAGCCTCAATGTCACGGTTATATTGTCTTCCATATTTGTATACATACATTTAAATTAAGATACAATTTGTACAAAACGAAATTCGCTTTAAAGAAATGCTTTCTACAAAGCAAAACTTAATGAAGTGGTAAAAATCATGTCTGACGATTTACAAAACAAAACTTCATTAAGTGGTAAAAACCATGTCTCCCGATTGCAAATGTTCATTGCTAATGTTTATTATTGCAAATGTTTTTCATTTGTTTAATAAATCTCATAATGATGGCACATCACTATATCATAGCTTTTATTTCTATCTCAAATGATTGGCGGTCGCTTGGCAAAGAATCAAATACAATTGGAAACGATGTAGACCATTAATAACACAGACTGTTAACAATTGTTTTTAATTAGTATTTAAACATTCTCTATGATAAATTTTTTTTGTAAAATATATTTTAATAACACTGTTTTGGCGGTTATTGAGATCTAATGACGGTGTTCAACTATTACCGTCGGTCTCACGGTTATATGCTAACCGTCACACCCCTACTTATAACACAGAATTTGTGTTTATGTAAAGTTTATGTAAAATTGAACTGTGTGTGTGTGTGTGTGTGTGTGTGTCAAAGATGCAAAATATTCTGAACTGTGTGAATGAAATACCAAGCAGTTGTTTTAGTTAGTATATGCAAAGTGCTTTTGGGTTAAAACAAGAGAGAATCATAAATAGCACAGGAGACATGACTCAGTAGAGTCTGCTTTCAGTAGAGTTTGACGTTAGTAGTCTATGTTGCTAAGCTAACAGCACAATGCTGTTATACACAGAATTATACATCTCACAGCACACAAATATAATGTAAAATACTAAATTTTGAATTTGAAATTGCCTACACAAAGGATGCAGCATTGCCTTATGACATGATATCCCAAACAACTGTCATTTTAAATAAAATCTTTTAATTTGACTAAAAATTATTATTTTATTTTATTTTAATATATTTGATGGATAGTTATGTCGCTGAATTATGATAAAGTTACATTCAAAGCTCTTGTAAAATGCTGATAAACACACACTTTTGATCATACAGTACATATTAATGCACCAAGTTGCTACATTGTTTAAAGGATGATGAACTGTTTTAATACCTTATGGGTTGTTATTTGGGGACGATTCATTTGACTTCAAAGTGTGACAATCTGTGACCATATAGTGATATTTAGCAGAGTTGATATAACTTAAGGCACCATATGGATTTTAAAGTTTGAGTTTTTTAAAGTTTGAGTTTGACTTCAAGGGACTGGTACTGGATTGTTTTTATGAATAAAGAGCCTCCACGAGAGGAAAGGTTTTTTTTTTCCTAGAATGAAAATCTCATTATTTCCAAGACCCCCTCAATAGTCTTTACTTGCGGAGACAAAGTTTAAGCGTTAAATTAATTGTGAATCCCTTTGAAGTGTGGTACGGTGCATATTGCTTATATAGATTTTATAAGAATATAATATTTCTTTACTGTTGGAGATTCTGAAAAATGATTTACAGCTCAGGAGGTTTTTTTTGTGATCTTTATTTGCACAGCATTTTAGTTGTAACAGAAAGTGATTGGATCAGGCAATCAAGGATTGATATGATAGATATGATATACATATTTATTTCAGACATTGTCCATTGTGTCGCATCTTGTTGTTTTTCAGAATCTCAAGAGTGCTGTGTTTTTAAGATGTTCTGCCAAGTAAAAAAAAAAAACAAAAAAAAAACAAAAAAAATAGTTCTAGACACCTAGGCCTACATTCTGACAATGTTTCTCTTTTGACATCTGTGGAAGTCCCTGATATACTAGAGTGCAGGCATCCACAAACAATATGTCTGTGCTATTCTAACAGAGAATCTTGAAACGTCTTTTGAATTAACATTTAGGTCACCTGTATGTTGCTTCTTATCAGAAGCCCTTTAATATGCTTAACCAAGATGGATGCAACTTCAGCAGTAAAATATATATCAAACTTGAAAAAAAGCAAGAAAAAAAAAAAGCAGTTCTAACAGGAAATGCATGGTGACCATGGCCAGTTGGAAGCCAGTTATGGGACTTTGAAATATCTAAACAGTCCCTAGATACCAATTTAATGAACTGACTTCAGTAAATGAACTCTGCGGGCACACAACAAGTATAGATTCTGATGACGTGACCTCTAAAGCAAGCAGCCCTTTAGACAGTGCACTTCTATAACATTTCAAAGGACAAACAATATTTATTCATGCAGTGTTGTGTTAGAAACCCAACTAAAAGTCACAACAACTTTTATTTTTTATTTCACATTTTTCAGTATAGTGTGATGGCAGTACTGTTCAAAAGTCAAAATAGTGTAGATTATCCCATTTAGTGCAAAATACTGCATCACTTTTGTCACATTGTATTATGTAATTTAGCAATTTTGGATTTTTGGCTTAAAGTTAGGATCAAAATCTCAGCAGATTATTCAGCAGATTAATCAGTTTGTCCAATATTAGATTTGATATTATCAATAATTTTTTTCTAGGTTCAGGATGTACACATTAAAATATCTAATAACAAATAAACAAATATCTAATAATAAATTTAAAATCTCTTTAAACTAAAATCTCTCTTTCACTGCATTCCAAGATGGATTTAAAAAAAATAAAAAAATAAAAATAAAAATAGAGCTGTGATGATAATGAAATATGCATTGGCATTAACTGGCGTCACTGAGAAATAACATAAAACTTTTTAATCTGTAAGCATTAGAAAAATATCTCTCCACAGGCCATAAGCCCCCTTACAGATAGACATTAGCTTAAAAGGTTTTTGAGACTGTCAGTGGGACTTATCTGTAATTGAATCAGGGAATTTTTGATTCTACGTAAATGTTGATTAACTACTGAGTCATTCCTCTAAACAGTCACCAAATCCACATGTGTAATAGTTCATGTAATTAAAATACCATTATAGTAGAAATAACGAGCCACATTTCCATAATATATTTGTGGTTTGGTTCACTGAATGTGTCCATGTGTCATTTACTGTTTAGTGGTGGCATAGCTTACGGAAGATAATAATCAATAAATTCAATGTTTAAATTGATTGTATTCTAATATGATTAGAACTGCATTGCCTTGAGTAGCAATGCATATTGCACCAGTGGATATAATTTTAGCTTGAATGAAGTCATGTTGTGCTCATTGCTGGAATTTGTGCTGCATCACAAATCCGGTGATTATAGTAATTAGTCCATGTAACCATATTTGGAAAACTATAATTGTTATTCTCTGCTGTAAAATTTTTATAAATCAGTTTAGCTCCCTTACATTTAAGTGCTGATTTCATTAGTAATATGTATCAAATCAAACATTTAAATGATGCATCCCAAAACAATTTATTTGAATTTGTTTAATAATGATTATTAATAGGCATATCAATTCAACATGTTTATTTAGTAAAGTAATTATATAAAAATTAACTTGATATATAATATATATCAATGATGCCCCTAGACCTGTACATAAATTCCGTAATAAGGAACTTTCTTAATTCAAGCTTGAAGTACCACATAAATGAAGTTGGCACAAATTGAGCCATTCACACAGGACAGTTAGATGGAGAGGAATAAGTGGAACAGAATTCATGGGTGATGTTTGTAAATGTTTTAAATCTTAATTTGTAAGTCTTTTCACACTTGCAATTAATGAATCATTGTACTTTTAAAAAAAATATTATACAGCATTATTAATAATGAAATTAAGCTGTTGTTTGCATTTCACATCAATGTAAATACTACATTTATGAGTCATTAAAGTTGGTATGTATTTGCCTGTCAATACATGCCCACAGGTTCACTGCTATTATTGCTTTGAGCAGGATGGATTGAAGGTCTGTACAATGTAATCCATAATTGTACAAGAATGTTATTGAACACAGTCTAATATATCCATTGTTATCATGACTAGAGAGCCTGAAATGAAGTGATTATGTATTCAATTACAAGTGTTTCAAATATATGACCCCTGCATAGTGGCTATAGAAGAAACGTGTGGGAATTTATCGACTGCTGACCTCAAGTTGTCTACGATGGTGATAACACCTACAAATCAATACAGAGTACTATTGGTAAGACAATTAATGCTGCTTTTCTAGTTCTGCATTTCAATGTGGTCCTCTGCAAGGACAGAGCAGCTTGACTTTGTCAATGCAGGCTTTTATATTAATCTCTGTAATGCTTTAAAGCCAAGAAAACAATAATGCAGTGTAGTGATTTTAAATCACTACATCATTCTTCTGTGATCTATCCATGGTCAGCATTATTTGGGATTTATTTTGAATGGACATTTTGTTGAGTTGCTTAAAACAAAGATAATTAAGTTCAACATAGTTTGTTTTTTTAGCACTGTCAGCAAAATAAGAGTTAGTTAAAGCAGTAATAAAAGATTTTGCCATTAAGATTGAATTGAGAACTGGATGAAAGTCAAGCCGCATATGACATACTGTATCTTTATCATATGTTTATTCCATATAGTTTTCAGGCACTCTGGCTGGATCATATGGGATTTGTAATACCCAATACAAAATGGCTAAAACAATGCAATCATAATGTAATTTAATAATGGAAAATGAGAAAAGTTTAAAAGTCTATTTACCATGCTTAAAGCAGTATGCCTGTCATTCATTAATTTTAATGATACGCACAAACAAAACTTTTGTTGGTAACACTTTATTTTGATGGTCCCCTTTAGACATTCTTTTGACTATAAGAAACGTTTGACCTACTTGTCAACTCTCTCTCATTGAGTAATGGTAGAGTATTAGTAGATTGTCTGCTTAATATGTGTTAACACTTTATTTTGATCCTCCCCCAACAGACATTCTACTGACTATAAGTTATTTTGTGCAAGACTCCCCTGGCAATGACTCTTCCAGTCACTAGTGAGTGCTGCCTGAATTTGAATTTGATTCATAAGATATTAAGTTACAATTTTGAAGAGACCTATTGGTTGTTTCACATATTCTCGAACCAGTATATCATAAAGAACATTCTGGGTTGAACGAGCGGCCCTAAGTGGACTGAGCGAGCGGACCGGAACCTTCATAAAGGCTCTCTCTGCTCTGGAAGAAATATTACCGCTCCGCTCACATGCTCTGATATACATACACAGGGGTTGGACAATGAAACTGAAACACTGGCCAATATAGTGTTGGACAGTTCACACCTATATATGCGTAGCCTGGAGGCCAAGACAGCAAGTCTTTATGGTGTACTGAGAGCCATGGTATCCAGGCTAATGTTGGCATATGAAGGATGAAACACTGGAAGCATTATGAAGCTGTCTGAAAGGGATGTCTGTGTAATAACCCAGATTGTATCCACAAAAACCATAATCCACAGCTGCCCAACTCACTGCAGAATTAAATGCGCACTTCGACCAAAACTGTTTGTCATGAGCTCCACAGGGTACATTTTCATGGTCGGTCTGCTATAGCCAGACTTTGTCACTTGTGCTAATGTCAAATGTCAGTTTCAATGATGCCAGCAGCAGGAATTTTGGGCTGTGGATAGGGCTGTCGCGATAACCGCAAAATTGTAAAACCGCGCTACTGAGAAGCCAACCGCAGAGGAATGCAAGTAACCGTAGCAACCGCAATATTTGCCTGTTTTCTTTTTTCATAAGGCTTTACCCTTCTTGTTTTGAACTTTGTCAGGGCTCCAAACAAAAAAATCAATTAAGGAGCCAATGGCTCCTATAGGGGAAAAAAACAGGCGCCAAATAATTTTTTTAAGAGCCACATAACAATGCACTTACTTTTAGTCACCCTGTTGTGTGCATGTCTCTCCTCTTCTTACAGTTTCAGCATTTTCATCTTGTGAATGTTCTGGGAACTGGAGCTTATTTGGTAACTGAATGTCACTTCCGACTTATGAACTATTTCATAAGTTCATATTTTGGCGCTTTCACTCAGTGAAACGTTCACGCAAAGCATCTCATTTCATGACGTTAACAAAACAAATGAAGCGATAGGCTAGGGGTGGGCGAGCACGATTTTTTTTCAGGAAAATCACAATTCACGATTTTATCACGATTCTTTTTTATGTTGGTTTTACTATTTTGTGACTGAGCATTACAGCCAAACTAATGTCCATATTTTAAAAACAAAGCCTTAGGTAACAAAATATAAAATAAAAAAGAATGGCAGAAAGGGGCGAAGATAAAAAATGTAGTCATTATTTTCTTTGTTATTAAATATTAAGATCAAAGATAAACATTACACACAACTTAATATACAAATGAAATAAAGAGTGTTTTTTCAGCTACAGTAGGTGTATTTAACAGTAGCATTGAAGAAAGTAATTAAATTAACAAATATGAAAATAAAACAAAACATAGACTTCACTGTATAAATTATAAATTGATACTTATTAAAGCTACTATTAAAGTTATCAGTCAAGAGCAGTGAGTAATTTTCTCTTTGCATTTTGTTGTTTCATTAACATTAAAGGGATAGTTCTAAAAATTAAAATTGTCATAATTTACTCTCTCAAGTTGTTTTAAACTTGAATAATTTTTTTTCTTCTGTTGAAAATAAAAGTTATTTGGAAGAATGTGGGTAACCAAACAGTTGATGTACCCCAGTGACTTCCATAGTATATTTTTCTCCTTTGGAAGTCAATGGGGACCAGCTACTGTTTGGTTACCCACATTCTTCAAATTATTAATATTAGAAAATATTAGAAGGAAATTAATACAGTTTTGGAACAACATTAGAGTGCGTAAATAATGAGATAATTTTTATTTTTGGGTGAACTATCCCTTTAAGGACAAGCGGCAGCGTGTTTACAATTGCTACTGTCTCTTTAAGAGCTGAGCGCGACACGTCTAATGTACACGCATTTGACAAGCAGATTTTCTCTCAATTTTCTCAAGTTTGCTTTCACTTTAGACATAACCGACTTTGTTTATGTAAACCTTGTGTGTATTTAACAGTATTAGCACAATAAGACTCGAAAGATAACTTAGTCCAGTATCCAGGCGCTGGTAGACAGGCTTTCAGTGCATGTGAGCTTCACATGTAGGCTACGCGCTGAGAAACGCACGCGTTAGAACAGCGCATCAGCTCGCGAATTAAATGTTTAACCGACAAGGCATTAAAGCACATGCAAATTATTAACTTTTGTGAACTGCAGTGTCCCGTTCCGCTGCGTTAACATTTTATGTGAATATACGTCGCGTTGTTCAGTATGTTGGGACAGAGGCGCCAGAACAGCAACTAGAATGAACGATTCTACGATATTTCTTCAAAAGCAGATCGTGGAGACATTTTAATCGTCCATGATCAAAAATCGTCATATCGCACACCCCTACGATAGGCTACTGGTTATAAAACATGCACGTAGGATGCAAATTTTACAATCAAAGGGAGTAAATTTGTATTGTCGCCAATGGCGACCTTGGCAGAAATTTCACTCGCAAATAAATATTTTTGGTCGCAAATGCGACCATTTTAGTCGCAGTTTGGAGCCCTGTTTGTGCATGTGTATTGAATGTTAAATAAGTTAATAATAGGGCTGGGCGATAAATCGATTTTATCGATTAATTCGAATGTGCAGTTTACGTCGATTTTTTTGAATGAAAATCGGTTTTCTCTTTAACATTCGCCGACGCTCCCCTCTGAGCTCCCGTAGCTCCGAACGGGCTCAGCTCTTCCCCCGCGCGTTTGGCATAGATACACAAACAACACGGCAAGACCGCGGCAGCACAAACACACCCGCCAAAAAACAATCTACAGTCTTACAAACTGAATCTGCAGGGCTGCCAACTCTGACGAATTCACCGTGAGACTCACGCAATCGTCACTTTTTACACGCTCTCACGCTACACATCCATTTTCTCACGCAGAGAAAAATCGCGAAGCAAAGAGGACACTGACACCGACAGACAAGACAGAGAAGGTTACTATTGCTATGAAACAAATTCTCAGCTCTCAGATTCTGTCGATTTAATTACGAAATTCAAACAATAAACACCGTTTTGGCGCTTGACAGATCGCTGACAGAGTTCAAGCGGCACGTGAACCGATCATCTGTTACTCTTTACTACTAGTTAATAGTAGGCTAAATAAACACGAATGATCAATAGGTAATTTGAAAGATACAGTTCAACTTACCGAAATGGAAAAAAATCGATCATCTGTGTTTTTCAACTGCGGAAAGAGGTCTAACAGCTAGAGGACAATATGTCACATAAAGTTACTTTTACCTCTGGAAAGCCCATTAATGACCATAGCACGTTAGTTGGACTTTAAAATAATTGCTGTAGAGAGTAGTATTTTGCTAAATATGATAACTATATTACATATTTATTATATTTTTTACCTATATCATTAAAATATTATAATGTTGAACTTGTTATTATAAAAAAACGCATAATATTTAATTTGAGATGTTATTTTTAACCTTTAATAATAATACCAGCTGACAGGGCTTTAAATTAACATGTATCTACTGTACCTAGTATTTATCCAAAGGAATCGATATTGAATCAAGATCAGAATCAAATCACAAGAATTGAATTGAAATTGTGAAAGCAATAATAAAAACAGTAGCATACCAGTCATTGTACCATGTAAACATTGTGTTGTCACTAAACTTAATAAAATTCTGTTTAGTTACCAAATGTTTTGACAATCACAATACACTTTATTGTGATGTACATTTTTTTTCACGTTCCCCACCAATCCCAATCCACCCATTTCATGTTCTGTTCTGTTCTGTTCTGTTCTGTTATGTTATGTTATGTTATGTTATGTTATGTTATGTTACATTTTCTCTGTTTACAAAGGCAGGGCCTGCCATCTTGTCTTTTTGGCTTGTTGTTTCTGATTGCACTTTAACCCCAAGGGGAAAATCCAAATCAAATCCCAGAAGGGAAAATCAAAACAAAATAAAGTTAAAAATTGTTTTGAACAATTTCTTTGTCATCCGCAGATTGATTTTAAGTAGGGGAAGAAAAAAAATCGGTTTAAATCGTAAATCGAATTTTTTGTGAAAAAATCGGGGATTTTTTTTTTAGGCCATATCGCCCAGCCCTAGTTAATAATGATAAGACTGTTTTTATCATGGTGATTTGAACAGAGGCTTCATTGATTTGCACTTAAGACTTAACAGACAGTGAATGAGAGAGATCGACTGAGCGCATGCGATGACCTGCGTCTGTCTTTGAGGTCAAGTCAAGTCATATATATGCGTGAAAAGCTTTCCGTGTCCAAGGAAAGTGAAATATTTGTTGTGTCATCCTCTTAACGTTTAAGGGGATTTACCATGAATGGCATCAGCGACAGCGCTGGTCAGCATTCCACAGCGCGAGGAAGCCGCGGGAATCAAAAAGAAGCGAGTCACACATGAATCAATGCCATTTAAGCGTCAGCTTCAGCGTTACCCATGCGACGCATTGCTGGTCAGCTCAGCCTTGAAAAGTGGAGCTTAACAACTTGTTTCATTACTATCTTTTAAAGAATCAGCGTTTTTGAATGTGTTCGTTGAAAAAACGGTTTAATGAATCACTCAAAGACAGTCCATTGCCGTAACAATGTAATACGCGCTGATCGACAGCCTTTTAATGCGCAGAGACGCTGTTTAGTTTCGGTTACATTGGTTACTGAAAATGTAGGCTACTCGTTTTTGTGCATGCTGACCACATGGTAAAACCTATTTATATAGCAACAAATAAATATAAATATATCTAAATAAATAAATAAATGGCGATAATACCGCATACCGCGCTATTGAGCCACTCAAAATTACCGCAAGGGAAATTCCTTCACCGCGACAGCCCTAGCTGTGGACAATATGAAGCATGTACTGTTCTCTGATGAGTCCACCTTCACCGTCTTTCCCACATCCGGGAGTGTTACACACCTTGTCTACACCAGATGCGAGTGGCAAGAAGCGACAAAAGCAAATAGAACCCATTATAATCAGTGATGCTGTCTACGCTGTCTTTGCTTCCCGACAGTAAACTGATGCCCTGTTCTATTTCTGACATACTCTAAGCAACTGGACTACTTCTGAGAAGGACAAATTAATTTTCTATGGTTGCTTTGCGGACAACTTATAGCTGTTGCAACGCAACAATGGTCGTGTCCGGTGTAGACATGGTGTTATGGTATGCAGAAGAAGCTAAAGAAGCCAGACTGTTGCTTGCCCAGAGTAAGGTACGGGGGAGGATCAGTGATGGTTTGGGCTGCAATATCATGTCATTTCCTAGACCCACTGCTTGTGCTAGATGGGCTTTTAATTTGATTAATAAGCTATTCGATGATTCAATATCAATTAATTTGGATAGATACATGAATATATAGTATGTTATTTTTCTCAAAAAAACAAAAAAAACCAAAAAAAAATCTCAACTAATACAGGGAACCCTGTCAGCTGGCAAACTATTATTAAAGGTTAAAAGTAACAACTGATTTGGCCATTTTTATAATGATGACGTTATAATAATTACTTTTAAAGATATACTATTAAATATCTAATTAATTTATAATAAAGTGCATTTTTTTGCAAAACATTTTTCTATAGAGTAATTTTTTTCTTACTAACTATATAGTTCATGGGAATTGAATGAGTATTCTGAGGTAAATCTAATGTCATGTGAGATATTTTTACAAGCTGTTTCATTGATCTTTTAAAATTATTTTTTAAAAGAATTTGGGATAAGATGAATAACTATTTTTTTTTTTTTTTGCTTCACATCTCTGGACAATGTAGTTTATATTGTAGCATTTTATATTAAACACTGATGGCTGTGTAGATCATACAAAATACATTTAATTTAACCCTCTGGGGTCGGTGGTCACGCCAGCGCGATTGTCTCGCTTTTTATTGCTACATTATTGAAGCATTTAACTAAAAGCAAATAACTAAAATGTGGCATCTATTAATGGAAATGTTCATCATATCATATTTAATGCTTGAGCATGAGACATTTATTGTTCAATCAATGTTTCTTTGAAAAAGACTAATAAATAAGTATTTTTTCTCTGCAGAAATGCAATAATACAATGGACTGCAATTTTTATTATTGTATGAAGTTTCCTGAGTTGTAAGTATAATGTTAGTAATATTTACATAATTTTACAAGACCTACTGCTATGATTTGGTAACATCTTTGCAAATGAAATAAGTATTACATGTGGAACTCATTCAAAAACATTTACTACGTTTTTACTAATACAGTTGTCAAGATAAACTAATAGTGAAAAATTTAGATTACAGCATTAAAAGCCGATCACAGTTTTGTCTGTTAAACACACAAATTAAATTATCTCACCATTACAATGCGATTTTTGCACTCTAATGAATGCAGTGTAGACACAATGTAAATAAGGAATCCATTGAGTGCAGACAGTGTCACTGATTATAATAGGAGTTGTGGTGAAAGTGCAGCACTCAAATCAATGATAAACTTATGCTTTTTTTCTCTAGGGGAAAAAAGCAGTGATTGTTTTGATTATTATTTTCAAAGCTTATTACCACATTGTAATCTCATTATAGAAATAACTGTTCTTTTATTTCATTTCATTATTACTGGTAAACTTTTAGAAAGGAGACATCAAAGCACTGGAAAGCACACCGGGAAGAACAAATGAATGAACAACACCCATGCTGGTTAAACTTAAAGAGAATGAGAGATGCTATGAAAGCATGTTATAGTTTTAAATAATCGATTTGCGGTACCACGATTTCAGTAAGTCAATGAATTGTGCAGCCTAGGACAAAAAAAGCCTCAGCCGTACTGTCCCATGCATAAAATTGGAAACAAGTGAATGTCGCTCCGAAGAAACACCACCAGCCTGTGCATGTTCATCAGCAATCGCCGTCACATACTAATTGTAGACAAGACACACCTGCAGATAAATTCTTCTGAAGAAACAACAGCATTGAACAAACAGGGCAGTGAACATGATCCAAACTGTGTTCTCTGCATTTCCCTCTGAGACAAGATATTATCATGACACAGATTTGACCACAATTTACAATGAGACAACCAACATGTTGTCTATCATGACACTCACATGACATCATGGATGCCGGGAGTAAGTAGATCAAAGCCAACAACTGCCATCATATCCAGACTATTTATAGCCTATGCTACATGAGATGATTGCCCTTAGATACTGTAGGATGGGTGACCTTGAACAGCTGTGCTCTAACCTACTAACAAGGCATCTGTTGTAATCGTTTTGTGGCAACATACTGTGGTCAACAAAACACTTGAGTCAGGAACTGGGGTTGTTTCCATTGCTAACTGGTCAGACAGCACCCTTATTTAGACAGCACCAGGTCAGACATAACCCTTATTTTGCAGAGACACATTCCATTACTGTTAACCTATCACTGAAACAGTATCATATGAAGTAAGCCCAGTGATATCACCTGTAAGGCAGCTGCCATGAAATCAGCGCACAGACAATTTGGATCACAAATCTTCTTGCAGGCTATCATTTTTATCATTTTTTTATCATTTTTATCATTTGTATCATTTTTATCAGTTTGGTTGTGAAATGTAGTTTGCGGACCAGACAGAAGTTGTCGGCGATTCTTTCTTTTGTAAAGTCATGCAGTGTGAAACCTTCTGTCGCCGACAGCAGTGACTGAATGTTACCCCAGATAGTTGTGCAGTGTGAAATGAACAGTGACCCGACTACTTTGAAAATCGTGCAGTGTGAACTCAGTGTGGACTGAGATCTGCTGCAGTGTAAACATAGCCACTGACAAGGCTGACCATTTGGAACTTATTGTACCTAAGTGGGAAGTTGTTCTGCTCATGTTTCATTAATAGTTTGTTTGATTTTGTTATTATAGTGCTTTTTTTTTTTTTTTTTTTTTGTATGAAACTTAATGAATAAAGAAATAATTTAAATAAAAAGAAGACAAGAGAAGGACAGGAAATATGAAACCGTAAATAAAATAGTTCACCTGGATAGTTTAAAATATTTTTTTCATTACACATTTTTTTTTCTTTTTTTATGTAATAACTGTTAATTTCAACTTAAAGCCTGACTCCACTTGGAATGACTTATGACCTGTATATAAGGTTACAATGAATTGCTATTTCCTGCTAGCCCAAATGCTTGAACATCACTACAGAAATGTCCATTTATTCTGTACTGTATATGCTATATATAGTAATTCACATATACGGCCTAAACTGAATGGAAATGCCATAACTTACAGATGGCTGAGATAAATTATTCTCATCTTTAGCCATATTTTGTATGCTCAATGAGTGTCAACATTTCACAGAGACGCCACATCCCATCTGTGTACTGTCAACTTTTTCACTCTGAAATCTGCAGAAACACCTGCTTTATTTCACCCTGCTGTTTTCAAATCCTTGTTCTGAGCCCCCATTCGAATGTTCGTACTGCTTAATCATAGCTGATTTAGCTAATGTTGTCATCTACTCAACATCTGGTGATCTTGCTGATGTATTGTCTTTGATGGAGTCTGATGTCGATTGCACTCTAAATACTTACTTATTAAACTACTTAAAAAATGCTGAGTACATTTTAAAGCTGTGAAATCATTGAAATATACCTTATGAATTGAGTAAATGCATAAGCAACAAAATTTAAGTAGATCTGAATTTATTTCATTTATTACCTTGACAAATAAAATAGAGAATACTGTAAAACCCAACTCAAATCAATTTGACACTCTAAATACACTGGGTTAAAAACTTACGGATTAACTTCAAAACTTTTTTAAAATACTCCACACCTCTGGTTTGGTAATTCCTTTATTTTCAATACATTTTTACAGTATAGCATATTTCATATAGTTTTGATGCATATTGCCTACATTTAAGCTTGTTTAACAAATATTAGAAGTAAAAAAAATAAACGTTTAGAAGTAATTCAAGTGTAATCGACCAGTCGGTGTAATCGACGGATCTCGTGTCGGAGCTTGTATCATGCTCAGCCCAACGCCCTGCGTTTCACTCGTAGCCAAAATATGCTGTGTCTGACTCCGTAACCTGTCCATAAACAAACAGTGTACAGTTCTGAGAACATATTTTAACAGCTGTGTGCAAGATTTTTTTTTTTTTTTTTTTGTTAATAACCCCTTAAAACCATGACTTCTGGCAAGTTTTGTGGATAGAAATGGACATTTTGAGACATACAAATTTGACATACCATCAACAGAAGGCATGATTATTGCAGCACGTACCTTGAACTGGTCACAAACAGGATTAGGACAGGATTATTCATGTTTTTCTTTTGTGTTAATTTTCAGATGTAAGGTAGAAATTTATAGTGGAAAAATTAAATTCTTTCCTCCCTCATCTGCACTACTGATCTTTTTTTCTGTAACACACTTTAGCACTTAGATACATCATCATGTAACCAGTACTTTAATTTATTTTATCCTGTAGACATTTTGAACATTAAAATCCAAATGAAACTTTTCATTAGTTTAAAAGGTGACTAGCTTGCATAGCCTATTTTACTTCACTAACCTCCAGGGACGTGCAAAGAGTTCATCAGGGGCAGGGGCTCAAATGTAAGAAAGACAATTTGCTGTGATTAATCGCATTTCCCCCAAACTTGTAATCATCAATATTTAAATATAGAATCACTAATTAAATTAAACACACAAAAAAGGGGGAAAAAAGAAAAATGTCCACACAAATTGGACAGAAAATAGCCCTATATTAAAATATAAAACATCAATATATTATTCTTCATTCAGTTCTATGCAACATACTCAGATTTAACAGATTTATTTTTTGACTAATTATCAAAATAAAGTATAGTCATACAAAGCTATTATTACCAGAGCATGTGATCAGATCAGAGCAGGTAATTTTACCATTGTTGCCCAGCATGGCTATAGCAGCTCAGCAAACAGAAGTCTACTACTGAGAAATTTCACGTTATTTGAGTGGACTTTGCTTTTCCAGTGCGTAATCGGTAGCCTACATGATTGGAGCGTTTGGGCCGTTAAGGAGCAGAACGCGCAGAGCAAACACAGAGCGGAACATTGAGCAGAGAGCGCAGTGCGCAGACACACACTCACACACACACGGAACGGAGAGGCGCAAACACGGAGCGGAAAAGACCCGCACGTGAAGTTACGAAACAAGCTGCGTGAGAATGAAACCTGATCGCCGAACACGGAAGGGCGGGACGGCATATTTTCCATAGACAGTAAAAAAAATGGACACAGCGACCCCATAGACTTAAACGGAGAAAAGTTTGTACCGCATTCTCCTTTCCACAAACGCTTGCTCACTCTCCCATGGCGTCTGTCGTTGTGTCTGTCGCCGCGTCGCTTCTATTATGAGTGCGCTTTCCGCGCGCCCACATTTGAAATATTTGCATGTGAACGGCCCCTTATGACAACGTGTGTAAGTGAATGTCGTGATATTACTGATCATGTGAAGATTTTGCAGCGGCGGTGCGCCGCTGATTAATACATTGTAGGGGAAACACTTCCTTCTTTACAAATCAACCCTCAATAAATTACTTGTCTGGCCTTAAAAATTTATAATACAGAATTTTTTTGGTCGCGTCTGTGTAGCCACGCGAACCGGAATTATCCAGACAGGGGAGGGACTGGTTGACACTTAAGGACTGCGTTGTCATCGTGTCCAGGCGCAGGTCCTTCTTCAGATCTGGATACGGCCTGGATCTGGAGGACTGCAATAAACCTCGGATAAACAGAGAGACTAATATTAGCGTAGACGCCATCCTTCTTATGATGTAACAAGTACATCAGGATTTATGGGGAGTGTTCCCGGGTTCCGGCTGACCTAATCTATCTATGCAGCCTAACATTGAATTATAGAAGTCTATAATGTATTATGTGTATGCTAGGCCAAAGAGATGTGTTTTTAGTCTGGATTTGAACTGACAGAGTGTGTCTGCTTCCCGGACAATGTTAGGAAGATTGTTCCAAAGTTTTGGTGCTTAATAGGAAAAGGATCTACTGCCAGCAGTCGATTTTGATATTCTAGGTATTATCAACTGGACGGAATTTTGAGATTGCAATAGACGTGAAGGATTATAATGCGTTAAGAGCTTGCCCAAGTACTGGGGAGCTAAACCATTTAGTGCTTTGTAAGTAATCAGCAATATTTTAAAATGTATACATTATTTAATAAGGAGCCAATGCAGTGTTGACAGAACCAGGCTAATATGGTCATACTTCCTGGTTCTGGTAAGAACTCTAGCTGCTGCATTTTGGACTAGCTGTAGTTTGTTTATTAAGCATGCAGGGCAAACACCCATAATAGCATTACAATAATCTAGCCTTGATGTCATGAACTAATTGTTCTGCATTTTTCATTGAGAGAATATGACGTAATTTAGATATATTTTTAAGATGAAAGAATGCGGTTTTACAGATACTAGACACGTGACTTTCAAATGAAAGATTGATATCAAAGAGCACACCCAGGTTCCTAACCGACGACGAAGACTTGACAGAGCTGCCATTAATTGTTAGACAGTATTCTAGGTTATTACGTGAGGAAGTTTTTTTGTCCAATAATTAGAATCTCTGTTTTTTTTTTCAGAATGAAGTAGTTGGAGATTGCTAGTCATCCAGTTTTTATATCAGCTATGCATTCTGTTAATTTTGTGAATTGGTAAGTTTCGTCAGGGTGTGAAGAAATATAGAGCTGCGTATCATCAGCATAACAGTGAAAACTAATGCCATGCTTCCGAATGATACAGATGTGGCCTTTAAAAACGCGCGTTTTCTCCCGCGGCATTCGGCAATTCGTCTCGCACAGTCTCGCAGAATTCTGCAAGTGCTTTCGGGGGGCGCTACTTACAAATTCCCTCAATGTGTTTCGCTTCACAGAATATCCACCAGGTGGCGCATAAAAAACAACTTTACATTAGATTTTTCATTTTACTTCACATTATGTCATGATTGTGAGAAAACATCCACAATAAAATATAAATTATAAATAATAATAGACACAAATATTTACAGTACTGTATTATACAGACATTTGAAAATATTTGTAAATCCAAAAGGTTCATCAAAGTGTTCTTAAGACGAGAAGGGGTATTGGACAACGTTTACGAATTTTTATATATGCTTTGTCATTGCTGTGGTTTCCAGGAGATGAGTGCATGCAGAATATTTAACATTGCTTTTATTAAAACAGCAAAGTGACGTTCTTGCCAGCGCATAACTTTTTTTGTACAACTATTAAGATGATTGTGCGTGCAATGCGCATTTAAGTGCAACAGAGAATTTAGTGTGAGCATAATACACGTGACTCTGCCTGTAAAAACCCAGCAGTATTTTTTTTTATTTTATACACAAAATCATCCTAACATAATGAAAGGCTTAAATAATGCGACTTACCCAGATTCTTAATTCCTGCAGATATTTATTGTGTGATTGTTCTTGTGAGATAATGTTGCAGCACAACGCGTTGCATTTATTTTGGGCGCATCTGATTGCCATTACAATTACATTATTAATAAAAATTTTAATTGAACTGTCTATTTTTCCACGTTAGTCGCAGAATGTCCGGGGTTGGCTTGAGGTCTTGCCGACAGTTTGTAAATCTTTTAAATATTCATATTCACAAAATCCATATAAAGGGTGATCAACAGTCATGACTTCTAAAATAAAATAAAAATGGCCAGATAAGAGGTATCTGATTGACAGTTTGACAGATGTTTTAAAAATTAATTACATCATTATGGGGAAGTGGTATTAAATATTTGGTAAAACATAATAGGTCTACAATTATTTTAATTACGCATTTTGTTCAGTTTTGTTTTTACAAAATGTTCCCTGTTTTTTATATAATTAATTTAACCTGAAATGTGCGTTATATCGCCTTTTGATAATTCTTTGTGTTGTCGAATTTTGACACAGTTTCATTGTTTGTTCATAATAATTTGATTAATAATTATGTCATTTTTTTCTAAAAGTAGCAATATTTTAAAGAGATAAAAAGACAGAGAAATGACAGAGAAATTACGTTAGTCTGGTCACAATTATGGCCAGATCAATTAATCTATTGCAGAAATACAAGACAAAGTGCATGAGAAAATTAGAAGTATGCAAAAGAGCACAGTTCAGATATTGTTAACTATTGAAGTGGGTTTTATACACGTTTCTGCTTTTTTTAAATTGACCATTTAAAATTGTATTCGCCAACACATCAACACGTTTTGTGATTGATTTACAGATTTATTACAGAAACTTGTCAGAAGCAAAGATATTGTACTAGCATAAGCGTCGATTTCGGTGGGGACGGTGCGGTGTACCCACCAGATTTCGTCATGAGTCATTTTGTACCCACCACTTTTAACTTAAAGTCCATAATAATTTGACTTTTGTTTCGATTTTTTTACCGTTTTCAGTGGTTATGAGGAGCAATATGAGACAGAAATTTGGTAATCATTGTCTGACCCATTATAATATTCATTTTATTTTATTTTTCGTGTTCGCATTTATGAGGGAAAAAACAACGTGTCAGTTCTCGGGTTACGGACGAGCGCTCTGAAAAGACTGCTTTAAAACTATCACAGAGACCTCAAACAGAACAGCTGCCTTTCTTTAAATTGAATTTCGTTTTGTATTAATTATATCTTAACTTTAATCAATGTTTCATGAACCAATTGCCTTGATTTATAAGAAGTAAATATAGCAGGCAATCACGACATTGGAGGCACCGGCGAGTGAACTGGAGTTTGTCTCATAAATGAACCGAAACTCAGCGTATAATGCACATTCACATTCACAGCGTATTTAGACACATTTAGACGCATTCATTACTTTTACTGGTTCTTTGTGGCAAGCTTTATGCGTGCGGTCGTGCGCTTGAGTGCGGCTATAGTAGCCTAAACGCTCATTACTTAATACAAAGCATAAGCCTTTTCCTGCATGCAATCTAATCTACTAGCCTACAATGTCAGTTGGTAATATCAACATATGTCAAATTAAGTTACACGATATCAACTTATTTTTATAAGTTATAAACATTAATTTAAAATAACTTGTAAAGCGTGTATAGCAGATTTGCTTAAATAGCATTTAAACAAAGGAACTGCAAGGGATTAAAACCCCGCCCACACGCTGGTGAAAACTGGAAAAACCGGTTTTCTTTTGATTCCCTGAGAGGAGATCGATTAGCATTGGGGGTTGGCAAAGAATTAGCAGACCTGGGGGGTGGGTGGTTTGTAATTTCTTGACTCTGTGTCAATTGGTAGCAGCTAAAACAAGCAGCTAAAACAAAGACTGCAATTAATTACATTTTGGAACTAACTTCCTTCATGTCGTTTTATTTATACACTGTAAAAAAAAAAGTTTTTTTTTTTTTATTATTTGTAAGTAAAGTTAGCATTAAATATGTTTTACAAATAAATGGTTTACAAACTCTTGGAGGTTTGTTACCATCATTCAGAAGAGTGGTGCTTGTGTTTTACGTGATTAAATCAGGAAGATTACATTGGTTTCTTTTCAGTGTAGGACAGTTTGTCAACAAAATGCAAAAATATAGTATATTTATAAACATCGCTAAAACAAAGAGTGAATAAGAATTAAAAAAGTAATGATGTTTTTTATGTTTTATGCACTTTTAGTTTTGTTGCAATTTCACCAAAAGCTTATAATTAGGAAATACACACAACACGCTAAACTTATATTCTCTATATGTTAAAAATGTTGTAAAAAAAATACGTATTCTTATATAATAAGAATAACAATATGATAGCCTAAATTTATATTGCGCTCAAACTGATTTAGACATGGAAAGAGGAATTCTTCTCAACTACCACCAATAAAGTTTTAAAATTCTTCTTTAGAAAATATTATATTTTGATGTTTCTGTGCAAGTTCAGCAGACAGTGTGGTTCGGGTTTGTTCCGATCAGAGCTCGTGAGTGGAGAGCGCATTTCTGAATATTCCGCAGGGTCGCTCGCTCAACCCAGATGTCCTGTTGCCTGGTTCGAAAATATGTGGAGTAAGGGCTGCTTCCAACTAAAAGTTTTAGTTGTTCATTTAAGTCATTCGTGGACAAATCTCCCCTTTATATTCATTTAATTACTACTTTAGCCTACAGGATAATGAGCGTTTACGTAATATAGCCGCACTCAAGCGCACGACCGCACGCATAAAGCTTGCCACAAAGAACCGGTAAAAGTAATGATTATGAATGCGTCTAAATGTGTCTAAATACGCTGTGAATGTGAGTGTGCATTATACGCTGAGTTTCGGTTCATTTATGAGACGAACTCCAGTTCACTCGCCGGCGCCTCCAATGTCGTGATTGTCTGCTATATTTACTTCTTATAAATCAAGGCAATTGGTTCATGAAACATTGATTAAAATTAAGATATAATTAATACAAAACGAAATTCAATTTAAAGAAAGGCAGCTGTTTTGTTTGAGGTCTCTGTGATAGTTTTAAAGCAGTCTTTTAGTGGCGCTTTCAGGGCGCTCGTCCGTAACAGAGAACTGACACGTTGTTTTTTCCCTCATAAATGCGAACACGAAAAATAAAATAAAATTAATATTATAATGTTTTTTTGTTGGATCAGACAATGGTTACCAAATTTCTCTCTCATATTGTTCCTCAACCACTGAAAACGGTTTAAAAAAATCGAACCAAAAGTCAAATTATTATGGACAGAAGTTAAAAGTGGTGGGTACACAATGACCCATGACGAGTCGTCCCCACCGAAATCGATAAAGGGAAACATGATAATATAAAAAGTACTAATGCAGAAAAGCGCATTACAACCATGTTAAAGCTATTTAAAACGTTCTGATGCAAAAAGGAACTAAATGTAAAATTAGATAAACTAGTTAATGATATTGCGCAAATGCTCTCGGTCTCTTCAAAGGTCTTCGCGAATTATTGTGTTAAGACTCAGTTATCATACATCACGTCTCTTCTACTGTAAGTACATAGAAAAAAAAAAGATGCGCGTTTGAGTCGGATTTTTATGAGTCGGATTTTTATGAAGAATATGTGACTGTTTATGTAACTGGCAAAAGAAAACTTTGCCAACGAAACGCTTGCCAAAAAGCGTGCATGTGTATGACATTAAAGTAATGCCAAAGCACCGAGAATCCCTGTCATGTTACTTCAATATCATACAGTATGCTCAGCATGATGTCGAGCACACATACAGTATTGTCGTAAGTATGGCCCCATGAAACACGACTGCCATCTACAGGTTTTAGTATTTCCTGCGTCCAACACCTAATCCCCCTTCTGCAGAATCCCGCAGAATTTCGGAAGTGCTCGTGGCATTCTTCTCTCTGAGACGCGCATTTTTAAAGGCCACATCTGTATCTCCCAAGGGTAGCATGTACAGAGTGAACAGCAACGGCCCTAGTACTGAGCCTTTGAGCCTCAAAACTGAACTTTTGATCGATAAGACATCTCTTCATTTAATGCTACAAACTGATAACGGTTAGATAAGTATGATTTAAACCATGCTAATGCAATTCCACTAATGCCAACACAATTTTCGAGTCTATTTAAAAGAATCTTGTGGTCGATAGTGTCAAATGCAGCACTAAGATCGAGTAACACTAATAGAGAGATACAACCACGATTGGATGATAAGAGCAAATCTTTTGTGACTCTAATGATAGCTGTCTCAGTACTATGGTACGGTCTAAATCCTGATCATGAAAATCCTCCCAGATATCATTTCTTTCTATAAAGGAACATAGTTGTTAAGATACTGCCTTTTCTAGTATCTTTGACAGAAAAGGTAGATTCGAGATCGGCCTGTAATTGACTAATTCTGAAGGATCAAGTTGCGTTTTTTTAACAAGCGGTTTAATCATAGCCAGCTCAAAAGTTTTTGGTACGTATCCTAATGACAAAGAGGAATTAATGATGTTAAGAAGAGGATCTATGACCTCTGGAAGGATCTCTTTCAGTAGCTTAGTCGGTATAGGGTCTAACATACATGTTGTCGATTTAGATGATTTAACGAGTTTAGAAAATGTATGAAGGTAAAAGAGTAGCAAAACTGGAGAGCACGTTGATGTGAATTTGAAAACTTGTACAATAAATATTCTCACAGCTCCAATGTGAAAACCTGTAAAATAAAAATCTGACGTTGAATGTTGAAATTTGCAATCGCAGACAATAGTCACAAACCTGTACTCTGAATTTGAAGCTGCAGACAAGTTGTCACAAATGTGTAAAATGCCATTCACAGAAGTACACTGAACAAAATTATAAACGCAACACTTCTGTTTTTGCCCCCATTTTTCATTTCATGAGACTTTTTCTATGTACACAAAATGCCTATTTCTCTCAAATATTGTTCACAAATCTGTCTAAATCTGTGTTAGTGAGCACTTCTCCTTTGCCGAGATAATCCATCCACCTCACAGGTGTGCATATCAAGATGCTGATTAGACAGTATGATTATTGCACATGTGTGCCTTAGGCTGGCTTTAATAAAAGGCCACTCTAAAATGTGCAGTTTTACTTCATTGGGTGTATCCACCCCGGACCCCCCCGAAAAAAAATGGTTTGTTGATTGGCCTGTGTAATGTTGGTCCACTCCTCTTCAATGGCTGTGCGAAGTTGTTGGATATTGGCAGGACCTGGAACACGCTGTCGAATACGCTGATCCAGATTAAAAGAAAAGTTTATTAAGAATGAGAATATAAAGGATATTAAAGATATCTTTATTACTTTTAGAGTTACAGGCACACAAACATTCGAAAAATACTATTTATGGCACTCAGTAATGTTCAATTGTGTTGATAGAAAAAAAAAAGAAAAAAAAAAAGATACATTTCTAGTTTCAACACGTGTGCGACCATTGAAAATGTGTACTATTTTACTCATGGAGCCACATTAACATCCCTACATATTGGGACTTAAAATTAACCAAATTTGGCCTTAAAAATGAATAAACCAAAAGAAAAGTTTGTTAAGAATTAGAATCTAAAAGGATATTAAAATATTTTTAATAAGAGTTGCAGGCATGCAAATTTTGGGCAAAAAACAAAAGTAGTGATTTTTCCCATTTTTAAAATTTCAACGTTGGCATAGCTATAATGCAACAAAGATGGCTAAAGTCAACCGATTTAGCTAAATAGACCTAACAATCTCTGTGTAAAAGTAAAATAATGATGCAGTTCTAAAGTCATTTTAACCCCCCTGTAATCTGACTTTAAATCTCAGGTGGAAATTGTCATTTTGACCCATTTTACAAAACTGTAAATTACTCAGTAAATATACATCAATCACATGTAGCCTAATATTTTGGCTTTCTTCTTTATTTACGTTTGTCTGTCTTCGGAATATTTCTTTTAACAAAATCAAAAATTTGAACCGGGAAAGTTTCTGAAATTTGGTTGATTTTTCCACGAAATGACCCAAATGTATTTGTCTGAGAACCTTTTACATCTTTTGTACACATATTTAACCCTCTGGGGACCAAGCTGTTTTTGGGGTCCTTGAGATGTTCTGACATGCCTTGATATTTGTGCTTTTTTCAGTTATTTATAAACATGTTAATGGCAAAGGTGTAAATTCACTCTATATAGCACAAACAGGGCTACCATAATATGCGAGCAACGTGTATGTAGATGTTTGTATTTTTAAGAGAATAATGTTTATGCGTGGTTATTGGAAAAAAATAAAATGAAAGTTGCTGATTTAAGAACACAAAACACATAATAAATATGTGTCCACAAGACTTTTGACTAATTGATGTTGTCCCTTTGAGTTCTAGCTTCAAAATTATGTGAAAATCATCCTGCCTGATTGTTCACATGAAACACTACATTGATTTAAACATTGTAAAAAAGTTTTTTTGTCAGAAGAGGTTTATGCGTGGGAGTGGTAATGGGTCATCAATATTAATGAGATTCAGACCAGAGGTGTGACATAGACGCTCCCCCAAGTGTTAATGGGCCATCAGTGAGGCAGCCTGAACAAAGAATGAGGAGATTAAAATGTTTTGTTTTTCAATCTGTTTTATTGTAATTTTGTAAAAACAAAAGTAAAGGCAGGTATCTCACAGTAAATGCTTATGCCCCGTTGATGCGGGCTCTAAGCAAATCAAATGTGACCATATATTACATATATGTGACCTTTTATATTAACATTACCAATCAATAATTGTTATATTGTGCATGCATAACAACACATTTGTTGCAAAGCCACACAGGCACATATAGGCTACATTTGTATCATCACAAAGTATATAAACAAAATGTAACTAACATCTGTAAAATAGTAGGTAAATATGTACTTACTCTTTTTGATTTTTGTTGCTGCGTGTCCTCGTTGCAGTGGAAGGCGAGAGTGAACAAGCTACATTCCTTTTAAAAAAAGTTACAAAACATATGTAACATCAATCAATCTCCAAAAATAAATAAAAAAGTCATACAGGCTCATATTATTAACACTAAGTATAAACAAAATTGAACTAACACCTGTAAAATAGTGGGCAAATATGTACTTACTCTTTCTGATTTCTGACTGTGTTGCTAAGCGCACTCCGAGTTGCAGGCGGAGGTAGTGATGAAGCTACATTCCTTTTAAAAAAGTTGAAGAATATTATTACATAAATATAACTATAACTATAGTAGCATTAGTCTATAATGAATTACTGATGTAAATAATTTTAGACGCGTGCAATAAGCCTATATGCGTGTCAATGGGCCATTACCGGAGAGGCACACCGCAAACATTAGCCTAACACATTTGTGCACTTCATTAACTGGGTATATTTACACATTTCAGCACATTTACACACATTTACAACTGATATTTGCGAGCATGCATCGTTAATGATAATGAGGCAGCATTTATATAGTCAAAATATAATCTAAACACCTACTAGGCCTACTTTCTAAAATAATTTCTAAATTCTATCTTTCATACATAATGATCTAAACATATCATTTAGGCTACACATACAAATACAAATTTCCTAACCAAGGGGTGTAGCATATGTACACACAAAAAAAAAAAAAAAAAAACCTTTTTAACTTTGAAATGGTACGAGATATTAAATTCATGGTATAGATATGCACTTTCATTAGATCGCGTTGAATATTTGTAGATATAAAATGTCAGTACTCTGGATGGCAAGTCCACCCAGTATAATATGTAAGCTCATGTTTTGAATAGCTTGTCAACTAATGCAAGTAAGAATAAATACTTACTCATCCGAAATTCTATCCACGGCTGGATCAAGTCGCTCTTCAAAATACAAACGGTCGTCATCAGAGTAGTCGCGCTCCTCTTCTGATGAAAATCTGGACTCTTCGTCGCTAGTATCCAGGACGAACTGAAGGGCTTCCGCACCGGTGTACCGTGTCATCTTCCCAACGTGCAGGTGACGAAATGATGAAACTTGAAGCGTTTAATGCATTTGCTTGGGGGCGTTTACCTGTTTTGCATAGATGGCTTAGCACATTATCTTGTGAATAGCGCGCTCCGTGAGTAGGCGTGAACGAATTAAAGTCAATGAGCTCGTAATGAGCTCGACTGGAATCGCTCTCTTTTTATACAGATTACAGAAGCTGATAATATTTGTTTTTTATATAAATGACTTCATTTAACAGATGCGATCTCAAGCTTTATGCCCGTGTGTCTGTTTGCCTGTTTGACTGAATTTTCGCGGAGTTATAGATCATTTTCGAACGCGTTTGAAATGGGAGTTTACTGACAGAGAGAAGGCAGAAATCGCATCATGTTAAAGTTTCTTTATTTGTCAAAAAGCAAAACACTTTATTTTTATTGTGAGTATACAGAAAAAAAATAGAAACTGAACAGGATCGATTGATGTATAACACGAAAATTAAAGATCAAAATTAACAGAGCATTTTGTGTTTATTTTTCATTGCTAAAAAAAAAACGAGCAAAACGCGCGGGCGCGTTTTTGGTCCCCAGAGGGTTAAATGCAGATGCTGAAATGATATGCGCTGTGTGGTACAGTACAAATATTTTGAGTAGTGATCGAACGATGTATCGGTTTACCGATATTTTCCCGATATTTAAGCATTTTCCCATTATCGGGTATTGGTTTTGTAATATCGGATTTGCCGAAAAATGGCGCCATCTTGTGGCCGTTTTGAGAATTCCGCCATTGCAGTCCGCATCTGAGGAGATCAGTCAACAACAACTCTGTGCACAGGTAAAGCATATGTTCTGCTTGCTTTGCTTTAATTATTCAACTTTATTTAACATAACAGACATGCAGAAATGAGATTTGAGACAAATGCCTGATATAGTTTATTTATACAGCTTGGCTCTAAAAAATTGTGACGAACTCATGGAGTCACGTAGCGTAATCCGTCATGTCCTGCCCCAGTAACTTTCATGAACTTTCTTTTCATTTAATTCATGTAAAGACGTAACTTTACATGAATTAAATAAAACAGACATGAATGAGTGCATGTTGAAAATAAAAGCGCTGAATTTAATTCTCTATCTGTTGTATTTGATCACCATTAGTCTCGGAAAAAAAAGTTCGTTCGTACTGAGCACTCACTGGGTTGATGACAGGAATGCTCAAGTACGGCCACTGAATGAAACTTTTGACAAGATTATCTTGTTTAAACACCCTAAATTATATTATCATTTACTACATAACCATTATTTCGCTAATCTAAAAATCTAAATAAATACCGCTCTGTGGAAATTAATTATTTATTATCTCCACGCACGATCGCGGTTGAGTAGCCTAAGTTATAGTTCTGTGTAAATGCATAGATAAAAAGCAGTTTGTCAGAAAGGATTTCATGATCTAGACCGACAAAAACATTATTAATAATTAATAACATACTAGTTGGAAAATGCAAATATGCTGTTTTGTTTGTTACTTTCCTGACAATGTTATATTCCAGCTAATATTATTCAGTGAATTAATATTACCCAGTGAATTATTCCTCACTCTTTAAACCTATTAAACGGCACATAAACCTTCTAAAACTGTTTAAAATGAATTACATTTCAATACAAAATACAATACAAAAAATACCTCCAACATGTGTAACCACTTAAAAATACATCACTCAACTTTGAATATATGTTAGAATCATTTTTGTGCTTTATTTTGTACCTCATCAAAGCTTTTATTTTGAAACAAAGACACTTAGTAACAGTGCACTTTATTTTTTGGACTCAGACCCCTCTATTTATATGTGTATAAATATAAAGTTTTTTTATGCAAGGAGGGAGTGATTGTTATAAATAAAATGGTTTGTTCAGTTCATTTGTGTTGTAATAATTGTGTCAAAAACAGAAGTATAACAGTAAATAAATATCGGTTCTGCATATCGGTAATCGGGCACATAAACATGCAAATAATCGGTATCGGTTATAAAAAATCAATATCGGTCAATCACTAATTTGGAGTGCCCATTATTCTGTCCCTTATTTTCCTATAAAGAACCACGAATGTCCCTTATTTTCCTTTCCTTAAGTTGGCAACCCTACTTAGATTCGATAAACGGTAAACAGAACAAGAAGTATCAACGTGGGAGGACACTCATTACAACAACAAGATAAATAAGGCTTAGATAGAGTTTTCCAAATGTTGTTCAGTTTGTAATTGTGGAAAAATTATCTTGTTTCCGTTTGAATTAGGATTATTTTTATTATTTTTCTGAACTCACTTCATTTTGATTTTTTCCAAAATGAAAAAATAATTCAAGACAACAAGACATAATTTCTTATGGCATTTTACTACTTTAGTAAATGCATCTTAGGGCTGCACGATTAATCGCAATTTCCATGTAATCGCACGATTTGGCTTATCACGATTTTAAAATCGGAAAGGCTGCGATTTATTTTTTATGCGCACATTATGCGCTCAGCTCTAAACGCTGCTCCATCTGAAAGCACTGTGAGTTTGAGTCACTTATAACATGCATTTGACAAAGAAACACGCGTCAAACATCTTTCCAAATATGAGAAGCATTTATGAACCTCTTGTCCAACAAAAGACAACATAATAACATGCTTTTACTCCAAACTCACTTCATAACGACAGTCGAACATCCTTCTGTGAGATGGTGTGGCTTCTTACAAAGAATAAGGCAGTTGTGTGTTTATAAGTCATGTTTAATCAATCAGAGCATTTCAATCTTCTGTTTATTCAGCTACAGCGATAGGGATTTCCTGGAATGATGTGTGTGATTGTACTTCTGTGGCGGGGCATATTTGGCTTGTCTGCGTGAGAGCGCCCTCTGGCATTCAGATGGAGCGACATTCACTACCGTTCAGCCGCACTGCACTGACAAGCTGCGCAGAAAATAATCACAGTCTTTGCCAAATCATGTGCGGTTTCATTGTGATTAATTGTGCAGCCCTAATGCATCTTGATTTAAGAATTTTGTGTTATTTGGACTGGAAACAAGACAACATTCTGAATAAGAAAAGCATTTTGCAGCGTGTTTTCGTGGGGCACCGTGATTTTTGCCAAGTAAGACATGTTCCTGGATCAACATATTTTGTTGATGCTGGAATAACATTCCTGTCCCAAAATTTTGTCCTTACCCTATCCCTACCCCTAAACCTAACTCTACCTATAACTTTTCCCTAAAATCAGAGGGAAATGATAGGTGAATAACACTGATGTTGAAGCACCTCACCCTGGTTCTAAGCCTAAACTTGACATAAACTGTAAACTTGTCTCTCAAATCTGATTGGTTGATTGGAAAGTTGTTCCAGGATCAACAAAGATGTTAATCCAGGAACATGTGGTTCTTGGTGAAATCACGTTCACCTGTTTTGGTGCATGTATCTTTAAATGCAAATGAGCTGCTGCTGTTTATCCTGGAACAACAATCTTGTCTGAAAATTTAGTCCTAACCAGGGATATGGCCCCTAAAGACCCCTAAAATTAACCCTACCCATAAGTTATCCCTAAAATCAGAGTAAAATGATAGGTGAATAACACTGATGTAGAAACACCGAACCCTGTTTGTAAGCCTAAACTTTACAGAAACTGTAAACTTGTCCGTCAAATCAGACTGGTTGATTGGAATGTTGTTCCCGGATCAACAAAGATGATGATCCAGGAACATGTTCCACTTGGTGAAATCAGGTTCTGCCTTCAGACTCATAGCAGAAGGTTTGGACTCCAAAGCAGCTTTGGCCAAGGGTCACACAAGAGGCTGCCTGACTGACATGTAAAGCAACCAACCATGTTTAGGGGTATGAACATATAAAGTCAATGTCCCTACAATTACAGAGCGGTGTGTAAAACTCTTGGATGTCTTTTCAAGAGTCTGTGCCATGAACTTAAAGGCCCCCTGAAATCAAAATGAAACGTTTTTAGCTCTTAGTATGAATATGTTAGTCTTAAGGTTATGAATAAACTGGTGTGTTCCAAAACAATGACAAAATTCACATTTAGGAGATATAAGCATTCAAAACTTAGTCTCTCACTTCCTCTAAAATGGTTCACGGATTTTTATGACATCACCACGAACTTCAGCTTCTCATCACATCTTCTGTCCAATCAAATGCTCTCTAGAACCTACAGCGTCCCTCCCTCTATGGTTTAACCCCCTGAGGTCGACGGTATCGCCGGCGATACCAGCTCGCTTTTTTTTATCAGTGTAAAAGAAACTCATAAATACTCTGTTGACTTTGATTTTCCATAGGAGTTTCATACATCAATCTATTCTGTTAAATGTGTATTATTTTTGTGTATACTCACAATAAAAACAAAGTGTTGTGCTTTTCGCCAAATAAAAAAAAATAAACACGAAGCGAGTTCTGCCTTCTCTCTGTCCGTGTAGTCCATTCTGAAACGCGTCCGAAAATGAATCATAACTCAGCGAATACTTCTCACACAGGCACGTGAGATATGTCTTTATGAAGCTTGAAATCTCTTCTTTTAAATGAAGTAATTTATATAAAAAACAAATATTCTCATCTTGTGAAATCTGTATTAAAAGAGAGCGATTCCAGTCGACCTAATTACAGCTGATTCAAATGTAATGTGACTCCGCCCACGGAGAGCGCACGCTATTCAAACGCAAATGGCTGAGGCAATCCGCGCAATCCTGTGAACGCCCCCATCAGCTCGAGAAAACACACAAGTTTATTCAGATCATTACTTGTTTACACCGTCTTGCAGCGCTGTGAGGAATAATAATAATGAAAAATGTCCCTCAGAAGTGCGGGTATATCGAGGAGCGAGCTGAGGAATACTAGTAAGTTTTTTTTTCCTTATCACGTGAATTTCTTCACGTGGGTTTCTGTTTATGAATGAATGAACGGCAGAGATGCGCGCTGTTTACCACAGCTCGCAAAGACAGCTTAAATTTAAATCGCGTGTGTGAATGAATGATGATGTTTTAGCAAACTGTATTGCTATACTGAGATGAGTAAAAATCGACTGAAATATGTTGAAATAAAATGTAGGCTATTTGTATAAGCAACGTATTAAACTGCAAATTAACAATATGCCCTAATATTTCATGAAAACAATGTTACAGTCAGGCGAAATATGAAAGTTTATAAAGTTTAAGAAATATACAGTTTTTACTGTAGAATATACTGCCTCGTCAAATAAGCATTTGTTTAGCAATTTCTATATATAAAATACTATTTTTGTCAAAAATAAAGTCATCAACTAAGATGTTAGCTGTTCCAATGTGGCTATATTCAAACTAATGAATACATAGATAAAATGTAGGCCTATAATAATTTTTTTTACAAAGAAAGAGTACACTTGAAATATTGTTGAAATTGTAATTATTGTTGTAATTGTAACCTTTTTAATAAAATAGCAAAACATATTTACAAGATAGATGTAAGCAAAATCTTAAATGGTCAATATAAGTCTTCTTCTAAATATATCTTTTGTCCTTGCATTGTGGCTCAGTCAGTTTCACACCTGAATGAATGGCTAATTATGCAGAGTCATTATGCAGAGTGGGTGGGGCATTGTAATCTAAGGTGTAAACGACTCCTCCCCCTCGCATATTGGCTTTCCAAGCAAAACCTGTTTTACATCAATTTAAATCAATGTATGGTTTTATGTGAACGATAAAGCAAGACTATTTTCACATAATTTTGAAGAAAAAACACTAGGCGAGGACATCCATTTGTCAAAAGTCTTATTGACACATATTTACTATGTGTTTTGTGGCCTTATTTCAGAAATTTTATTTTTTATTTTTTTCAATAACCACGCATAAACATTATTCTCTCAAAAATGAAAACATGTACATGCACATGGCTCACATATTATGGTAGCCCTGTTTGTGCTTTATAGAGTGAATTTACACCTTTGCCATTAATATGTTTATAAGCAACTGAAAAAAGCACAAATGTCAGGGCATGTCAGAACATCTCAAGGGCCCCAAAAACAGCCCAGACCCCAGAGGGTTAAATACCACCTGGCCAAAGCGACCGTGGCTGTACCGGAATGTTCGGTAGTATATGCATCAGCTGCTCGTGCTCATCAGTTCTCTCAGCACAACATGTCTCAGTTCAGTGAACTGTCGGAGTTATTGGTAGTGGTCGACCGATATATCGCCAAGGCCGATATATCGGCCGATATTTGACATTTTTGAAATATCGGTATCGGCCGATAAGTTTTTCTGATTGGCCGATGTGTTGGAAGCGGGACTTTTATTTTGACGGCGCTCCGAACTTTTATTTTGACGGGTGTGATATCATGTGAAATGTGCATTACTGTCTGCAAGTGAGGGTCGGTCCGTGCGAAGTGAGTGAATGCAAACAGAAGATCAGCTTCACAGGAGACGCGGTCGAAAAACTTTAAATCCTTCATTTTAAAATATGCTGATATATAACCAGTTGCCAATTGTGTCATATTCATATCGTTTTCACTGTGCTGTATGTAAAGTTAGCGTTACCTTGTCTTTATTTGAAAAAATATGATTACCAGCAAGAAAATAAACCAGATTACTGAGTGCCCTGTTACAGTTTACATTCTTTTTATTCACATATTCATATATTTCTAAACAATTACTTTGTGAAAAATACTGTAATAGGATTGCAAATTTAAGAAGTTGCCATTCTAAAGTATAAAAGCATGTTTATTTTAAAAATTTGTTTTATAATTTATTAAATATTGATTAAAATAAATATATATAAAAATATCGGCTTTATATCGGCCACCCTGCTCTCTAAGATATCGGCATCGGCATCGGCCATCGGCCATCAAAAAACCAATATCGGTCGACCAGGGATATTGGTTTATTACGAGTCGGAGTGACTGTCAGGCACGTCCGAAAGCGACTAACTTTACAGATCTTTACAGAAGCAAACTATTTTGAACGATTCAGTTTGATTTGGTGAACTAGTTCGACTGGTTCACCAAAAAGAACCGGTTCAAAAGAAGGATTTGTTCACGAACCGGACATCACTACCGTTGACGCGTCACGGAGCAATATGGGTTGAAGATGTGTGTTCGGTTGCTCAGACGCTCAAGTTTTATTCCGTTTTGCAACTGTACGTTGGTTAAGAATGAAATGTCTAGAATTTATTCAAACCTCTACTATTGAATCCAAGGTATCATCAGCGCTCGGATTCGCTTCCATGGTGCTGTCAAGTACGACTTGCAGTCTGTGAGGTATACTTAACGCTATTGGCTATTTGAAAGGCGGAGGAGCCGTTCAATATGTCCCGCCTTAGCTTTCTGTTTCAGTGGAAATTACGTCAATGCATCATACAAAGCTGAGCATTTCAAGGCACTTCAGTGGGCCTTTAACATACTTCACATACTTTTGAAGATCCAGCTTTAAGTTTTAGTTGATCCTGGTAAGTGCTAATTGTGACATTTGTAAACACAATGGCTTTCTTCTTCCATGAGGGCAGCATCATGACGACTTTGTTTCCAAATGTACCATTAGAGAAAACAGCACACACATTTAAGCAGGAAGCCTGTAGTATTCATCCAACTAGATGAAGACTATCACGTTTTGAGTTTTTTTTTTTTTTTTCCGCTACAGTTTTTTTCCAGTTTTTTTTTCCGTTTTTCTGGTTCTGTTCATGTCTGTGTTTCTATGTTAGCTTTCCATTTTGTTTGTTAGTTCAGTTTTCCTCTGCTTCCTGCCTGTTTGTCACTTTGGTTTCTGATTGATTTGAGTAGTCTGTTAAGGTGTGTCATGTTAATCAACTAGTTAGGCCCTTTGTTTGCCCATGCATTTAAGCCCTCAGTTCCAGTCGGTTCCTTGTCTTGCATTGTTTGAATGTTTATGGTTACGTGGTTGTTATTTTCTCCTGTGTGTTGTGCTTACTATTAGATTAAAAGTCAGTTTGAATCTCCTTCGTAGTGCGCTTCTTCACAGCCACCGACCGTGACAACAACTTTGGAACTCCCGAAATGCTTCCCATTATGTGTGCTTTATGCATCAGACATTAAGACAACAGTCTTTTGCAGACTAGCTACTTATTATGGAAATAATATTGTGTGAACTGAATGTAAATGTTTTCGGACACTTTGAATGAAAATGTATTATAGTATATATGCAATTAAATGTGATTTCACAATTACTTTTAAAATGTCTAAAATATAATTTTTGTATTGTCTTTAAAATATGGATGATATTTATTGTCAAATGTATTTACAAGTATTAATGGTAAATTAAAATATATTTTAAAGGCACAGAAAGTTTCGCTGCTAAAGGTTGATTATTCATAACAATAACAAAAGCATAGCTTGATGACGCTGTGAATAAGGGTGAAATCATGGGAGTTGTTGTCTTCAACCTCCAAAGCCGATGGAAAGCAATCCGATGGGTGATTTAGACAAAAATGATGTTCATGGATGTGCTAATGTTGGCTGTCAAATGTTTAATAATCTTTTTGTGGTATGAAGCAGGGCGGGGCCAACAGCCTGGGAAATTTTGCATTGCTGTTTTTATTTTGCATATATGCCGCAGTCGGCCGCTACCGCTCGTTTCGTTTTGTTGCTTATGTTTATTTTTACATTTACATTTATACATTTGGCAGACGCTTTTATCCAAAGCGACTTACATTGCATTTCAAGGTATACATTTTACGTTCTTATCAGTTCTGGCTTTGCCTGGGCATTGAACCCATGACCTTGGCGTTGCAAACAGGAAAGCTTTTTTATAAACAGAATTCACTGTTTATTTTATAAACAGCATTCAATTAATTAAAACAATTTATTCAATGGTGGAGAAAGTGCTGTATTTACTGTTACTACAAACAAAAGAAAAGCTCTTTCTCATTATGCTATGTTAGCCACTTGACATAATAGTGTTGTCTCTGAGGCATGGTACAAACATGTTACTCACTGTAAATCAAGAAAACGAGATTCAAACAATAAGACTAACCGTGTTCATCTATATAACAATGATTCGTTTTCTGCTGATAAATGTATCCAAACAGTGGCTCACCTGTCTAATAAAACACATAATATATTAAAGCATCTTTGGTGTTTCTATGATTTCTACGGAAGCAAAACCGTAAATCGAGGGTACCGCGGATTTGATGTCATTGTGACATAATTACACGGGCCGTTACACTGGTTAAACTAGCTGATTTTTCTGGATTTAAACATTGTTAGAAACATTTTAACAAATTATATAACAGATTTATATCAGCACAGGCCTAAATTCATTCATATGCCACTTCCTTAAGAGTCCAGCTTGCTTCATTCCCAGCTTGTCAGAGTCATTTGGCTTTACTGAGGTCTACAAAAGTGCACTTTACCAGCCATAATCAGCTATGCATGACTTGAGATTGACACAAAGCCCTGCTGAGGAATCAAAACAAGAGTAAATTGAAATCAATGACAACATCTATATGCAGATACACTCACAAGCATTATTTAACGTTTGCTAATGGTGCCTGACTGAGAGTGGAACGATTTTGCCTTATTTTGCTTTCAGCAGAAAAAACAGGAGAGGTTGAAAGGACAATGATATAATCTCTGATTATTGAGCTTTATACACCTAGGCTACACCTTTAATGAAGCCAATCGCTTTTTTTATGCTGTTGGTTAGGATCGGCGTGCTCTGAAAATACTTGCATGGCATGGTCTCCTCTTACTTGGGTATAGTTTGAATTCCAACTATTATTACAATTTGTGCCACTAAATTTGAATGCCCATCATTCACAAAGTTCTATACAAAAACAACCCTTGCATGTTCCTTTTTATTTTTTCTTCATTTTTTATTTGAACTGTACATTTCTATTAATTTCATATTTTGGCTAATTTATTAATGCATTTGGATAAGAATAAGAGTCTGATATTCAATTGTTAGAACACAACAACAACGAACATGACATTGATTAATAAATACATTTTACTGACCAACGTGGAAAAAACAACAACACATATTGTATTTGATATATCTCCACAACACATCTTTGTATGAAAAAGTAATGTAACCCCTCACACAAACTGCTAAATTATAATTTGGGGAATGGATTTTGGGCTTTTTTCCTCTGAGAAACACCAGGACTGACCGCATCATGCTTACTAGCTGTGGCAACTTTGCATCACACATTCTACACTGAGCTTTTCCCGTATTATCTTTTATTATCTTTTCAATGCCACTGGCTCGTGCTCGAACGCCCTTTGACATGAACTGTGTTCATAACCAATTTAAACTTCCATATTATGCAATATATGTAATACTTCTGAACATATCAGAATGGAGCTGCTAGTGCTTAGAGGGGAAAGGTCAAAAAAGTGAAGCCAATCATAAGGAAAGTTGTTTCTTCTATGATCTGTTGTACAAGGTGTACACTTGTGAAAAATATGTAAACTTTAGCATAATTTTAAAAAGAGTAGGCCTACTTATTACCGAAAAAAATATATACTTTAAAAGAATATACTGAGGATACTAGGTGCTATATATGTCCGAAAGTACACTTATGGTATAGCAATGACCTGCACATTTCTTACCTTCTAACTTTTTAAGATTAAGATTAAGATTAAGATATACTTTGTTGTCCCCAAAGGGAAATTTGTTTTGGACTCTGTCCATTCCACAGCTTTACAGAGACAACACAGAAGACAATTTTATGAATTATTCAAATGAATTAACTGTTAGAATTTATGATTTGATTAAAAAAGTTAGCAGAAATACACATATACAGCTTAAGAGTTTGCAAATGCAGAAAATATGCAATGACAAATGGAGGTAAATTCCTGTTTTTGTGTCCTTAGGTCAGACTTGTGGTGGCCTGATACAAGGTCTCAATGGAACTATAGAGAGTCCTGGCTTTCCCCACGGCTACCCAAACTATGCCAACTGTACATGGATCATAGTGACTGGAGAGCGGAATAGGATACAGTTGTCATTCCACACCTTCGCTCTGGAGGAGGACTTTGACATTGTCTCCATCTATGATGGACAACCACAGCCGGGCAACCTGAAGATGAGGTGAGGCCTATGCTCCATACTTCCTGTCATGATAGTTTTATGTTTGGCCATATGTGCATGGTCACATGCATTTTTATGGCTTTTTGTTTTGTTTGTAAAAGATATGGATGGCAATTGTTGAAGGTGTTTCTCTCTGTTTTTCCATGAGTGGAGGCACTGTGCCAAATACTCAGAGCCCATGAATACCCTCACACTGGAGACAGGAAGTGCTTTATTATCATTTCTTATGACTGCACTTTCTTGAAATATAAATTACACAACACCATCCTATACAATTGGCGGTGGATCTAGTGCCTGTCAGATGCAGCTAAAGAAGAGACTCCTGTGAAATTCCTGTTAGAAATGTATAATAGGAGCACAAATGCAGTTCTTGGAGCAGTCAAGGGTCAATTTATGTTTCCTGGAGAAAGCTTAGAAGGATGTATTGGGCTGAATTTTGGAGCTTCAAGTGTCAAATGGATTAAGAGATTATTAGGAGAAACAAAAACAAAAAAAGTGCACAGGCCCAGTGGAAATGGATACTGTAGATGTAGAATGCTTTTAAGTGTCAGTGGTTGATTCAATGATTTACATAAAGACAAATGGACTCATGGACTAGGAAATGTGACCCATCCCATACATAACAGTATGATAAGTAGCGACGTTAACCTGTTAAGCTGCAACCCCACTTTTGAAAAATCCCCAGAAATGACATACCAGAAATACCTGAAACAGATACAGTTCATGAACCCTTTGCACTAAAAGCACAAGTATGATCTCATTTGAAAGCTGACACCTGGTAGTTTATTGTAAATGTAGAATTAATTATTGTCATAATGAATTTTTTTTTAAAAAATAGCTTCAACGTTTTGTAAAGTTATTAGAAATTTATTTTTATGAAACATATTCATGAAAATACAATTGAAGTTGGCACTGTAGCAATCTAGAAATGCACTGCAGCTAAAGCCACATGTGTGACCATGTTATATTTAAAATCTGAAAATGATAAGTCTAAAACTCTGTATTTAGTTATATGTTTTTCAAGATCATGTCAAATTACTTTATTTTGATTAGACTCTAAAAATGCTACTGATGTTTAGTCATCTTCTAAGCATCCATTCAGTCTTTTGTCTCTATTGTTTTGTGGTGCAAACGATCCCCATTCAGTCTCAGTCTCCCCCTGCACACATTCACACCTCTCCAGCCTGGTTATGGCTCTAAATATGCATTTCTTTTGTCTGCATTATAGTTACTAACGACTGGCTATTCACAGGCTATTCATAGGGTTTCAATCCCTAATTTCTTTTATCAAAGTTCTCACTTCACAAAAAACTGTTGAAACTGTATCAAATGCACTAAAACATTTCAGTAGCTGCTAAGCATTCCTTTTTAGAAAAAAAATCATAAAAGAATAACAGGTGGCAGGTGCACCTGGGCTAGCTAGCATGTTAGCTTAGCACACCATCAATACACGACCATTTATGAGATTAAAACCATGTTTGTGCTCCAAACTTACTTTTATAACGCAAGTCGAGTGTTTTAAATAATCTTCTGTGATCTAATTTGGCTTCAGATAAAAAAAATCAGACAGAAAACATATTATTTATAGTTTTCTGCACGATTATAAAGTCTATATCGATTAGCATTACATTATAAATATAATCTATTATTATGAAAATACCTGGCATGGCTTGAAGAACACAGGCAAGTCAAATATCATTGCAATCATGTTTATTGTCTTCAAAACGTCTGTATCTGCATATTACAGCGATATCTGTTGTGTTAGCTTTGTGTGTATCAGTGACGTCCTGGAATGTCACATGATCATGGCTCTTCTTCATGTTCCATATATGGACTATTATTGTGCATAATAGCGCCCTCAGGCTATTGGTATGAATTGAAAACACAGCACATCTCAGTAAGAAGCGCTCATAATGATTTCATCGACGCATTTGGGTATAAATTCAATAAATATTATTCCTGTCTATAGAAATATGATGTGAATCTATGAGAATATATCAATATTTCTCCAAGTCTGCACATTTTTTAGCTAAAAGCCCTGAGGGACGTTGTTTTGTGTATCGCTGTCATGACGACAGCACAGAGTTTTTTTTCTGAATGAAAGCGGCTGACGCGCATAATTCATATTAAAGGTATCGACTCATTTTTTCATTTCATAACTCCTGACACAAATTAAGACATAACTGTCACTATAAGTTTCTCAGAATACAATAGTGGTCAAAAACTGAAACTTGAGTCTTATATCTTTTTAATGATGTATAGTTTGTCAAGGTATAACATTAAATCTGATAGTAAATTTGAACTAAATAAAAAAAAAACGCTTCAGTGCGCCGACGCACTGGTGAGGCTTAACAGGTTAAGCAGAAAGCAAATATTGCACTTGTGTAAGGTAGTTATTTTTAGCAGACTGACTGATGTACTTTTTTTTTTTTTCATAAATTTTTACACGTTTTCTTTAAAAAACACTTTTATCAAAGCAAATTTTAAGAATACATACAGTGTTGTGTGAAAATTGCTTTTTCCAATGTAGCAAAAATAGAGTCAGCATGAAATTTAGGGTTAGGGTAAAAGATTTCCACATTTACAAAAAAAGAAAAGAAAAAAAGAAAATGTCTAGATTACATGTAACCCTGGTTCCCTGAATAGGGAACAAGACATTGTGTCAGTAGCTGATACTATGGGAACATCCCCCACGCCATGGCACTCCTCGGGGCACTGCATCACCAGCACTTCATAAGGAAGTGCCCACGCCATCCCTCCTCAGATTTTGATGAAGTAAGCAGAAATGAAGGAATATGGCAGGCTACGCAGAGTTTCGTTCCCTATTCAGGAAACCAGTTTTAGAAAAATTGATAAAAGTGTGCCTTCAGCCACACAAATATCTTTAAAAGATGCTCACTTAGATAACACCTGAGCAGTTATAGAAATAATGAATAATTTGTTACATTTATATAGTGCTTTTGGGTATTCAAATCGCTTTACATATGGAATGGGGGGATCTCCTCAACCACCACCAATGTGCAGCATCCAACTGAATGATGCGACAGCAGCCATAAAACGCCAGAACGCCCACCACACACCAGCTTATTGGTGGAGAGGAGTGATGATGCCAATCAGTATTATATATGGGGATGATTAGGAGGCCATGAGGGGAAGAGGCCAATGTGCAAATTTGGCCAGGATGCCGGGGTTACACCCCTACTCTTTTTTTCGAAGGACATCCTGGGTTTTTTTAATGACCACAGAGAGTCAGGACCTCGGTTTAACATCTCATCCGACATCCTTTGCTCTGTAGACGCAAGCCCTTCCAAAAACAATTAAACAACTGATCAGGTTCATGCCACTGGCTCGTGCAGTCGACGTAAATCTAAACAAGACAAATCCTGTGCAGTCTCTCATCCTTCTGTTACTTAAAACGCAGAGGAGAAAATTTGATTAAATTCAGTTCACATTTATTTGTTATAGTGCTTTTCACAATACAGATCGTTTCAAAGCAGCTTTATAGAAAATGCATGTTTCTTCATTGCAGTTTTGAATAATCTGTTATCAGAGGTGACTGTGTTAATGTATGTCAGAAATTTACAGTTCTAAGATAATGCAAATCATTCAGTTAGCTGACAACATGTATTCATTTAGGCGGAAGCAATGAGCTCATTAAAGCAATTTTTACAAGTTGTGATCATAATGATTACAATATCTAGATTGTGTATGTTGATGGGTTGTTGATGGGAAGATAGTATTGAATCTCCAGGACTGCCCACTTTGATGAGGCCGGTGAGTACATGTCTGGGTGTTCCTTCTCACCAAACTGTTGGGAAAGGACAGTCCCCAGCCTGGTCTCCTACGCATCCATTTGAGGAAAGAATGACTGTCAGAAGTCCAAGGCATGTAGGACTGGTTCTGAGATGATAGGTTGCTTCAGGGTGGAAAAGGCTTTCTCTGCCTCTGCAGTCCACTGGATCTTCTCAGGCTGTCCCTTCCTGGTCAGTTTTGTTAATGGACTGGCTATAGAGGAGAACTGCGGGATAAAACATCAATAACCTGCCAGCTCGAGGAAAGCAGGTACCTGGGTCTTGCTCGTAGGGCAAGGATTTTCACATACAGCCATTACCATCTTCTCCTGTGGACGGATGAGTCCTCAACCTATCTGGAACCCCAGGTATTGTGTGTCGGAAAGTCCGAGCTGGCACTTCCTCGGGTTGGTGGTCAGTTCAGCCTTTTGGAGATCTAATAGCACCTTCCAGAGATGGTACATATGTTCATCCCAGCTCTCAGAGTGGATAACGACATCAATATAGGCAGCAGCATAGGCCCAGTGAGGCCGCAAAAGGATATCCATCATTCGCTGGAAAGTTGCTGGTGCCCCATGCAGGCCAAAAGGAAGAACCTGATAATACCAGTGGCCGCCTGGAGTACTAAAGATGGTCTTCTCCCTTGCTGCAGCTGTCAGTGGCATCTGCCAATATCCTTTTGTTAAATCTAACATGGAGATGAATCAGGCCCTTTCCAGCCGCTCGATAAGTTCATCCACTCGAGGCACAGGGTATCTGTCGAAGGTGGAGACTTCGTTGAGTTTCCAGAAGTCGTTATAGAACCAGAAGGTGCCATCTGGCTTTAGAACCATAATGATGGGGCTGAACCATGGACTGTGAGACTCTTCAGTGACCCCCAGTTTACGCAACTGTTGAACCTCCTCCTCTTTAGCCTGTCAGCGAGCTTCAGGGACTCTGTAAGGCTGCTGCGAATATCATGGATGACTGTTAGTGCGATCCGGGGTCTTAGAGAACACCTCCGTGAACTTTGAACCAGTTTCTGGAGTTGGGTCGGCATTAGCTGTTCACCGAAAGAGAGGATGGGGGTTGGTTCGGGAACCGGGCAACCAGCCTGTATGGGCCTGGTACCACCCACACTTTCATTAGATTGATGTGATAGATTTGCTCCGTTCGTCTCCGTCCCGGCTGCTGCACCTGGTAGTTGACCTGTCCAACTTGTTCCACCATGGTGTATGGGTTCTTCCAAGTGGCAAAGAATCTTCGATGTGTCACATGAAATGAGCAAAAGGACTCGGTCTCCGGGCCGGAAATGATGGACTTCGGCCATTCTATTGTAACCGCATTGGGTATTGCATTAACATTAGCTCAAATGATCTATAGGGAATTTTAATAATTAATCAGGAATGATTCATATATATCGCATATTACAGTTACATTAAATTATCGAAGTTGAAAATAGATCGATTGTATATATGAATAATCAATCACAACGAATTATAATTCCTCATTCATATATCAATAGTCTTATTTCAGATCGATTATATAAGATAACCCTTAATGGAAATTAATGTAATTATCAAACAGTTCTTTGTCCAGCAAACGGCCGTAAGATTAACCTATCAACTTCTCCATAAAGTTATCACTTCTTATAATTTCAGGAAAATTAGTTCTGGCCATGGAAACTATTCTCCTGTCCTTATACAATTTAGGTTACTGAAAAGTAACAAATCGTAAAGCTTTGTAGCTTAGATCAAACATTTCATTGACTTCGTAATGTGAGCATTTAGACAGAAACAATCAAGAATATAATGGATTTTAATACATGCAAAACTAAGGAATACATACTACGAATCACAGAGAGTAAATATGCGTATAACAATACAAACAGTAAAAACAATACAAGACAAAACGGATAACGAATGAGAGAGAGAGATCGGAAAATGAGAGAGATGAGAGGAGTAGGGATCACAGAATGATCAGAGTAAGGCAAAATCACAGACAGGGTACCTTTGAGAGCCAACAATGAATCAAGTCACATTAAAAGTTCAATAAACTTATCTTGCAAAATGGTTCTCTTTGTTGCTGAAGAATGCAGAGTCGTGCGTGTGTCCTTAAGAGCAGCGTGCGTATATTTCCTTAAGAGCGGGGCTTGCTTTCTCGTCTCTTCCGGGCGAGCGCGGTCGCGGGATGTTCAAGTCTCTTTAAAGTTGAAGTTGCCGGCTGTTCATTTCACTGAACGTAGGAAAAGTCAGAGACGAACAAATAAAGAAAAGACTTAAAGAAAAAGAAAAGAGAAACGGAGAATGCTCCCTAAAAGGGAGCCATGGATCTTCTCACTGCCGAAGTGTGTTCGTAACAGTGCAACGTTACCAAAGAAATAATTCAGAGTTCATCTCCCTCGTGGAGGGAGAGGCGAATATGAAAATAAAACTTAGTAAAGAAAATAAAGGTCGGAAACGACGCGGAGGTGCGCGTCCGAAGACGGTGGCCGAAGCGCGTCCGAAGTTGGTGTTTTCTCAAAGTTTGACCGAAGAGCCTAGAGGAACGGGAAGTTCCTCTTTTGAGGGAATCCCGTCCACGCCCCTTTTTGCGGGGAGTCTGCCACGATTTTCAAGCGGGAAGATTCCTTTGTTTGTTTGGAACAGCCTCCTGGCTTGAGTTACAGTGGTGTTTGACTTAAGCCTTTCGGCTCCAGAAATATGAAATGTGTAAAACAATGTACATTACTGCATTCTGCTATCGGAATTCGACTCCGTTAGATTGAGAGAATTACAGAGATATCAAACACGTCACATGAAGATTATAGGAATATAAAGTTACATAAGATATGCATATTATAAACATTTAAAGTTTGATTAACACACGGTAAAATTGCAGATACTCCCAGGGTTCCAGACTGCGACCAAAATGGTCGCATATGCGACCATTTTTTGAGAATGTGCGAGTTAAAATTTTATGTGGTCGCATTTGTGCGAGTGCATGGTCATGTACAACTCAGTTAAATTCACGCATGCGCAACAGAACGCCATTGTATCAGTACATCATGAATCCATTTTCCAAACAGTGTTTTTGACTTATCCTGAATCACTACGGTACGCCTATAATAAGTGTTTATATTCTGACTATTTTATCCCGGGGTCGGCTCGGCTGCGGAGTTGCCCAGTGCCTGCGTGACTCGCGGCTCGCCATAGACATTAACGGAGAGAAGTAGCTCCGGCTACAATGTTCTTCCGCAAGACACTTGCAGTTTATTTATTAAAGAACGTACATGTCACGCGCATTGCACACTGATGGTGAAACGCGCGAATTCAGGAATTCAGGAATTACAAGCCAACGAGCCAGCATACAGCCTCAGACACAACTGATGACGAGGGCACAGGTGCGGACAGGGAGGAACCAAGTGAGCAAAGGAGTATAACAAATACATATTATGTTTATGTTTTATTATACAAAAATTAGGGCTGTCAAAATGAACACGTTAACGCATGCGATTAATTATTTCAGTTAAACGCGTTAAAAATATTTAACCCAATTAATGCAGCATCAGATTTTTTCTTTCATCCATTGGCTGCTCTATATTATTTTATCACGCTATCATTCATTCAAGTGCTAATAAACAATTCAAGCGTGATAAAACGCAAAAAATAAGAATTTAAATCTGTACTGGCGGCGCGCTGTCTTTATATCTCCTCTCTGTGTGATACACGCAACACACACACACACACAGGACTCATGCGCTCAGAATGCCGCTTCAGACAGCGCGCAGCCGCTTCTTTCACGCTTGAACGGACAAAAACACACAAAAGTATGCCAAAATGTTCAATTGGTCGAGTATCCTCGTAAGCACAGTATTAAATTAGTTAAAAAGTGTTAAATGACCGCAAAGAGTTGACAACATCGGATGCTTGTCAGATCCAGATCCGCATTTTGTGCATCAGATCTTAAAGCGACAGCAGCCTAATAAACCTGCTTCTGTGATACATTAATGTAAAAAAATCAAATCAAAGAAAAAAGTCAGAAAATTACAGTGAAGTCTGAGAGGTGTAACTTTATTCAATTTATGTATATTTCCTACCTAATAGATCAAATATTTAAAATATACTTTATGTTGTTTCACATTAATTTGGAGATTAAATGTGAAATTATTACAATATAAAAATATATTAAAACCTTTAATGTTAAGTGTGATTAATCGCGAATAGGCTAGTTAATTGTTTTAATCGATTGACAGTTAATAAAATACAATCAAACATTAAAAAACACGTGGTGTTTTTTTGATAGTTATTTTGAATGGTTTTCATTTAAAAGATTAAAACATTTTGCCAACATGAGGTCTTGTGTCACTGTCAGTCTTTTTACATCAGTGCAAAACTAGGGTACGCAAATAAGGACAACTATTCATCAGCATGCATTGATTAATTCCATGTTGTAAAAAAAAAAACAATTTGGTGCGACCAAATCATGTGCTGGTGCAACCAACTGAGAAAGTTGGTAGCACCAGTGCAACCAGTGGAAAAGTTAGTCTGGAGCCCTGGACTCCAATTTGATATGGGAAGACATCTAAGCACAAAAAGGAAATACAGTTAATACATTTAAAAGGTACTTTTCTCTTTCCTTACAAGAATTCCAGCGAGCTGGGCTTTCCTGGAAATCCCAGTTGGGGTCATAAAGTTTTATGACCTGGTCAGAGGTAGGGTTACAAAACCATGATTCTATTTGAGAACATTAATTAGGAGAAACATTTCCGAGTTACAAATCAGAAAATCATAACCATCGCATAACAGGGCTAACCAGTTTTGCAACGCACAAACCTATCAAATACATCTTAGTAATGACTTACATGATGAGTGTAAAGAAACGTTTGTGTGTGTGTGTATGGAATGCTCTGTGTCTGGAATGCCATGCAGAGAGAGAGCAGGGGGGTTGCCTTGCAATTCTTTTGATGCTTGTGAAGCCCGGAGAAGTGTTGTTCTGGAGTGTGTCTAGGGTGCTATAAAGTATCGGGGGAGCCGTAAAAGTTGCCACAAGCGCAGACCTAGCGGTGCCAAGGCTGTGAGTTACATTTACAGGTTAAACATTAAAAGTTTTCCCAAAATGTATAATGACAAGGCTTCTGGAGTTTTGTGTGCAGGGAAAACAGAATCATGATTCTTGCACATTCGTTACACTATCATACACTTGCTGCTGGGCGCGCTGGGCTTGCTGTAGGTGTTCTCTTACCACGGGCATAACCTCTTCGATGCGGGCCCTCATTTCCTCGACATGCTCCAAGACGGAGCGATGTGGTGATGGCTGCAGCGCTTAACAATTACCCCGGAGTGGCCTTTTATTTAAACAGTGCTCAAATGTGATAAGTTTTGCTGTGTCTTTTCCTCTTCCGTGCTTCTGTGCTCTGGTGCGTGTTTTCTCTGTGCTGGTGATCTTGGCTGACGTTTTTCTGCGGTTGGGAGCCTTAGTCGGTCTCTGGAAATAAAGGCAGAAGATACAAAGTGTTACTCTCTCCTTGGTAGATCCTTCTACCTTTTTGCCTTTGGCTGCTTATGAACCCTTCAGATTGAAGGAGAAATGAGCTTCAGGCCCTCACAATCACACTGTTGGGCTTAAGTGCTGGTTTCCATAGCAATTAATGCCAGGGGTGACATTGACTCACCACAATGCCTAGTAAGACCTTGATTTGCTGGTTAAGGTGTGTTTAATTGGGGTTGGAGCTAAACTCTGCATGACAGTGGCACTATGGTATGCATCTGTGTCTGTATCCACATGACAGTGGCACCTTAATATGCTAATGTGTCAACATTTCTGAAAAGTATAGTTCAACATGAGTCTAAGGGTACATCTCAATCAGCTTCCTAGCTCACAAGCTTGTGAATCAGTATATTGTGTATACGAATTCGGGCACTAGGAAGGACATTACAGGACGCTGGCTCACTACACATTGGAACACTGATGACTCTATTTCCGGGGACATCACTGCTGGTATTTATGAACAACAGCAGAGCTGATATCTTTCTGACATTACTTGTAATGAATGATAAATATTTTTTAGGGAGCAAATGTTTCAGTGCCCTGGAAGGATTCTGCGATTGAGACAGCCCTTAAAATGGCCGACTCCATGATCAGTGCCCTGACTACTGAACTAGGGAACTGATTGAAACACACCCCAAGATGGGGTGCAGACCCCAATCCTTTTTCAGCACCAAAAAGTATCAGCTGTAAAAGCCGGACTCCCTTTTAATAAGGAGACACTTGCTCTATGACTCTCCAAAAGGGAAAGACATTCCTGCCACAAAACGAGAGCCTAAATTGGATGCTATACACCTTTTCTATTGTTTAAAGAACCCATGATGACACATTTGGCTGACACGAACAGAAACAATCCAAAAACTATTCCAAAATCCCAGAGTAAAAATCTGAAGAGCTGTAGCTCCACAGCAAAAATAACAGGACAAAACATAACTCCAAAAGACACCAACAAATCTCAGAGCTACAAAAGACTCATACAGGCAGCTGGCTTCAAACACAAAGCAAAGAAACTAGGGCTGCGTCCGAAAGCTGAAAAATTCTGCCTTTGGAGGATGCATTCCAATGTAGGAAGGCATCAAGGCATGTTCCGAAGGCATGTTAGCTTCACTTACTCTCTCCTGTGATACCTTCATCTGATACATTTTTGAAGGTAGCATAGATGTATCCTTCGCTGCCTACGATATCCCACAATTCTGTGTATTCCATTCTATGACAGTTGAGCTATAAAAAAAACCCCAAAAAAACATGGCGTCTGAAAGTTGAGCTTGATGGTCAGTTTGTGAATAAATGGATATTTTGACCAATTTTTTTCCGGTTTTGATGTCATTTCTTGGGAGAAAACTAGTTTGCTCACCAAAGCTCGCTCTATTTTGTTGTAGACCATAATGCTGGTATTGTGTGCAAACACTGCCTGCAAAGCCATTGTCTGATAGGACAGCGAGGCAACAAGTCAGCTGCCTAATGCTGCGTTCACACCAAACGCGAATATGCGTCTGGCGCGAGTGATTTCAATGTTAAGTCAATGGTAAGACGCGTTTACGCGTGTCTGGAGGTCTTGCGGCGCGAATGAGGCGTTTAGCGCGGCAGACGCGAATTCGCCTCATTCGCGCGTCTAGTTCGCGCGAATGACGCGAATTGAGCGTCTGGCGCGTTTCGCGCGAATTGTGCTTTTTGTGCATCACGCGTTTGACGCGAATTCGCGTCTGCCGCCCGAGTTGAAAAATCTGAACTTCTGCGTCAATTCGCGCCGCGTTAACCAATCAGGAGCCTGCCTGCTTGCTGCTGTCATGTGGTGAACTGACAGTTTAATGTTATTTTATGTTTGGCCTCAATAAATTATTTTGTAATATGACTAAAATGCACAACAAAGCAAATCTTTCACATAAAAACTCGATTTCAATATGAGAGATAGCCTACTCATTTGTATTGAACTTTATTAATCTAATGTAAAGACACCAAACACAATTAAGTGTGTAAAAACTTTTCAAAAAAATCACAGGACAGGTTTCACTTTTGGAGGCTGGCTCCATTTATTATCAAAACAAAAATAAATGACAGATTAGGTGCGGGAGAGGGTGAACCTCGCGCCGGGCTGTACAGCGCGGGCTCGTCATGCAGAGACCACTCGAGGCCGAGGCTTTATACGGCCTAAGCTGTCCTCGTCAGCGTCCTCACCGTTAGGTCCACCAAACCTACCTCCTGGAGCAAATTGTGAAACTCCTGAAACCCTCCGGAGGTTTTGGTGGACCCGAGTACAGTGACGATGTCCCCTACGCAGCTGTTTCTGCTCTCCAGAGCATATACGAGCGGTGACTCTCTCGATTAATGCTAATGCTAATGCTCGATAAACATCTAAAAAAGATGGCCGCCAACAGGTTTCGAAACTTTCGCCTCTGACGCGCGTAAATTTCGCTTCAAACTTTTGCTTTTACGCGCGTCAATTTCGCTCTTGACACGCGAATGCACACAAAGTGGTCACGCGTATAACTAGATGCGGCAGGCGCGAATTTTGACGCATATTCGCGTTTGGTGTGAACGCAGCATTAGGCCTGGGGCACACTAGATGATTTTCAAACCTTAACCGATTTTAAAATTGTGGGAGACCACAGACATAAGGGCAGTTTCAACTGATTTTTAGCATTATAATCCTCCGAATGCACAATCTAGAAGATTTGTTTGACCATACACCTGTCGATTGTAACATTTTCAGAGTGAGACGAGATCACAGTTCCCATAGCATCAGCTACTCATGCAGTGTCGAGTGAACTTCAGTGATGCCTAAGAGAATAGTGGCTCACATCCAGTTTTCAAAAAAAAAAAAAAGCAGTCTGGGGTGGGGTGCCACTGGTGTACTTTAAACAGAGGTCGCATTAACTAAACATTTTCTGTGATTGACTGAATATTTTTTGCAGTGACGGAAAAATCTGAAGGCTGTCTGTCATTTTGACAGATTACACTGAGGGTGATCTATTGTAACTTGTAACTGTAATTCCCATCCCTGTCCAGTTGGTGGCAAGTGCGCTAAAGTGGGGCAGCAGATCGCGAGTTCAGTCTCCAGAATAAAATGAAAACTGACACGAGAAGTTTGTCCAAGCCTTTGGCTTTGGTTACACACAGGCGAGCAACCAGTTTAAGTCCATTTTATAAAAACAAAGTTATAATACTTATACTTACATAATTAAGTTTCTAATCCAGTTCGTTTTGTTTTAAATGGTGGCTGCAATAAAAACCTGACGGATTCATTTAAACCTGCATTAAATATTAAAGAACAGTAAAGAAATAAGATTATAATAAGGTGTATATATTTAGCACAATGCTCCTCTCTAGAGTTATTTTTCTTGCTGACAAGAAAAATAATCAAGTTTATGGTCAACGAATGGGTTTTCTGAGGTATAATGTTATGTGACATTGTTTTTCAACACTGATTGAGCAATTACATGAGACATGATAGGGATTTTGCTAAGTTGTACTGTATCTTTCAACATATTTTCTGATGTTCATTCCTGTTTATTTCATTCTGTAACAAAGTAAAGAGGAAGGGATGATCGCGTTCACTCACAATCCGTGACAACTGTTTAAACAGTGTTTGTTCAACTTTCCTTTCATAAAATAAATAAATGCAGCCTATATGCTTGTTGTGAAAACAGAAGTTACTAAATGTCTTATTATCATTAAAATATGAAAATTAAAATGACGGACAGTGCGAAAGTCTAATGCGACCTCTGACTTCAACATTATATTTTTGCACTAACACATCTCGAACACAGATAGAAGAAATGGTGTGTTAAGCTTATGTAAAAATTGTGCCGTAGCATTTATTGTTTGGAGTGTTGGTTCTGTTAAAATATTTTCCTTTTTTCTGGTGCAGTAAGAAGTAGATGTATTAAGGCCTAGAGTTGCAATAGAATGCAATAACTGTTTTTATGATAAAAAAAAGACTTTATTTCTGCTGCACTTTTAACACTCCTCTGAGGCACTGTGTGCATATATATCAACATCCTGAGGGGGAAAATTAACACGGATTGCTGTCAATTCACAAAGAGCATTACTAAAAACAAATACTTTAGAATTTCCTTTGCATTCCAGTGGGAAGAAACAAGTGAGTTAAGAGACAACTGTCTAATGCAAAGTTTGATTTGGAAACATTGTTTTTTTTACAAAAGTTATAACATATATATTTGTATTGTATATTAAACATAATTATTCAAACTGCACAAATCCATCCATTTTGTGTGTGTGTATATATATATATATATATATATATATATATATATATATATATATATGTGTGTGTATACAGTGGTTAAATTGGGCCGGGGCTCTCCGGGGCTCAGCCCCGGCACATTAGCCTGCTCGTTTGTGCCCTGATGTGCCTGTTTGCAGTCAGTTGCCTACTGGAAATTATGTCACATAAAATTTGATGAAAGTGATGCCTTTGAAAACATATTTCTGATTATAAATGAAAGATTTTTGAAATGGCATGTCTATTTTGTCTCGGCGGAGCTGAGATGAGAACAATCGGAACACGGCCGTATTCTTGTTCAGCTGCTTAATCTCGTTGTCAGTCGACCATGATCGCGCACCGCTCGCGCATACCATGCGCGTCTAGGTAGGCTACTACTCAGAACTCCGACAAGGATAAATGTACGCAGCAATATATAATGAATGTTCCTGGGAGATCCATAGTTGCGCGGGATGTGGAAGCGCACAAAAGTTCCAGAACCTTCTACTGCCTTGAAAAAAAAAAAAAACGAGCTGCTGGCCGCCGCTGCAGATCAATTTTGTCAAGTTCAGCACAACGTTGGTTGTACAAAAAGTGCCCTGGCCTTGAATGACAAGGTAAGGAAAATATGTTTGGCACATTGTATGAGTCACTATATCATAACAAGGTAATACAATGTGTAATCAAGTGATGTCAATTCCAGCGTTATGGCATACCTGTCAACATTTGGGTACCAAAATACGGGAGACCTGGGGGGGTTTCAGTTCAACCACGCGGTTTCATGTCATCTATACATTACACACCCCATCGCCAAATCATAGAAAAATTCAGTTAAGACAGTTGTCTTCATCTTAACAATACACAACAAATCAATGTACAGAAAAACAGATTTCTAAACTAAGGTATAGGCCACAAATCTGTGAGTACATTTTGCAAAACTGAACAGGTGATGTTGTGTAATATTCAGTTACTGTAAGAAACTGTTCCAGCGGGTGGAGTTTACTGGTACTGAATATTACACATCACCTGTGCATTAACTGGAACATATTTTCACTGGAACTGAATATTACGTCCAAATATTGTTATGTAATCAATCACCATATTGTTGTGTAACTTCACCTATGGAACAGTATTTCACAATTTTTCACAGGAACTGAATAGCCTATCACAAACAACTATTGCGAAGGAACGATTTACAAAACAACGATTGTGAAAGCGTGCACGGATTATGAATTTGTTCACTGTTACCTTGTACGTAGTTTTTTTTTCTGTATAGTTTTTAATTTTGTTAATAAATTTTGCATTCTATTTTGGCTTTCTCGTGTGTCCCTATTTTTGTTGTGTCACTTTTGAGCCACGGGGCGAAACGGGTACGGATTGAAAAACCAAAGCAACTGTACGGTTTACAAATCTGAGCACAGCTGAGACTTTTTCTCTGGTACTTTTGGCGTAGGATATTTATTTCCGTCAAGGTCAGACTGTGATGTCAAATGTATTCCCAGGAATGAGTGATGCGCTTTCCGCTTTTAAAGTTTTATAAAATAAGTAAGATATGGCTTGAATGGTTTAAAAGCATTAGCAAGAATAAAAGCGCATCATATAATGTAGGCCTATATAATATTTGCAGTAAAAGCTTGAAATATAAATTCTCAGAAAATGCATTTAATATTGAAACTGTTTATATATCCATACTGCCTTAATAAAGGAGTCCAGACATTAGAAAAATATCAGTCTACACATGCGTTTTATATTTAATATGAGGGAAATAGGCTACACATGCCGTGGATGTGACAAAAAAATCTTTAACTTTTAGGTGGCAACATATTTTTTTGTAAATCTGTGAATTACACTGTGCAAACCAAAGTACTACCCACCGGATGAAAAAGGGTCGGCTCTCCACAGAATATAACATATTCATTTTATTTTATTTTTCATGCTCGCATTTATGAGGAAAAAACAATGTTACGGACGGGACAGTTCTCCGTTACGGGCATGACCGCTCTGAAAGCGGCACTAAAAGACTGTTTAAAACTTTCACTGAGACCTCAAACAGAAAGCACAAAGCCTTTCTTTAAAATGAATTTCATTTTGTATTAATGATATCTTAATTTTAATCAATGTTTCATCAACCAATTGCCAGGATTTAATAATTAAGAAGTAAATATAGCAGACAATAGATAAACACGACACTGAGGCGCCGGCGCGTGAACTGGAGCTCATCTCATAAATGAACCGAAACTCAGCGTAAGGTAGCCTACTTGCCTGACAGACCTGAGAAATATCTATAGAAAGCTTGAAATGTCTTCTTTTAAACAGAACAATTCAAAACGAAAGAAAACAGACTGCTGCTTGTGTAATCCGTATGAAATGTGCATTTCTCTCTGGTGCATTCACTACTGCGAAGATCGCGAGTCAGCATCGTCAACTTCATCTATGCTGGGCACTGACACAGAAAACACTTGTTTATTAATAAACAATTAAAATATCTCCTTGCTATATTTTACATATTCATAATCATTATTTTGAGGGTTCTTAGTGACAGCTTTTAGGTGCTTTATTGGCAGCGCCACCCTTACATGTTACATGAACGCGTCACCACTGCATCAGCACCCGAAAACAGGAGATTTTTTTCAATCCCTGTTTTGGCAGGGGAAAAACTGATCAGAAAATGTAACGAAACGTTGTAGAAATGTAGTGGAGTAGAAAGTATAATAATTGCTGCAAAATGTAATGAAGTAAAAGTCAAAAGTAGGCCTATGCACTATTGATTCTACTTAAGTAAAGTACAGATAGGTAAAGATACAACTACGTGAAAAATGTACAGTAGCCTACTTCAGTAAAGTAAACTCAATTTCTCCATTTCTTTGCACAAAACTCTCCAGAAAATGCCATTTAATGGTTTATTTTTTTAAAAACATTCCCGGGGGGGGCATACCCCCGGACCCCCTTAGGGAGAGCCCCCCCACATAATACATATATATATATATATGTGTGTGTATATATATATATATATATATATATATATATGTGTGTGTATATATATATATATATATATGTGTGTGTATATATATATATATATATATATATTAGGGGTGTAAGAAAAAATCGATACACTTGAGTATCGCGATATTTTATTTTGCAATACTGTATCGATTTTCAAAAACGCAATATCGATTTTTTTTTTTTTTTTTTAAGTTTACGTGCAAAAATATTCATGGTAAGACAGTGGTTCACGTTTATGTTGTGTTTAAATCCCTATCACTAGATGGCTATGCTGAGACGCACCACTAGTGTCCTCGCCTAACATTTTTGCTAGACGTTAACAACGTAGCTATAGCTGAACCCCATGTAAGACCGGCTCCCGCTGCATTCCGTGCTGAAGTGTGGAATCATTTTGGTTTCCAGAGTAAAGAGGGCACTACCGATATCGACAGGAACCATGCAGTTTGTAAATTGTGTCTGGGAAAAATACTCTGGTAATACCATGAATTTGATTGCACATAATGTGTTATGTATTGTGACAGGGGCTATATGTATTTTCTTTTATTATGGCCTACTGGAGCATATAAAAATTTGCTCACTAAGGCCGGCGAGACACTGGCTGCGTGGCGTGAGCGTCTCAGCTGCGTGGCGTGTCCGTTTTTATTTCGGCTCCCATGTTAACAGGTTAGAGCTTGCACACTGCCTGCGTGACAGCCGCGCGGAAAACGCGTGCATGAAATAGAACTGACGCCTATTTTTCACGCGACACGCAAGCGTGTTGGAAGCGTTTCCAGGCAAAATAGAATAGGAAAAGATGTTTATATGTCATTTTGACACGAATACATATTAATAAATGTCATTTTGATGTTTGAAAGTCTCTAGGTTTTGACATAAATGCAAATATAAATGTAATTTAAAAAACTATTATCGATTTTCAAATACTGCACCTGTCAATACAGAACGAAATATTCTATAGCCTATTTTGCCGTCAATACTGCCGACGTTGTCTTTGCTGCTATATATTTATGTTTAACATGAAGTATAGTCCTTCCACAACTCTCTCCCCATATGTCAAATATATCACCAATGAGGCTTATCATGTCACCTAGCAGCAGCAGCACCGCGTCAGACACGTTTCTGGTGTGCAAAGATGGAAAACGCCACGCAAACGCCACGCAGCTGACACGCAACAGAAGCCACGCAGCCAGTGTGTCACCGGCCTAAGAACATGTGAACCACAATCCCAAACTGGCAGTTTGATTTTCTGTGTACTGAATTGTTTACCCAAAGTAAACTTCTTTGACTTTTATGCACATCATGTCTTTTTTTAAATATTACTTTTTCTAAAATTATAGTCCTACTTTAAAAAAAATCCCAATATATCGCCTTATGCACAGTATCGAAATATATTGCAATATATTGAATCGTGGCCCATGTATCGTGATACGTATCGTATCGCCAGATTCTTGCCAATACACAGCCCTAATATATATATATATATATATATATATATATGTGTATATATATATATATATGTGTGTATATATATATATATGTGTGTATATATATATATATATATATATATATATATATATATATATATGAATATATATATATATATATATATATATATATATGTATATATGTATATATATACACTGCTCAAAAAAATTAAAGGAACACTTTGAAAACACATCAGATCTCAATGGGGAAAAATATCATGCTGGATATCTATACTAATATGGACTGGGTAATGTGTTATGAACGAAAGGATGCCACATCGTTTGATGGAAATGAAAATGATCAACCTACAGAGGATTGAATTCAAAGACACCCCGGAAATCTAAGTGAAAAAATGATGCAGCAGGCTTGTCAATTTTGCTGAAATTTCATTGCAGCAACTCAAAATGGTACTCAGTAGTTTGTATGGCCCCCACGTGCTTGTATGCATGCCTGACAACGTCGGGGCATGCTCCTAATGAGACGACGGATGGTGTCCTGGGGTATTTCCTCCCAGATCTGGACCAGCGCATCACTGAGCTCCTGGACAGTCTGAGGTGCAACCAGGTGATGTCAGATGGACCGAAACACAATGTCCCAGAGGTGTTCTATTGGATGTAGGTCAGGTGAGCGTGGTGGCCCTTCAATGGTATCATTCCTTCATCCTCCAGGAACTGCCTGCATGCTCTCGCCACATGAGGCCGGGCATTGTTGTGCACCAGGAGGAACCCAGGACCCACTGCACCAGCATAGGGTCTGACAATGGATCCAAGGATTTCATCCCGATACCTAATGGCAGTCAGGGTGCCATTGTCTAGCCTGCAGAGGTCTGTGCGTCCCTCCATGGATATGCCTCCCCAGACCATCACTGACCCACCACCAAACCGGTCATGCTGAACGATGTTACAGGCAGCATAACATTCTCCACGGCTTCTCCAGACCCTTTCCTGTCTGTCACGTGCTCAGGGTGAACCTGCTCTCATTTGTGAAAACCACAGGGCACCAGTGGCGAACCTGCCAATTCTGGTGTTCAATGGGAAATGCCAATCGAGCTCCCTGGTGCTGGGCAGTGAGCACAGGGCCCACTAGAGGACGTCGGGCCCTCAGGCCACCCTCATGAAGTCTGTTTCTGATTGTTTGGTCAGAGACATTCACACCAGTGGCCTGCTGGAGGTCATTTTGTAGGGCTCTGGCAGTGCTCATCATGTTCCTCCTCGCACAAAGGAGCAGATACCGGTCCTGCTGATGGGTTAAGGACCTTCTACGGCCCTGTCCAGCTCTCCTAGAGTAGCTGTCTGTCTTCCTGGAATCTCCTCCATGCTCTTGAGACTGTGCTGGGAGACACAGCAAACCTTCTGGCAATGGCACGTATTGATGAGCCATCCTGAAGGAGCTGGACTGCCTGCACAACCTCTGTAGGGTCCAGGTATCGCCTCATGCTACCAGTAGTGACACTGACCCTAGCCAAATGCAAAACTGGTGAAAAACAGTCCAAAAAGATGAGTAGGGAAAAAAATGTCAGTGGCCTCCACCTGTAAAACCATTCCTGTTTTGGGGGTTGTCTCACTGTTGCCCATCTAGTGCACCTGCTGTTAATTTCATTAACACTAAAGCAGCTGAAACTGATTACCAACCCCCTCTGTTACTTAACTGACCAGATCAATATCCCAGGAGTTTAACTGACTTGATGCTATTCTCTGATTAAAAAGTGCTCCCTTTATTTTTTTGAGCAGTGTATATATGTATATATGTATATATATATATATATATATATATATATATATATATATATATATATATATATATATATATATATATACTTATTTCATGGAAATTGATGGACAAAAACCAAAACACAAGATTATTTAACAAAATAAACTTCTTCTGGCATCAAAAACAGCTTCAAAATGTATAACGCTTTAGGCAGACTTAAAGACTTAAGACTTAAAACACAAAATCTTACATTATTAATATGGAGAGCTCAGACTGTAAATTCTGATTGAATGTGGCATATTTTAAATAGCTGAAATAAACACCTGTAACTGTGTATTAGTTGAATGTGTATTGCGTAGTGATGCACCGATGTGAAAATTGTGGCCGATAGCGATAACCGATATTAATATTGCTGTTATGGCCGATACCGATATTTACCGATGTCGATATCTCTGTATAGAAAACAAATTTTAATGATTATCATTAAAATTAATTAAATTAATTTTATCATTAAATTATATATTAAATTAGCTATTTTCCAAAACACTTTTTTTTTTTTACTTTAGAAATGACTGATATTGGGCACCTTTATCTGTGTGCAAAATATGTCACACATACAACACACATGCATTATATTGCATTGCATATAATGTGTGCTGGTCAACTTGTCTAAAATTAAGAAACCCTTAGAAAACAGTAAAAAAAATAAAAAAAATAACAGAAACATTGTGTACAATTAAGATAGGCTACTTAATGTATTATTCCAATATCCAAATATGATACTAAAAAATACCACAGGGAAAAGGGCTTATTTGTGACGTGCTGTCTTTGCGTTTGAACATTGCACATTTTAAACAGGACACGCATTAACTGAATAAATGTTAGCCAATACAAACATATTTATAGAAAACAGCTGACAATGAATAGACAGGAGTCCAATAATAGCATAACGAATCACTTATTCTAAAAATAATAACAAAGTAGGCTAAGATGAATCCGACATATGGGCTGTGTTAACAGTAAAACGTCCGTCATTTAACAAATTTTAAAAACACGGGTGGATAATACAAAATGCTTTCTGACATTTTGACAGAAAAAAAAACCAAGCAAGAACAAAATTTAAACTTAGCCCGTCAATTTTTCATTTTACAATGATCTTCTCTCTCTGTGTGCGTGCGTCCGTGTTTGTGTGAGAGAGAGCTCGCGCAGCACTGATGCAACAGTAGCCTACTTTTTAATCCATAAGTAACGAACGCGCTAGTTTTCATACAAAATAAATATGTAACATAATTAGGTAGGCTACTTTAGTTATTATTAACACAATAACGTAACACATGAAGACGTTTCTCAACACTGAGAATGAATAAATAAACGCCTGTTTCTCCACTCGCGCTTATCAGTAATCCACAAATCACACGTGCTGTCACTTTTGAGAAAAATCTAATTCGAACGGGTATCAAATATCAAGCAATATATTCAAATATCTATGAGTCAAAAAACGATCAGTCAAAAATGTGTCATGAAGAGGAAAAAAAACATATAAGTCGCACTGGACTGTGTTAACAATGTTACGGACGGGACAGTTCTCCGTTATGTAAGTGAGCGCTCTGAAGCGGCACTAAAAGACTTCTTTAAAACTTTCACAGAGACCTCAAACAGAAAGCACAAAGCCTGTATTTAAATTTAATTTCGTTTTGTATTAATTGTATCTTAATTTTGATCAATGTTTCTTCAACCAATTGCCTGGATTTAATAAATAAGTAAATATAGTAGAAAATATTTAATCAGGACACGGAGGCGACAGCGCGTGCACCTGGAGCGCGTCTCATAAATGAACCGAAACCTACTTGCCTCACAGACCTGAGCCATATACAGAAAGCTTGAAATGTCTATTTTTAAACAGAACAATTCAAAACGAAAGAAAACAGACTGTTCTCTGGTTATGTCATCTGTATGAAATGTGTATTTCTCTCAGGCGCGTTCACTACTGCTAAGATCGCGAGTCAGCATCATTAACTTGATCTTCAACTTCACACGTCAAATATTGGCCTGTTCACATCGGCCATATTTTGACATCGGAACGATACCGATGTGTAAAAAAATGACCATATCGGCCGATATTATATCGGCGGCCGATATATCGTGCACCACTAGTATTGCGTGTTACTCATGTTTGACACACTGCACTTTTTGCATTACTCCATGTTCCTTTGTTGCTCTCGCGTGTTAATGCTGTAAAGCAGTCCTGCCCACAAGTAGCTGTGCAAATATATACCTCTGTATAAAATTACATTTCATCCGCTTAACCCTCTGGGGACCAAGCTGTTTTTGGGGTCCTTGAGATGTTCTGACATGCTGTTATGATTCCTGTCTTGTTTCCCTCGTCTTGTGTGGACTTTAGTTATTTCCTGTTCTGTGTCATGTTTTGTAGTCCTTTGTAGTTTTTCTAGTTTATTAGTATCCCCAGGTGTTTCTAATTAGCCACACCCCCTTGTTATCTTGTTTAGCTTGTTGGTCCCTGTGTATTTATAGCCCTTGTGTTTCACTTGTTACTTTGTCAGTTGTTGTACATGTAATGGTTGCCTCTGTGATTCCCTGGTTTTGTTCCTTTGAGTTCCGTGTTCCATGTTTCTTGTTACTTTATTAAAATACCCTGCGTTTAGATCCTCGTCTTCACCTGTCTTCCTCAGCACATTACAGAACAACTGACCAAGCTATGGATCTAGCAGGTATTATCTGGAACCCATTGAGCAAAATTTGTTCAATTTATCAAGATGATCGCAGCATCGAAAATTATGTGGAGGAGTTCCTTTTTTATAGTCACCTCGTTCCTGGTAACGATGCTATGCTAAAGGACTGTTTTTGGAGTGGACTAGAACAGGACATTAGCCTAAATTTACCAGAGGAAGACCCCAGCTGGACCCTGGTACAGTACATTGACTTTGTCCTGCAGTTTTGTGGTTCCCCCTTCACTGTAGGGGAGGTGGAGAAGAGTCAGGTCACGTCTGCCGATCCAGAGACTGTTCACGTCACGTCTGCCGAGCCTGTGTCTTCGGACAAGATGGCCGCCACAGAGCCTGTTCACGTCACGTCTGCCGATCCTGTGTCTTCAGACAAGATGGCCGATGCCGAGCCTGTTCACGTCACGTTTGCCGAGCCTGTGTCTTCGGACAAGATGACCGCCACAGAGACTGTTCACGTTGCTTCTGCTGATCCAGAGACTGTTCACGTCGCTTCTGCTGATCCAGAGACTGTTCACGTCGCTTCTGCTGATCCAGAGACTGTTCACGTCGCTTCTGCCGATCCAGAGACTGTTCACGTCACTTCTGCCGATACAGAGCCTTCACCGCTGGTCCCGTCCAGCACCGAGCCCTCTTCATCGCTGGTTCCGTCCAGCTCAGAGCCCTCTTCACCGCTGGTCCCGTCCAGCACAGAGCATTCACTGCTGGTCCCGTCCAGCACAGAGCCCTCTTCATCGCTGGTTCCGTCCAGCTCAGAGCCCTCTTCACCGCTGGTCCCGTCCAGCACAGAGCATTCACTGCTGGTCCCGTCCAGCACAGAGCCCTCTTCATCGCTGGTTCCGTCCAGTTCAGAGCCCTCTTCGCCGCTGGTCTCGTCCAGCACAGAGCCTTCTTCACCGCTGGTCCCGTCCAGCACAGAGCCCTCTTCATCGCTGGTTCCGTCCAGCTCAGGGCCCTCTTCGCCGCTGGTCTCGTCCAGCACAGAGCCTTCACTGCTGGTCCCGTCCAGCACAGAGTCTTCTTCGCCGCTGGTTCCGTCCAGTTCAGAGCTCTCATCGCTGCCCAGCTCCAAGCCCTCTTTGCCGCTGGTCCTGCCCAGCTCAAGGCCCTCTTCATCGCTGGTCCAGGACTCTTTACCGGGGAGCCTCCCCAAGAAAATTTGGGGGGGGGGCAATACACCTCCGGACCAGTCTGTTCCGCCCTGGCCGCCCGAAGGGTCGTCTCCGCCGTGGCCGCCCGAAGGGTCGTCTCCGCCGTGGCCGCCCGAAGGATCTTCTCCGCCGTGGCCGCCCGAAGGGTCGTCTCCGCTGTGGCCGCCAGAAGGGTCGTCTCCGCCGTGGCCGCCAGAAGTGTCGTCTCCGCCGTGGCCGCCCGAAGGGTCGTCTCCGCCCTGGCCGCCCGAAGGGTCGTCTCCGCCCTGGCCTCCCGAAGGTTCGTCTCCGCCCTGGCCGCCCGAAGGTTCGTCTCCGCCCTGGCCGCCCGAAGGTTCGTCTCCGCCCTGGCCGCCTGAAGGGTCATCTCTGCCCTGGTTGCCTGCACAGCCTGCTCTGCCCTGGTTGCTTGCACAGCCTGCTCCGCCCTGGTCGCCTGCACTGGCTGCTCAACCCTGGCCTCTCGTCCTGTCGCAGTCTCCAGGCCCTCTTCCGTTCCATGGGCCTGGCCCTCCATCCCGCCCCTGGATCCACCTCTGACCCACCACCCTCCTGGACTATTGTTTTTCTGAGGAGTGTCTGGAATCCACTCCTTAAGTGGGGGGCTATGTTATGATTCCTGTCTTGTTTCCCTCGTCTTGTGTGGACTTTAGTTATTTCCTGTTCTGTGTCATGTTTTGTAGTCCTTTGTAGTTTTTCTAGTTTATTAGTATCCCCAGGTGTTTCTAATTAGCCACACCCCCTTGTTATCTTGTTTAGCTTGTTGGTCCCTGTGTATTTATAGCCCTTGTGTTTCACTTGTTACTTTGTCAGTTGTTGTACATGTAATGGTTGCCTCTGTGATTCCCTGGTTTTGTTCCTTTGAGTTCCGTGTTCCATGTTTCTTGTTACTTTATTAAAATACCCTGCGTTTAGATCCTCGTCTTCACCTGTCTTCCTCAGCACATTACACATGCCTTGACATTTGTGCTTTTTTCAGTTATTTATAAACATGTTAATGGCTAAGGTGTAAATTCACTCTATATAGCACAAACAGGGCTACCATAATATGCAAGCAACGTGTATGTAGATGTTTGTATTTTTAAGAGAATAATGTTTATGCGTGGTTATTGGAAAAAATAAAAATGAAAGTTTCTGAATTAAGACCACAAAACACATATTAAATATGTGTCCACAAGACTTTTGACTAATGGATGTTGTCCCTTTGAGTTCTAGCTTCAAAATGATCTGAAAATAGTCTTGCTTTATCGTTCACAAAAAAAAAATACATTGATTTAAGTGGTGTAAAACAGGTTTTGCTTGCAAAGCCAATATGCGTGAAGGAGGAGTAGTTTACACATTAGATTACAGTGTCCCACCCACTCTGCATAATTAGCCAGTCACTCAGGTGTGACACTGACTGAGCCACAATGCAAGGACAAAAGATGTATTTAGACTTATATTGACCATTTAAGATTTCGCTTACATCTCTCTTGTAAATATGTTTTGCTATTTTATTAAAAATGTTACAATTACAACAATAATTACAATTTCAACAATATTTCAAGTGTACTCTTTCTTTGTAAAAAAAAAAGAAGATTGTAGGCCTACATTTTATCATATGTATTCATTAGTTTGAATATAGCCAACATTGGAACATCTAACATCTTAGTCTATGACTTTATTTTTGACAAAAATAGTATTTATATATATATATATATATATAACGTTAGATATTTTATTTCAACATATTTCAGTCGATTTTTACTCATCTCAGTAGGCTATAGCAAAGCAGTTTATTCTTTCACACACAGACGCGCGATTCATATTTAGGCTAAACAGTCTTTACAAATATGTACCCTTCATTCATCTCACAGAAAGGCGAGTCATATTATAGAAATGCGATTCATCTTTTTGCGGTTTGCATAGGCCTACACTAACGTTATTCCATAACGTTATTCCACACTTGAGAAAAGAAAACAGCCTACCTCACTCCTCGGCGGGATCTGCTCCTCATATCAGGAGATATTGCTCCTCATATCAGCACTGTTGTGAGGAATCTTTTCTCCATAAGGTTGGCTATATTATGCCTCACTCGATCGCGACGCGCTTTGTTTACAGGTGATGTGGGCGTTTCACAGGTCTGAAATGGTTCTCAGAATTTGCGTTTGAATAGCACGCGCTCTCCGGGGCGTGGTCACATTACTGTGAATCATCTCGTAATGAGGTCGACTGGAGTCGCTCTCTTTTTATACAGATTACAGAAGCTGATAATATTTGTTTTTTATATAAATTACTTCATTTAAAAGATGCTATCTCAAGCTTTATGCCCGTGGGTCTGTTTGCCTGTTTGACTGAATTTTCGCGGAGTTATAGATCATTTTCCAACGCGTTTCAAATGGGAGTTTACTGACAGAGAGAAGGCAGAAATCGCATCATGTTAATTTTTCTTTATTTGTCAAAAAGCAAAACACTTTATTTTTATTGTGAGTATACAGAAAAAAAATAGAAACTGAACAGGATCGATTGATGTATTACACGAAAATGAAAGATCAAAATTAACAGAGCATTTTGTGTTTATTTTTCATTGCTAAAAAAAAAAACGAACAAAACGCTCCGGCGCGTTTTTGGTCCCCAGAGGGTTAAACAGTTGTAGGCTACCAGTCAGCTTTAGTTGACAATTCTCTTTTTGAATTAATTTTAACCCCCTGAGGTCGACGGTATCGCCGGCGATACCAGCTCGCTTTTTTTTTTATCAGTGTAAAAGAAACTCATAAATACTCTGTTGACTTTGATTTTCCATAGGAGTTTCATACATCAATCGATTCTGTTAAATGTGTATTATTTTTGTGTATACTCACAATAAAAACAAAGTGTTGTGCTTTTTGCCAAATAAAGAAAAATAAACACGAAGCGAGTTCTGCCTTCTCTCTGCCAGTAAAGTCCATTCTGAAACGCGTCCGAAAATGAACTGTAGCTCAGCGAATACTCAGTCAAACAGGCATACAGACACACAGGCATGAAGCTTGAATTCTCTTCTTTTAAATGAAGTAATTTATATAAAAAACAAATATTCTCATCTTGTGAAATCTGTATTAAAAGAGAGCGATTCCAGTCGACCTAATTACAGCTGATTCAGATGTAATGTGACTCCGCCCACGGAGAGCGTGCGCTATTCAAACGCAAATGGCTGAGGCAATCCGCGCAATCCTGTGAACGCCCCCATCAGCTCGAGAAAACACACAAGTTTATTCAGATCATTACTTGTTTACACCGTCTTGCAGCGCTGTGAGGAATAATAATAATGGAAAATGTCCCTCAGAAGTGCGGGTATATCGAGGAGCGAGCAGAGGAATAACCTACTAGTAAGTTTTTTTTCCTTATCACGTGAATTTCTTCACGTGGGTTTCTGTTTATGAATGAATGAACGGCAGAGATGCACGCTGTATACCACAGCTGGCAAAGACAGTTTAAATTTAAATCGCGTGTGTGAATGAATGATGATGTTTTAGCAAACTGTATTGCTATACTGAGATGAGTAAAAATCGACTGAAATATGTTGAAATAAAATGTAGGCTATTTGTATAAGCAACGTATTAAACTGCAAATTAACAATATGCCCTAATATTTCATGAAAACAACGTTACAGTCAGGCGAAATATGAAAGTTTATAAAGTTTAAGAAATATACAGTTTTTACTGTAGAATATACTGCCTCGTCAAATAAGCTTTTGTTTAGCAATTTCTATATATAAAATACTATTTTTGTCAAAAATAAAGTCATCAACTAAGATGTTAGCTGTTCCAATGTTGGCTATATTCAAACTAATGAATACATAGATAAAATGTAGGCCTATAATCATTTTTTTTACAAAGAAAGAGTACACTTGAAATATTGTTGAAATTGTAATTATTGTTGTAATTGTAACCTTTTTAATAAAATAGCAAAACATATTTACAAGATAGATGTAAGCAAAATCTTAAACGGTCAATATAAGTCTTCTTCTAAATATATCTTTTGTCCTTGCATTGTGGCTCAGTCAGTTTCACACCTGAATGAATGGCTCATTATGCAGAGTCATTATGCAGAGTGGGTGGGACATTGTATTCTAAGGTGTAAACCACTCCTTTTCCACGCCCCCCTCGCATATTGGCTTTCCCAGCAAAACCTGTTTTACATCAATTTAAATCAATGTATGGTTTTATGTGAACGATAAAGCAAGACTATTTTCACATAATTTTGAAGAAAAAACTATAGGCAACGACATCCATTAGTCAAAAGTCTTATTGCCACATATTTAGTATGTGTTTTGTGGCCTTATTTCAAAAACTTTAATTTTTAGTTTTTTCGATAACCACGCATAAACATTATTCTCTCAAAAATGAAAACATGTACATATATGTGGCTCACATATTATTGTAGTCCTGTTTGTGCTATATAGAGTGTATCTACACCTTTGCCATTAATATGTTTATAAGCAACTGAAAAAAGCACAAATGTCAGAGCATGTCAGAACACCCCCAGGGCCCAGAAAACCGCTCAGACTCCAGAGGGTTAAACTCTTAATGCTTTTCAAGTTTTCGTTAAGAGTATTACTGTTTGATGTCTCTAATTGTTTCTAACCAGGTTAACTTGGTTCACAATATGGAGAAAATAATTGATCAAAAATTCTGTTTTGGTAATGTTAACTTCAGAGAGCATCCACCAAACTATTTGTAATAAATAATAATAAATAAGATAAATAAAAAAAAAGAGGTTTGTAGGCTACATAAAATCAAGTCATCTCCTCGTTGTCTTTTGTCATCTGTAATTAATATAATAATTATTCTATATCCCTCTCTTTATTATCATTTTGGAATATAGTTAAACCTTTGATCTATAGATCTTATTTGCTCATACATTACTTTTGGATTATAATGCTCAGAGGGCTCTTGAATTTCATCAATCCAAAATTCATATTTATTTGATTTGATTTTGTGGTGAAATATGACCTGAACTTCAGGAGATTTTCTGATAACACCATCTTATAGTACATTTTGTTTTGAGGTGAGATCCATAAACACGTTTACTGAGCTTACAAGGTACGTCGTGCAAAATTAATGATGCTAGATGCTATTTTATGAGTCAATGGCAGATGTGATGGAATGTGAAAGGCATTAAGGCTCAATTGACTTTGAGCTAACTCAAAAATTGTTCGACAAGTATCATTAGAAGACTAGTACAAAATATGAATATTAAAATGAACACCCGTGTCTGAAGTAAGGATTGCCGAGGATAAGTGCTGTGATGGATTGCTAAACAGATTTTTGGTTTGATGATGCCATGATGATGTATTATCTGTAGGTGGCACTTTAATGGTGCATTCAGACATATAGAGGCACTTCTCAGTGGAGTCATTTACCTTTAATACAGTTGAACAACGGTTCCTCTAGCTGTGTAGTATTAGGCATCTGATCTAATGGCGCTGACACTATGCTTACACTAATTAAGCAGGAGCCATTACCGCAGGGCATGCGTGTCGCTCGGAAGAGTTGATCCACGGCTCTCCGCTGTGTGTCTCATGGGCCATGATGGAAGCTGTGTCTTACGGGCTTTACAGGCTGACACCAAGCATGCTGTGACCACAGTGTCAAACTCAGAGCGTGACACATAAATGCCGTCTGTTAGCTTCACAGTTTCTGCTTGTGGATTTGAAACCTATGCGGGATAATGCCAGTCACCAGCTTGGATGAGAGCTGCATCTCCCCACCACACGGTGTCAGTGAAACATTAATGCAACCCTTTTCATGCTAATGAAATGCCAGAATCTTATATGCATAAGAGGTACCCTACATTCAGAGTGGGGGAAGAAAATAGGGCATGCAGAGATAACCAGTCTCTCGAACAAATCCAGCACACCGGATAGAGAATCAAGCTAGCTGAACTAAGAAAGCATTTTGTAAAACCGAGAAGTGGGAAGGTTGCTTTACGCTGCTTGTCCTATTGTTACACTTTTATAATTCTATAAGCTTCTTTTTGCATGCAAAGAAAAGATATCAAAAGTTTTTATTACCAATTTCTCACATCTCAAAGTTCCTATAAAAAAGGGAAAATTATGTGAGAGACAGATAAAGAGAAAAGAACATGGGGAAAAAAAATAAGCTTGATGACAAAATACCAGGGTTTCAGAATTTAAGAATTGAGAGCTGGTATATATATTACATATATTACATATTGTTTTGGGGGTTTTGACTTTATTTGATAAGACAATTAGAAGAAAAACAGGAGGAGAGGGGAATGGTAAAGGTCAAGGACCTCAAGACAGAACCCTCAAGGATTTTAATGATGTTTGGTACAATATAAAAGGAATAGTTCATATCAATAATTAAAATTCTGTTATTATTCACTGACCATCAAATTAATCCTAATCTGTATTCATTTATTGCTTGTGTTGAACAAAAAACAATGGTGTTGTAAAGCGTGTAAAGTATTGGAATAGGCTAAATGTAATTAGTATATTTTTGGCTACTTTGTACTTAGAGTGTCAAAGATATTAGTAACTTTTACTCTCCACTTGACTACATTTTTGAATAAGTATATTTCTGTCATGACAACTCTCGAAGTGATTGGCATGGTAACGGGTATGACAGTGTTGATATGTTTGGTCTTGGCGGAATAGATCTGCTACGCTGATGCTGCTTTTATTGCTGCTGTTGCTGCTGCAAAGCAAGTACGGTACATGCTACTGCCAATATATACACGACACGCTGCTGTGAGCAAGTAAGACATGCTGCTGCTGTACAATATAGTGTACATGAATTACCCATAGCAGATCTATACAGGTGGAGCTGGGGAAGGTGGAGGGTTTCTGAAAGCGCGCTGCACTGCCAGAACTTTGTACATACTCTTTACTCCAACACATTTGAAATTTGTCTCCCTAACTTGTTAACAAGGCTACTTTACGTGAATGTGAGTGCATTAGAAGGTCGTTGCTGAATTGCAGAAGTTTCATATATGAGATGAGGTCATGGCTGCAGTCGGTGATGAGGCCGATTTGAGTGTTTGCTGCCTTTTAAGAGGCTGTTGTATCAACCTTGATTTATTGCAATATTGACATGCTTTTATTTTTATTTTAGAAAATAAACATGTGGATTGCTCTCCTCACAAACAAACTGTTTCTTGTTTCTCACTGGCATGTCTCTTAGGTGTTGAGGACCAGTGCATTTCCGTGCCTACATTCAGTATGAGTAAAATACTTGATTACTGTTTGTAGACTTGGAATTAAGCCTTTTCCCCGTTATTATTTGATTCACAGGACAGGACACCAGTTACCTTGCCAAGAAAAATCTTTATTCTTATATGTCAGGTGAGAAACTCTGAGAAGATGTTATATTCATGCCAGGTCTATGCGTTTCTGTGTTTCTCTGCTGTAGTACAGTAAGATTGAGCTTAAATACACAACTGAGCGACTTTCGTCTTCCTTTTAAGGTAACAAAAACACATAGATTGTGTTTAAAATGGAATGTATACCTAATTCTTACACATGGTGCAATCCACTATCCACATTAAGAAACTCTTTCTCAGTGCATTAATGCATTAGTGGTATACAAATGGTACATTTGCATCAGTTGAAACATTAATTTTCTTGCAAAGAGCATACCAACTGTACACATTTGAAGTATCATCATCATTGGAACTCTCTGCTAAGTGAACATTGCATTGCACACATACCTCTAAGCAGAATACAAAATCCTCCCTGCTACTCTCCTTGTGTCTAAAATATGTTCCTTAAACACATGTGTCCATGCAATCTATAGTTTAACTCATGCATTTTAAACTTCATAAGATAATACAACAAATAAAGAATACTAATAAAGAATACAGATAATACAGATACATAATATAAAATAATTAAATTATATTCAAAGATGAAATTTTAGTCTTCACTGTTACAGTCAGATACTCTAAGACGTTTACTCAATTGGTATTGGAATTGGTGACTATTTGTAATGGAATCATTTTGCTGTCTCTACTTTTACTTAGGTTTGGTTTTTAGGTACTCTTTACACCTCTGCAAAAAGAGAATATTTAGCAGAATGTTCGTGCTGATCTTTTCCAGACAGTGAAGTGAATTGAAACCAGTTATTAGGGAGGGTGCTACATCAAAAGTACTAAAATAACTTAAAAATAAATAAAAGAAAGTGTTGCTCAAGTGCACTAAGGCCACGTACACACTGCAAATCTTCAGGAGTGACAACCGCATTTAAATACGGGAGTGAATCCCCTAAATTAACATTCCATGTGTGTACTGAACACGACTCACTCGCGAAACTGCTATGATTGATAACGTGGTAACCATAGCAGCGTTCTGGCATCTCTTGGTATCCGTTTTTAAAGTAATATTAAAGTGACAAAACACTTGTTGTGTTCTGCAATGTAAACTAAAGCACAGCCGACAGAGGCATTATGCTTTGTTTATGCTTAAAGGCTGCTCCACAGAGCACGCTGTTGCCATGTCCACTTATTATAAGCGTTTTTGGGCTTGTTGTTTTAGCTGCTCATACAACGATGGAGTTTATGCCGTTATTAAGGTGAGCAGGCACCTGTCCTTTCCATTCTTTTCATTTTTTTATGAGCTTTTTCGCTGATTTGCTTGCAAGATTTGGCAACACGAGTCAGGCTCGTACCACTTTCCCTGTGATTTCTTGCACCGCACAATCACATACAGACGATAGATAAATCTCTGTTGCACATTAAAATACTTATTTTAGCATGCATATTGTATCTCTCCTCTATCATCTGTACACACTGCATAGAAGTTTTGTAAATGCGGTTGTCACTACCTGCATTTTTCGGGAGTAAATACGATTGTAGAATGCAGTTGTCACTCCCGTAAATTACTGAATTGTGTACAGAACTGAATTAAGCACTAAAGGGAGAATTGACAACCGAGTTTGCAGTGTGTATGTGGCCTAATAGTTAATTTTGTCGATGTGGTGCATGAATACTGCATCAGAATTGCACAGCCCTCGGCACCAGAGACACGTTCAGGTTGCTGGGAGCGGTCCAGAGAGAGCATTGCGCCCACAGCAGAAGAATGCATCACTTTCTCGCTGACTGATGGCACACATCACTAGTGCTGCTTTATGCACATCAAACACCTGCCATGGTGCATATGCTCTCCTCTGAGGAAAGAGATGCTCTTAAGCTTTGCAAAATACATACACAAGCACCAGAGATGAGTGATTAGACAAGTAAAACAAGGAGTTAGTATGCTGCATGGACATTTTGAAATATGCCTGTGTCATAATTTGCGTGTATTACGTTCTATACAACTTGAGGAATTGTACCAAGAGCAGTATATTTTAGATAAAAAAAAAAAAAAATAAATCATGAAAATTACTTTTTGATTATCATACACTGTAAAAAGTGATCAGTTGACTTAAAAAAAGACCCGCTGCCTTAAAATTAAGTAAATAAATTTCATGCGTAATTGAAAAAGTTAAGTAATGTGGAATTGTCAAGTTCACAACTTAATATTCAATTACGCATGAAGTTTAGACAAAGGGGAACTGGAGCGCTACTGGTATCCCTTGTATCCTCTGGTGCCCGTGGAAGGGTTAAATGTTCATAAAAAAAGAACTGGAAAAAAAATCCAGGTCCAGGCACTCAGTAGGATGCAAAAGTTAAAAAAGCCTTTATTGTTTTAGAGGGCTAAAGCATTAAGTTTATTGACATAATAATTTTAAGGCAACGAGTTTTCTCACTTTTTTTAAGTTAAGTCAACTTTTTACAGTGTACTTAGCTTTATCTCATTTTAAAGAGAAGAAAATAAGCCATTAGGGTTGACACAGGTTGCCTTATGAAGAGTATAACAGCTTACATGTATGAGCATCATCTACATTGTCCAAGCCTTTATTATGAAACATATGTTTCAGAGCCAATGGACTATTTCAGTGAAGATCTAATTCTCACTGGAATTAGGGGAAACAACTCTCTCCAATATTTTGAATTTGGATTGCAGTGACAAGAACGTGACTTTACGTGACTCTACATGGCCTCATTAACCCTCTGAGGTCTGAGCTGTTTTCTGGGCACTGGAGGTGTTCTGACATGCTCTGACATTTCTGGTTATTTCTGTTACTTGTGACATTTTCATGGCTAAAGTCTAATTACACTGTATTCAGCACAAACTCTGCTACAATAATATATCAGCAGCATGTATGTAAAAGTTTGTAGTTTTGAGATAATGACATTTATGTGTGGTTTGTGAAAATACAAAAAAAAATTCTCACTGAAATAAGGCCATGAAACCCATACTGATTATTTCTTCACAAGACTTTTGAAAATTGTATGACGTAGCCTAGAATATTTGCTCCAAAACTATGTGAAAATCACCCTGACTGCTCATTCAGATAAGACAATATATTGATTTAAAAATTTTACGACGTGTTTTGTGTTAGAAAGCTTTATGCGGGAGCTCATTAATATGTAAGCTTTTCTCACTTGAGAAAGACAAAGAACCTCCCCTAACGGCCCTATTAGGAGCTATCAGGCCCTGCCATTCTGAGCAACCTTGCACAATACTGTAAATGAGGAGATTTAAAAAAGAATGGCTTTTAAATTGTTTGGATTTATTTACAACACAACATAATCCAAAGATACACAACAAATGCCAAAAAAGCACTTCAAAGACAGACCTTTGTGCCATTCCTAAAAACATTGTACATACCTTTAATTTCCAAGATTTTCACTTTACCGTGTTCACGTACAGAGACTCATGTGAATGTTGAAGTCCTCAGTGGCATCTGGGCCCTGAAAAAAAAAAGTGAACATACTGATATCAAGAGAAAGGCCTGCACGATTTTGGAAATAAATATTAGATTTTTCTGGTTAAAATTGCTTTTTAAAATTCCTTTTTAAAATTCACAGAATACACACACACACACACACACAAATGTTTCCAACATAATATAATGAACACCAGGTTTGTTGTGCCTTGTAGGCATAAGGTATATGCGCAGTGCCGGATAAAATAATAATAACAATAAATAACATATAGCAGTATAAATCTTCCAAAAGATTTCAGTAACAACTAAGCTAGAGAAAAATATATTGATTATCATGTTACTTCAAATGTTTCCATCCGTTATGATATGAAATGAGATAATAATAAAAACATGAAGCCGTTTGGTGCGTTTTGCTTTCATCCAAAATATGATACAGTACATTCAAACGCGATCGCTATCAAAAATATGATACATTCAAACGCGATCGCTATCAAAAATATGATACATTCAAACACGATCGCTATTAAAAATATGATACATTCAAACGCGATCGCGCTCAAATATAAAACATTATGGTTACCATATACATATCTACGTTTGAGCAGATATCCACAAACACAGTAACAGTAAACACGGTCTAAATATTATAATATTCCCCATATATCTAGCAACAGTTCAACTGCAACGTGACATTTATGCAACAATAACAAACTAAGAATTTCTTACCTTATCTTTCTTGTCTTCATATCGCGTTCTTCTTCTTCTTCTGAGGTAGCCTAAATCCAATGTAAGCTCGCACGTCTTTCAAACTCGACGAAAAGTGAAGTGTTTTGTTGTTGAGGTAATGAGCGAGTCCACGTTCCATGTGGAGATTTGCATGTGAATCTCTTTTGCGCGAGTGGGCGTGGCCGAATTAAAAATAATTAGGAAGCGTTTGAGAAGCTGGACATCTTGTTGGTTTTATACAAATTACTTAAACAGAGAATATTTGTTTTCGTTTTGAATCCGATCATTTAAAAGTACACACTTAAATGTTTATAAAGGTATATGGCTCATAAATGTGTGACAAGTATTCGCTGAGTTTTGTTTCAGTTTATAGACGTGCTCAAGAAAAAAAAGTTCACCGCGACGGAGAGGCAGAACGCACACCCTGTTTATTTTCTTTATTTTACAAAAGCACAATGTTTTGGTTTGATTGAAAGTGGACACATACAAAAGGAGAAATATCACAGATTCTTTTTTTATATTTCTTTTTTCTGTATGACTATAAATGACTGAGTAATTTAAGTTTATAGTGCTACAATGTGGAGAAAATCCAGCAAAACGCGCCCGCGCGTTTGTCAACCTCAGAGGGTTAAAGGGGGGGGTGAATTGCTGTTTCATGCATACTGAGTTTTTTACACTGTTAAAGAGTTGGATTCCCATGCTAAACATGGACAAAGTTTCAAAAGTTAAGTTGTACGTTTGAAGGAGTATTTTTGTTCCAAAAATACTCCTTCCGGTTTGTCACAAGTTTCGGAAAGTTTTTTTCGAGTATGGCTCTGTCTTACGTAAGATAGAGCGGAATTTCCTTATATGGGTCCTAAGGGCACTTCTCCGCGGCCGCGCGCGCACTCGCAGACCAGAGAGAGAAGAGAGCGAAAGCAGTACGTTACCTCAAAGCGCTATGCTCGGCTTTTAGGGAAGTCAATGTCACCAAAGAAGTGGGTTTTTGGTTGGCAGGGCAAGACAACCCTGCACAGATTCCCAAAGAACCCAGCGTTAAGGGAATAGTGGATGGAGTTTGTTTTTTCGAAGCATCAACGGAGGTTGTGCACGACTCTTTGTTCCCTGCATTTCGACGATGATTGTTTTATAAACAAAGCCCAGATCGACTTATTTGCAGATCGTCTAATGCTTAAGGATCGAGCAGTCACGGTGAGTAAACTACTTCAAATGTCTCTCTGTGTTGTTGTTAGATCAGTTAGCATAGCTATAGCACACCGCCCACACGGCCCGCCCCCAGCCGCTCGGTTTTTTCCGGAAAGACTCGGTACAGCCAATCTTTCACTTATAAATATAATAAAACTAAAGACGTTTTGGAGATATGAAGGATGCAATACTACTCTATAGGTACTCAAGATTAACAGGAGATTGAGTGAAAATGAGCATTTCATCCCCCCTTTAATTGCCCCTTGGGGACAAATAAAGTGTTTTGAAATTGAAATTGAAATTGAAAGAAGACAATTGGAAGAGTGAAAGAATGTTCGCTTTGGCCCATCCAGTTTAAACAGCTCATTTGCTCATTTCTGTAGAGACTTCAGAAGGATACCAGCGTCAGGAACAAGTGGATGGTTTATTTTTAATGGCGTCATGGATCACGTCTGAGGATTATATGTTTGTCTGGAGCTTTTGACTGCAGATTGTTTTGTAAACAGTGTAATGGAGATTTCACAAATAAACTTTTGTTGACAGATGAATCAGTCAGCTGTATTGGATATGAACATTATAAGTGAACCTTAAGGAACAGAAAATGCATGTCATGAACCCTTAATATAGGCATGTGCCAGCTGTCTGATTGGATTTCTGGAAAAAAATGGATGGTTATGGATTTTGTGATTAATTTGTTTACATGAAATTTCAAATCAGAATTATACTATAAACATGGTCTTTGTGGTCTTTTTCCAACCGATGGAAGACGAGTAAGTGTTTGGTAAACTGTTTTTTTAATCATTGTTTATGCAGTTTCTGTGTGCGTGTGTCACTTTATTATTTACTTGACTTTTAAACAGATGGTAGTGGATGCTTGAATTGATTTAACCTGTTTTAATAGCATACACTTAAATTCAGCTCTTTTCATTTTAATGGAAAGCAGGCCACATGCATTTGGAACATAGTAAACTATAATCAGGAGCTTGTCGATTGTGCAAAACACACTTATTTATTTGTAACACTAAGTGTGAATGCATTTCTGTGAATATTTGTATTTGGTAAAAGGCAAAATACTTGATCTATGGTCCAGGAACTCATTGTAATTGTTGTGATAGTACTTTTTTAGAGTGTTTAAATATTTTAAGCTGAGTGCAAGCCTAATTCACATCATGCTTTCTCCTCTCACCACCACTTCTGTGTTTTTGATGTGAATCAAACTGAGTATTAGCATGTTTGACATGGGCCACATTGCCGTCAACACATGACAGTGGATGTTGTGTTGAAGCCAAAAGCAGCACGAGTTCATTAATCTGTTTAAGTTGAGTGGTAAACGATTACAAGACAAGTCATTCTGTGGTTTCTGACCCATGTTACCGATGAGCAAGATGCGTGTTACACTGTGTTCTGAGCGTAATAATATTGAAAAGAATTTCATTGTCATTCAGGTTGATTAATTATGACCGCTGACTAACCTTATCTTTGTGCGATGCTGTATTGCTCTGGCAAGGGTATTGTTAGAGGGCACCAGACATACGGTGGGTCTGTATTTGTTGTTTTCTAAAGAGCACGCTCATGTCTCTGAATTTAACCAGCAGGACTTCACAAATGTGGAATCTTCATCAAATACCTGCTGTCAGTTTGGATTTGGTGTGCAAATATTCCTGGATGATCACAGTAGGATTTTCACGAAAGCGGTCATGCCACACATTACTGCTTTTTAAAGGGACACCAGGCAATGTTTTCGTGTTAATTAATCATCTTCGTAAGTCAGTATATGGTTAAATGACTCATTACAGGGCGAATGAAGACTCTCTCGCCCGCACCTACTGCCTGTAGGAAGAATATCCCGCTTGCAAGTTCGGTGTATCCTACCCGCGTCCTTCAGTCTCACAAAGTCTCAGACATCGCGAGAAGCAGGATCAGTTTACGGCAAGCATCCCCAGCACAGAGGCAGGCTAACGAAACCCGGCTAGCTAAGTCAACGCGTCTGATAATAGGCAATAAACATGTTGCACATATCATGATTGAGCTAGAAAAAATGTTCTGATGTTTTCTTAGACAAGCAAAGGTAAACCATCATTCTACCAGATGAACTTATAGATCTTGCTAATATAACTTTAGTATTAACCTCCGATATATATATTTTTTATGCTCATGCCCACTCTCCCAAAAAAACAAAACACGAAAGCAGTAGTTCGCCTCGTTCATAACATCCGTTCCCGGTAAAAATACTAGTATGCATGACAACACAATAAAAAAAAAATAAAAAAAACTCGCCATCAGTTGTAAAGAAAATATTACTTTATTTACGGTAGACATAACTGGTTTTGAAATAGCCGGTTCCTCTGCTCAGCTGGGTTGCTCGTGGCGAGGGGGAGGGACAACAGTTCGTTTTTACGACAGTGTGTTTGAAAGCATTTACTACCAGACACTAGGGGGAGCTTCGTAGAGAAAAAACACAGGCTTGCCTAGTGTCCCTTTAATGTGATGAAACAATCCTTCCAAGACACTAAACATTGTGTATTCAGGCCAGACTGGTGTTCAGGGTGGACTTTTAAAAACACATTGCTATGACACATTTTGATTTATTGTACCTGTCATGACAGACTTTTCTCTGCAAAGATGGCATGTCACATGATGTGTACCACAGACCAGGAAATAGCTTTCCTAGCAGTCATTTTGGGTACATCTCACGAAACCTGTCAAGACCATGTCTGTTTTTTTGCTTAAAGATAATTTAAGATAATTCTACTTTATTTAGTTTATTTAAGATTTTTTTATTTTGCATTTGATTATTATTATTTATTATTCATTTTCAAGACCATATTCTATCCCTCAGTTTAAATGACTGTTATAACAACAATAATAAAATCATCATTATCACCATTTATTTAAATGTAAAAAATAAATAAAAAATAAAAAAATACATTAAGGTAATATTTGTTCAACTGCATTTATCTTGATTAAAAAACACTGTATTGTACTGTATTACAGTAAAGAAATCCTACTAAAAATTACTATAAAAATTGGAAATATAAATAAATACATACATAGATAAATTAAAATGTAAAATGTCTGAATCAGTTATTCAAATATGTAATGTAACTGTCCCAAAAAACAAAAAAAACCAAAAAAAAAAACACCTTTTCCCACCAAGAAATACATTATTAGTTTAACTATGTTTATGATTGCAAGTACCATAGCAATTTGGTGCATTATATGTACATTAGATGTATTGAGTTTACAACTAGCAATTTATAATATTGAGTGACATACATCTCTGACAACATTCTTTATCTTTTTCACCTTGGCTAACAATGTAGCCTGATCTAATGCATAGACTAACAGTCATACAAACACTGAAACGTGTTCAGGACTTTTGGAATGTCACTTACACAATCAACGTCAAAGACCTTGAACTAATTGTTGCATAAACTACTTTAAAGGTGAAGTGTGTCATTTCTACCACTATCCTTCCTCACCAAGCAGAACTGGAAACACATCAGAACAACAGTGTTGTACTTTTAGGGGGAATCATAGTTTACTTATTTCCTGACTAGGGGTATGATGAAGAACACACATTTGATAAGGCAGGTGCAGCTTGTGACCACATACAGTAGATATAGACTCAGAAATAATCATGACTAAATGTTTTTGATTTCAGGGTCAAACATGCATTTCATTACACTTCAGTATTGATTCATTCATATGAGACTGGATCATATGAGTAGGATATGTATAACTCCACAATCAAGAAAAGTGCAAGTGCAGTCAAAACTATGGCAGAGCTGCTCAGAGGATTAATTCAGGCTTTAGTTAAAGCTGAAGCTAAGCCCAGAGTTGCTTCATTTTTTTGCCATCCCTAATACAATGGAGGCACAGAAAGGGTATTTCAGAGCGCAACATCCTCAGTGATAGTGATTTATTAGCCTGGAGACCCCATATAGACCTGCAGTGGCACACAATCACCACTGGGGGCACAGTGTCATTTCTCTGTCTCTAAAGAGGATAAGCTTTTTACATAACGTTTCAGCTCCACAAATAAAGCACACACAGTACATCAACAGAGAGATAGTCAAGGAAATGCTGTGTCCTTGCCAGGGTGCTTTAATGAGGTTCATGTTTGTGCAGTCTGGAGCTTTGGGAGAAGAAGATACCCATGTGTACATTAGATTTCAGGTAGTTGTGTCTACAGACTGTTGACCCAATAATTTGTCACAGCCATTGTGATGTCACCACATTTTCTTTCCTTTTGACACTTAGAAGCTTGAGTTTATAAAAGTGGAGAATTCAGAGGCGGGCTGGAGGGAAGCCAAATTGCAACGGTGACTTTGCGGGTGCATGAATAAATGATTTTTCCAGCACTGGATAAGAACCGTGTAAGCTATTGCCACTGTTTTAATTGCCTCTGCCACACTATGCATACAGACATTTAGAGTCAGGGGGAAAACTGCACATGTACAAATAAACTTGTTTCCTAGTGGAGCATTTTCCTATGGCACCACCCATTTTACTCTACAGCTCATCACCATATGTTCTAGGCAGATTTTCAGGAAATCTTAATTATTGCTGTCCTTCTTGCTTTCACTCCTATTTACTTGTTTTTCTCATGTCTGGAATCACGATACCATTTTTATGCAAAATTCACTTTTGCATGCTGTTTGGTATGGAGCTTATAATATGACAAAATGATTTGAATTTGAATTGTGTAAATTTGAATTATTTGCAAGTGTAATCTAACAAAATTGAATTTTAGGTGGTAGTTTAAATAGTTCTGAATTAGATTTTTTTTAAACGAATATTGAACATTTGAAATGTAACAAATTGAAATGTTTTTATGGCTGAATTTTATAGACATGTATTTTCAAACAGCTAGTTTTTTTTGTTCTGAATTCGTATACTGCAAATATTCAGTTTAAAAAAATACAGATTCAAGTTTTCAAGATGAAGTAATTCGGAACTTCAAATTCAGTTTTCTAAAATTCAAGTTCAAAAATTCAAGTTCAAAAATTCAGATCTTACAGAAAGTAGGTCACAGGTCATCCACAGGGAAGAGTAAAGGATCTCAGATAAGTCAAACAGAGCATTTTGGCTGCACTGCAGTAGTTTTCTGCCGCAAACGCGTTGGTGGTTCAAGAGAATCCGTGTATCTTTCGTTCAGTCGTTTTTTATTTAATATTAAGAGTAGAAAAATTAGAAAACAGCTTGAGTATTAGATTTCTAATATTCTAGTAATAATAGTCCGCTGCAGCAGTTGCACGGAGCTTACAAAACTTAACGCGTGTATTGCAACTATAGGCTACATTTAATTTTCTCATCAAACAACTAGACTAACGAATGGCTCGGTACAACAGAAGAGCCTAGAAAGGGCTTTTTCTCTGTGTAGACCAGCAGTTGGTCTGAATTTGCTATAACCTATAGCCTATTTTCCGGACTGTATAGGCTAAGTCAAGTTTTATCATGAAACACGCTGTGATTTATTCCAAAGCATTTATTCAGGCATATATAATGCATTTAACGTTAAATAATCTAAATGTTGACTTTCAAAAGTAGGTGCGCCAAGAAGGCTATTCGCTGTAGTTTAGTTCATTTTTGGTGAGCGCTAGAAAGATATAAAGAGACCGAGACGCGCTAAAGCAGCGCATGTTGTTTTATTTATTTTTCAATGACATGATATTTTGTAAATTTTATAAATTTTATTTATAAATGGTCTCCACTCTATGCATTTTGTAATAATACAGCAACATTTTTTAACTGACCTGCCAGAAAATAAGTCGCATGCACGTGAGTGCAAGTCACACCGGATCATGTTGAGAGAGAAACACGTCATAAAAAAAAAAAAAAAAAATTTTTAATATTAGCCTATTCAGCAATAAAGACCTGTAAATAAAATACAACATTTACATGAAAACAACAAGAATGAAAAATAAGTAGCCATGTATAATAAAATAATATACCGGTAGGCTACATAAAATATATATATACTATATAAAAATAGCCTATATTGTGCCCTTTATTACAAACAACATTTAGCTTACATTTAATAAAACAAATTTATTTAAATCAAAACGGTCGCGCATCTTTCATTCAGTCAAAAGTTTTCATATTTGCAATGTAACGTGGATGCTAACTATTAATATAAAGAAGGCTTCATACTTCAGTCGAGTCCCAAAATACACGTAAAGGCTAAATCAGCGTCTTCACAGCAAGGGAAATGTTTGGAATAACAAGTAGGACTGTGCGGCACAGCTTGCCCTTTATATTGTAGCTACAACAGACCAATTACATTAGGCAGAATAAGTTTTTATATGTTTGGTTGACTGTGTTTCATTTTGATAATGAACAGTCTGCAATATGAAGCAACGCCAGAACTGATAGCCTACTATGTTGTGTGAGAGCGCGATGCGCGAGCGCCATCACTTGGATTTGTTCCACTGCTGCAATAACTTAATACTCTGTTATTTATAGTCATACAGATAATATGACATCATTCGAAACAGTAAAATGTATATTTTTATTTGTGTACATTCAAAATGACTACAAAATATCATGTCATTGAAAAATAAATAAAACAACATGCGCTGCTTTAGCGCGTCTCGGTCTCTTTAGATCTTTCTGGCGCTCACCAAAAATGAACCAAACTACAGCGAATAGCCTTCTTGGAGCACCTACTTTTGAAAGTCAACATTTAGATTATTTAACGTTAAATGTATTATATATGCCTGAGTCACTTTGGAATAAATCACAGCGTGTTTCATGATAAAACGTGACTTAGCCTATACAGTCCGGAAAATAGGCTATAGGCAGTGTTGTGCCTGAACGCGCTCATTGAACGATAGTTCATGAACTCGTTCATATTTTTGGAGAACGTGAACTGATCGTACTGTATTACTGCCTGATGAACGTTACTGTGAACTCGTTCATTCTGGTGTCTGTGAACGCCACGCTCTCTGTTTAACTTCGTTCAATAGAGTGCCAGATTTCTATAGAGCCTTCCAGGCAAAAACCCGGCTAAAACACACCGTAAACCGGCCTTAATATGTAGCGGAAAAAAACACCCAATCACCAGTGTCTACTGACTCTCTTGTTCGATCTCGTTCATCAAAATGAACAAATCTTTTTTTGAGTCATTTCGTTCATTTAAGGGGCTTTAACCCCCTGGGGTCGACGGTATCGCCGGCGATACCAGCTCGCTTTTTTTCAGTTCAGTTCAAAAGAAATTAATTTTGCTCTGTGAACTTTGATATTACAAGCAAGTTTCATACATCAATCGATTCTGTTAAATGTGTATTATTTTTGTGTATATTCACAATAAAAACAAAGTGTTGTGCTTTTTGCCAAATAAAGAAAAATAAACGTGATGCGAGTTCTGCCTTCTCTCTGTCAGTGAAGACCATTCTGAAACGCGTCCGAAAATGAACTGTAACTCAGCGAATACTCAGTCAAACAGGCATACAGACACACAGGCATGAAGCTTGAATTATCTTCTTTTAAATGAGGTAATTTATATAAAAAACAAATATTCTCATCTTGTGAAATCTGTATTAAAAGAGAGCGATTCCAGTCGAGCTCATTAGAGCTAATTCAAATGTAATGTGACTCCGCCCACGGAGAGCGCGTGCTATTCAAACGCAAATTACTGAGGCAATCCAAGCAAACCTGTGAACGCCCCCATATCAGCTCGAGAAAACACAAGTTTAATCATATCATTGTAGCCTACGTGTTTACACCATCTGGCAGCGCTGTGAGGAATAATAATAATGGAAAATCTACCTCAGAGTGCGGGTATTGCAGGAGAGAGGATCCGAATATGTAGTACGTTTTTTTTCCTTCTCAAGTTAATCGCGTTTCTGTGAATGAATGAACGGCAGCCGCAGAGATGCGCGCTGTTTACCACAGCTCGCAAAAAGACAGTTTAAATTTAAATTGCGTCTCTGTGTGAATGAATGATGATGTTTTAGCAAACTGTATTGCTATACTGAGTTGAGTAAAAATCGACAGAAATATGTTGAAATAAAATGTAGGCTATTTGTATAAGCAACGTATTAAACTGAAAATTAACATTTATATGCCCTAATATTTCATAAAAACAACGTTACAGTCAGGCGTTTCTGTTTGTGCATGAATGTTTCGGTTTTAGCAAACTGTATTGCTATACTGAGTAAAAATCGACTGAAATATGTTGAAATAAAATGTATTTGTATAAGCAACGTATTAAACTGCAAATTAACATTTATATTTCTTATAATAAAAATGAAAGACCTATGTTACAGACATATGAAAGACAACATTTCGTTGATTAGTTTTGGATAGATTATACATTTTTACTGTAAAATATCTGCCACCTCAAATAAGCTTTTGTTTGCCAATATTTGCTCATGTTAAATATAGTATGTTTTGTCAAAAATAAAGTTATCAAATAATCAATCAAATCCTTAACTTTGAAAAATGTATGATAAAATGTATACTTTAGTTTTTACAAAGAAAGATTACACTTGAATTGTTGTTGTAATTGTAACCTTTTTAATAAAAAAATATATTTACAAGGTAGATGTAAACAAACTATTAAAAGGTAAATATAAGCCTTTTCTTTAAATAATTGTTATTGTGTTTTATTAGTGACAAATTTGGGGAGAGGATAAATATTCCAAAACTGAAAATACAGTATGAGAATTAACTGCACAATTACTAGACATGTTTTCCTTGGATATTATAGGCCAAATTGCAAGCACAATATGTGGAAAAATAAAAAAAATAATTGAGATGCTTCCAACTGTTGCTCTTGCATTCTTGTGGCTCAGTGACTCACCTGAATGAATGGCTAATTAAGTATGCAGGCCCCACTGTCTCCTCAGGTGTGAACCACTAAATATGCATGATCGTTGATGCCCACTCCGCATATTGCCTTTCCAAACAGAAAGTGCTTTGCAAAATTCAAATCAATGTATTGTGTTATGTGAATGATAAGGCAGGGTGATTTTCACATCATTTTGAAGAAAAAACACTAGGTGATGACATCCATTAGACAAAAGTCTTATTGGCACATATTTAGAATGTGTTTTATGGCCTTATTTCAGAAACTTTAGTTTTTAGTTTTTTCAATAACCATGCATAAACATTATTCTCTCAAAAATGCAGACATGTACATTCTTGTTGCTCACATATTATGGTAGTCCTGTTTGTGCTAAATAGTGTGTAATTTTTTTTTGCCATTAATATGTTTATAAGCAACTGAAAAAAGCACAAATGTCAGGGCATGTCAGAACATCTCAAGGACCCCAAAAACACCTTAGACCCCAGAGGGTTAAATGTTATACTATTAACTGGCAAATTCCCTTAACACATCCACCTACGCAATCTTGATCATATTCTGAATTAAGAAATCATTTTAATGCAGTCAAAAATCGTTTACAGGCAACATAAATAATTAGGCTACTTTACCTTCCGAGTCTTTTGTTCATTTGTCCCGTGGCAGACGCAATGAATGGATCGTTCATGAACGACTCATCACTTACGTTACAAACAGGGCTTGACATTAACTTTTTTGCTCACTAGCCAATGTGACTTTCCAAAGTTACTAGCCACACAGCATTTTTACTAGCCACATTTTTTGTTGTTGTGAAATTACCTGATAAAAGTTGACTATGGCGTGCTAAAATTTACTTGAACTAGATTTACAACCCTTTTAAATGTAAAACCACTGTACACACCCAAATCAAGACTACATAAATATAACAATACAGGTCATTATCATTAGCTCTGATAAGGTTGTGTGTAAAGCTCCTTTTTTTAAATAAAACCATGCATTATGTATTATATGTCGCCACATAGCTCCACCGGCATACGACGTAACTCCAGCAGGGCAGCTAGCTGTCTCTTCGTTTCTGTGTTGTCGGTCACTAGCGCGCAAGCGCAAGGCAACACTGTGTGCATGTAATACTCATTAGGGCTGTCAAAATTGCTCAAAAATTACGTTCGAATGTTCCCATCTAAAAAAAAAAAAACCACATAGCCTATATTCGAACTATTCAAACATCTGGTTGCACATTTTGTCAATGCAATGCATTTTGCATTACGTCAATTACAGGACAAATTAATACAAAGAGACATAACTACTTGTATAGTTAGTTTATTTAAATTTAAACATATTTGACAACGTATTACCTACACAAAAACAAGTAAATCAACTAATGGCCAAGACCGCAGACCTCACTCGCGCTCGCTCGCTCGCTCACTCGCACTCGCAGGCACTCTTTCTCTCTCTCTCGCCCTCACCCTCATGCTGCGTTCACACCAAACGCGAATAGACTGTCTGGCGCGAGTGATTTCAATGTTAAGTCAATGTAAAGAGAAAGACGCGTTTACGCGCGTCTGGAGGTCTTGCGGCACGAATGAGGCGTCACGCTCTCTGCGCATAACGGTTTAAATGAACAACAACAATGTTGAGTGCTGATCAAGAGTTTTGTGCAAGCAATTTAAGGTCGCGACTCTTATATAGCAGGCTTCATTCAGTGATTGAAACAAATATTATTAACATTAATTGAAGTTTTACAGTATATAGAACCGACATTGAACGCTCCGAGCGAGCTGTGCTGTGGTAAACATGGAACTTTTCCTTGACATGAAACGGTAAATAATCAAACCAGTGGAAGCCTGCAGTGTATGAAACTGCTGTATCTAACCTACCTTATTCATGCAATATCTATGCAGTCAGTACAGTAGCCTACACTTTAGTAATGTTTCTGTTTAACGTTAAATACAATGACCTGTCCCTGAGACCCCTCAGACAGCGCACCCACTCTCAAAGCAGACATCCGCGCCTCTGCTACCGCGGGCGTTTTTCCACATTCGAATATTCATCTTCACCTTCGAAATTCTGTTTTTTTAAAACTATTCGAATATATATTCGAATTTAGAATATTCATTGACAGCCCTAATACTCGTGGGAGTTGTAGTGTCGTAGTGTCACACTTATTTCAGATGCCTTTTGAAAAGACTACAATTATTCAACCCGCCAAAGTGACTAGTTGGAGTGACTATATTACCCGCCACGAGCAAAATCCACCCGCATTTGGCGGGTTGGCGGGTGTTAATGTCAAGCCCTGGTTACAAATCAAATCAAAACAAAAAGCAGCAAGGAGGCGTCGCATGATCATTTAAACGAGTTTTACGACAAGGTTGGTGAGGATGGGAAAAATCTGACGCATAGCTTCAGTGTTAAAACTGATAAAATAATTGTCTGTGGTTCTATATGGGTTTTGGCAATCATTTTGAAAAAAAATATCTCGCAGCAACATGGAAAAAAAGAACTATGAACTAGTTCATTTTTGGAACTGTGAACTTAGTTCAAAATTTTGAGTATGAACTATGAACTGAACTAGTTCATTTTAAAATTTGTGAACTGAACTTTGAACTAGTTCATGTAGAAAGTGAACTTTCCCAACACCGGCTATAGGTTATAGCAAATTCAGACCAACTGCTGGTCTACACGAGAAAAAGCCCTTTCTAGGCTCTTCTGTTGTACCGAGCCATTCGTTAGTCTAGTTGTTTGATGAGAAAATTAAATGTAGCCTATAGTTGCAATCAAGGGCGTAACTTTGGGTCTACCATTGGGGGGGTTAAACTCGCGGCATATTTATTAATTTATTTATTTATTGAATCATTTTCTTGTGTAAAAGGTAACATGCTAATTTGCCGTTCCTGTATTAGAAATACATTGTGATACTTTTACTGATTTAGGCTACTTAACGTAAAGTCAGAAACTGAGAAAATACAAGTGTGGACTAACGTTAGTTGTGCTTTGATTCATTTTGTCACTTTGCAAACTCCATGCAAAAAGAACAAAAAATAAATAAAAAAAGGAAAAAAATAATAATATCAAATTGAGCCGGAGGTGGTAAATTCCTAATAATGTACGTATTTTTTTAGGTATTTTAATAAGATACCTAAAATACGTTGCGCATACAGCTCAACTAACGCACTCGTTATAAAGGTGTTTGAACAACAAAACACATTTACAACACATCAGATATATCCTGCTATAGCTAACAAATTTGTGAAATTTTGAATAAAAAAATAAATAAAAGCAGATCATCAGTCATTCAGCGCTATTGTGGCTGCGGTGTGACAAGCAATGAAAGACGCGTCTCCATGGGAACCATAAAGTGATACTACGATCAATAATGGTCGCCTTGAAAAACTTTTAAACTTACGCGTGAAAAGGTTAAGTAAGGCTTACATTTAAATGCGTCTTTGTTTTGAGTGTATGGCCAATAAATAAAGGAATTAAAAAGATGGGCACAAAACCTTTGTCGCGCCCCACTTGTCATGTCTCTATTCCCCACCAGTGGGCCGCGCCCGCGCCCGCGCCCCACACTTTAAGAAACGCTGAGCTAACTTAACAGCTAACTTAGCAATAGGGGTACCTCCGTTTGGTCAGGATTTTTCCTCTTTTTGGCTGGTGTCGACCAACAATGAAAAATCATTGTCTGGCTGCCTTTCAGTGTACTTTTCATCTTTCCATCCGGTAGCATGCACCGTCAGCTTTCTCCAACCATTCATCCCAGCGACTGCGCAAAATAGTGTGCGGTGGGCGGGGGGTACATTAGGCTACATATTATTTCAAATATGATACTATATTTCTTGCTGGCAAATTAAATTAATAAAGAAAACGAACAAAAGTATTCATTCTGAATATTTCATATTTATTTTAATCTGAATGATGTGATGATATTGGGGGGGTTATATTAGCTGGATCTGATTTTTGAGGGGGCCATGACCCCCGTAACCCCCGTGCAAATTACGTGCATGGTTGCAATACACGCGTTAAGTTTTGTAAGCTCTGTGCAACTGCTGCAGCGGACTATTATTACTAGAATATTACAAATCTAATACTCAAGCTGTTTTCTCATTTTTCTACTCTTAAAGCTCCAATATGTAACAATTTTGTAATACAATTTCCGAAAATAACTTGCACAGTGTGATATATTTCCTCCAGTTGTATACTTACAAAAGTCTCAAAAGTCTCCAAAGATTTTTTATTTCAGAGAAATTCCGATTTTAAATAACTGTCCGTCCCGGAAAAGAAATGTCGCCTCTTAGTGACGCAATGTCCGCTCTATCCTTTTTTTCCGGTGTGGACCATGTGATCAGAGCCCGTCTACATTCTCTGATGTGATGTTCCACCACACCGGAATATCACATGGTCAAATGCGGAAGTGGTGGTTATAGCGTTATCCATAGACTGTATGGATCACGATTACTCTTTGACGAGTATTGAAGTGCCAACAAAACGAAAGTGTCCATATTCGGATACACGCAGACTGTGTGACAAACGGAGGAATAAAACCGGATAAATATCGGCCAGGCGTTTTCGAGATGGAGAGAGCTGCGCGACAATCTTGGACTTGACAGAGACTCTGCTCTCGCGAGTGTATTGATAGACAGGTAAGCAAATCAATTATTTTTTATTGTACAAGTAACGTAATGAGGTCGGCAAATAACGCGGGCGCGTTTTGCTGGATTTTCTCCACATTGTAGCACTATAAACTTAAATTACTCCGTCATTTATGGTCATACAGAAAAAAGAAATATAAAAAAAGAATCTGTGATATTTCTACTTTTGTATGTGTCCACTTACAATCAAATCAAAACATTGTGCTTTTGTAAAATAAAGAAAATAAACAGGGTGTGCGTTCTGCCTCTCCGTCGCGGTGAACTTTTTTTTCTTGAGCACGTCTATAAACTGAAACAAAACTCAGCGAATACTTGTCACACATTTATGAGCCATATACCTTTATAAACATTTAAGTGTGTACTTTTAATAGATATGAATTACACCACATGCCTGTAATAATATAGCATAACATTTCACGTTCCTTGCAGTTCATTAATTATGATGACATAAAATAATACGATCAGACATACAGGTAATACAAAAACGAATAAATTACCTCATCCGTGATCATGATTCATTAATTCCATTTAGATACATCGCTAGATGGTGAAAACGCATTAAAAACGACATCTCCCATCGTCACCTCCTTCATAGCGTCATCAAGCTTCGCCTTTGTTATTGTTGGAAACTGCGCCCTCTTGTGGTCAAAAATATTTACATAGTGGACCTTTAATATTAAATAAAAAACGACTGAACGAAAGATACACGGATTCTCTTGAACCACCAGCGCGTTTGCGGCAGAAAACTACTGCAGTGCAGCCAAAATGCTCTGTTTGACTTATCTGAGATCCTTTACTCTTCCCTGTGGATGACCTGTGACCTACTTTCTGTAAGATCTGAATTTTTGAACTTGAATTTTTGAACTTGAATTTTAGAAAACTGAATTTGAAGTTCCGAATTTCTTCATCTTGAAAACTTGAATCTGTATTTTTTTAAACTGAATATTTGCAGTATACGAATTCAGAACAAAAAAACTAGCTGTTTGAAAATACATGTCTATAAAATTCAGCCATAAAAACATTTCAATTTGTTAAATTTCAAATGTTCAATATTCGTTTAAAAAAAAATCTAATTCAGAACTATTTAAACTACCACCTAAAATTCAATTTTGTTAGATTACACTTGCAAATAATTCAAATTTACACAATTCAAATTCAAATCATTTTGTCATATTATAAGCTCCATAGTTTGGACATAAATGTGTATTGGCAGTGTGTGTACACAACCAGCCAATAGTGATAAAAATCCACTAACTCCATTTTTATTAATCCCCATAAATCATCAGCAGTGTCTCCCAACGACGTGTTTTCAGAATGCTGTTTTAGGGACCTCACTAAGCACAGGCCCCGCCCACGAGTGTTGACAGACACTGCCGTTCTAACATAGACCCGTCCTGATCGCGTTCACAACTGTTGCACTGACGAGAATGTCTCCCAAGAGTTGTAGGTGTTGTGTGGCTGGATGTATTAATCCACATAGCTCTCTCTATTTACTCCCGAAATCTGAGGCAGCCAAGACGAGGTGGAATTATTTTGTTTTTAAAGAAAATGCTCCCTCAACTCTACCGAAATTAGTTTATGTACTTACGCACTTCTTATACTGTGTTTACTCAGCTCTTACAGTGATTTTCTGAAGTAAAACTGACGCTTCATCTTTTGTGTGATGTACAATAAACTTTATTAAACTCATCAGTATATGTTTGATCATCATTCGGACCTGGTCCGAAACAGCAGACTTGTAGGCTATTAATAATGGATACATACAAGCAGATGACAAATACGTTATAACCATAATTAAACTATTAAACTATACCTGTTCCATCTCTACAGAGCACTCTGACTCTGTAGGCATTATTGTCCGACTCGAAATGAACACTGTTACTGAGAGTTTCGGATATTATCATCATTCCTTGAGATGAAATAGTCCTGAGAGACTGAGCGGGAGCTCGTGAAGCTCCGCCCCCTGTGTCGTGCAGCAGCAGCTTATTTGCATTTAAAGGGCACACACTAAAACAGCGCGTTTTTCTGAGCCCCAAAAAATGACAATTTAAACATGCTGTAAAAAATGATCTGTTGGGTATTTTGAGCTAAAACTTCACATACACACTCTGGGGACATCGGAGACTTATTTTACATCTTGTGAAAAGGGGCATAATACGGGACCTTTAAGTCAATTGTATTTTCTTAATAGTGCTTTTGAAAGTACTGATCAAGCAATGTATTTAAGAAACTTTGCAAAACCACTAGTGAATACTGGTGAATATTTGTAAACATGTATTATATTTTATATATTCTAATTTATGTTTTAAATGACTTAATAGGTGGATCCACCCCCCCCCCCCCCCCCAGAGGAATAATTTAAAATGATGCACTATTTAAATGAACATTTTTCACTAAATGAACACTAGAAAATTATATGCAAGCCTATTTTTTATTAAAATGAAAATGTGTGTTTAACAGTATGTAAATATCAACCCACACTTGATTATACTAGTGATATGTTAAATATCATATTATGATATATGAATCAATATAGCAATGCGTAGGAATAAACAGCAATATTTATATACCCACATATATTTTAATAAAACATTCAATAAATGTAAAATACCTCATGTGATTGCACTTTTCTGAGTGATGATGCAGACCCCTGACTGAATCAGAGTTTTGTATAAGTTAGTTAACGACAACTGTAACACTCACAAGAGGAAGGATCGGGAAATTCAGTACCTCTAATGATGTTATTTTAATGGTCAAATAAAAACATTTAAAATCACCATGCTATTCACATTCAGATATCCAGTTTATATTTGTCCAGACTTGGTAAACATTCTCACGGTGACAGTTGGCAAGGAACTAAAGTCATCAATCTCCTTCTCTGGATGGTGTGGAATAATTATTCAGAAGACAGACAGCACTTCAAAATCTCTAATAATATATCTAAAAGTGCTATCTCTAATAGAGAAATTGGACCTTTTCGTCCATTTACGTCAAACCACTTACCAGGAGAAGTAGCTATGGACGTTTTCTTTAATTCACAGTTATAAAGATGAAAAGTCTGATTACTCAAATTCAAATTCAAAATTGCTTTCTTGGCCTGACCGTAAATAAAGCAATATCGCAAAAGCTAGGAATACATACATAAAATAATAAAAACATCAAAATAATAGAAGAAAATATTATAACTTAAATAAACAGTGTAACACATTAGAACATGTCTGAACATTTGATACCACAGTGTTTTAACATATACACACTTACACAAACTGAGGGTCACTGTGGTGGACAGTAGGGAAACACTCTGAGGTCAGACACAATACACACATTACACACATTCACCTGCTGTCTCTACTCAGCTGTTTTGCACTGGCATTAGCATGCCCACTCTACAGTGTTTTACAGCTTGAGCTTGATTTCCATGGGTGCTTATTTCTTATTTGTGCATCCTTGTTTCCTTTCCTTGTTTCTTTTCCTCGTGTCTCAGCTCCAGCCCCCTTTGGGATGTGAGAAAAGGATGCAAGGAAAGAAAATGAGGATGGAGGAATAGAAGGAAATCTTTATTATTTATTATTATTTACCTTTATTTTACCAGGAAATAATCCCATTGAGATTCAGAATCTCTTTTTCAAGGGAGTCCTGGCCAAGACGGCAGAATAATAGTTCCATTTTAAAAATACATATACAAACATTTAACAGAAAAAGACATTTTGGCAATTTAAACATCATCTCAACATATTCACCAGCAGCACTCAGTAACATCACATGTGCATTTAGTACTCAAATAGTTCTATATCTTATTTGTATAGGCTATTGAAATATTCTTGATCACTCGAGCGTCACTTCAAGGCATCATCAACTGTGCTCAAGGGATCTGCCCTTATAACTGAAATTAAGAAACACATAATAAATAATAATACATCAAGATTCCATGTTGAAATATGTGAGATGTATGTTTTATTTAAACTGCAAAGTTAAAACATAAATACAAATTAGTGTGACAGATGTGAAGGGGGAGGAGAATTCATATGTGCGTTAGGCTTTTTTGTTCAGCAAAAAACTGATGGTAAATAAAATATATCATAATGTTAAGTACAGAACAAAGACCACTTATTTACATAAATATATTTCTTGTTAGTTTATTAGTATAAATTAAAACAATTATGATCAAATTGTTGTGAGCAGTTTACCATGTTGTTTCATCACTCACAGTTTGAAGAGGATGCAGTGAGCATCTTTGTTCAGTTAGTTCAAAAGATCAAAGAACTGTTAGATCAATTGTCCATGTACTTTTAAAGTGAGATGCAGTCATAACAACTGGAGCTGACTTAGCGATTTGAGGGCCCTAAGCAATTCCAGGTATGGGGCTATGAAGGACTAAAAATGACAGAACGAAAAATAAATAAATAAATAAATAAAAGTAGAAATAAATAAATAAATGCAAAAATAATAGTAAAAATAAATACATTTTGGTAATATAAATGGCTATTTCTGTATTTTTACATGTATTTATTTATTTATTTATTTATTTATTTATGCATTTCTATATGTATTTATTTATGTATTTATACATTTATTTATATATTTATGTATTTATATATTTATTTATTTATATATTTATATATGTATTTATTTATACATTTATTTATTCCTACATTTATTTATTTCTGTATTTCCACATTTCTACATCTATTTATTTCTGTATTTCCACATTTCTACATTTATTTATTTCTGTATTTCCACATTTCTACATTTATTTTTCCCTGCGCATGTATGCTAATTGACCAATGGCTAACCACGCCCCCTCCACTCACTCAGTCAACATTCGGTAACAGGCGCTTTGGCAGCTGTCACAGTAGGAGACATTTCACAGGAGGCAATTGATGATTTTTTGGAGACAGAAAGATTATATATCATCTCGATGTCACCAAAAGGGCCTTAAATATGCATTGGAGGGTTATATTAATAATTTTATTGTTGAGAAGGTCGATAAGCTTCAGCTCCAGAACAAAGATTTACAGTTCACAGTGTTAATGTTATAGTTTGGTCGGTGCTATTTCGCTTCAAACGCTCGCTTTATACGCGCGTCCTATTCGCTTTGGATTCAAAATGTTCAAGCGTCGAACTAGACGCGGATACGCGCGAATTTGACGCTCTATTCGCGTTTGGTGGGAGCGCAGAATAATGAACAGGCTGCGATGTCAAGATTGCATTGCTGGAATGTGTGTGTGTGTGTGTGTGTGTGTGTGTCAGAGAGCGGGCGCCGGGGCGCGATCGAACAGTGGAAACATAAAAACATACTCCATTTTGTTCATACAGGACATAATTAAAACTGCAAAGTGTTTAGCCTACTTATATTTGTGTAAAACACAACATTGTCCTTTTGTCAAACTGTAAACTCTTGTCAAACTGTAACCTACAACTGTCACCCAACCAAAATCACACACACACTGTTTAAAAGCCAAAATGACAAGAAAAAAACGTAAAAACGAATGAAAACTGATAACCGCAATGCATTGCAATGGACGAGGAAGCAGAGAATGTCCAAGTGTATTGGGGTTAGCTATGCGTACTGTGATTGGCTCATCGCGTTTGGGGGCGTGGCTTAGCCATTGGTCAATTAGCATACATGCACAGGGAAAAATAAATGTAGAAATGTGGAAATACAGAAATAAATAAATGTAGAAATGTGGAAATACAGAAATAAATAAATGTAGGAATAAATAAATGTATAAATACATACATATATAAATATATAAATAAATAAATATATAAATATATAAATAAATGTATAAATACATAAATAAATACATATATAAATGCATAAATAAATAAATAAATAATTAAATAAATAAATACATGTAAAAATACAGAAATAGCCATTTATATTACCAAAATGTATTTATTTTTACTATTATTTCTGCATTTATTTATTTATTTCTACTTTTATTTATTTATTTATTTATTTATTTTTCATTCTGTCATTTTTAGTCCTTCATATGGGGCCCCAACACACCATTTATGCACCCTTTTACCCAGGGCCGGCCCGTGGCATAGGCGGAATAGGCAAATGCTAGGGGCGTCACTCAACCATAGGGGCGCCAAAATGAGTGAATGAGTACTTTTTTTTTTTTTTTTTTTTACTAATATTATTTTAAAACCATAAATTCAAAATACTACCAAATAAAGCAAAAAAAAAAAAAAAAACTCCACAAAACCTTAACTAAGTCCCCCGACTCCGGTCCGGCGCATCAATCTTCCCCCGCCCAGTCAAGTCAAGTCATCTTCATTTATATAGCGCTTTTAACAACGTAGATTGTTTCAAAGCAGCTTCACAGAGATAAGCGCAGGGCTCCAAACTGCGACTAAAATGGTCGCATTTGCGACCAAAAATATTTATTTGCGAGTGAAATTTCTGCCAAGGTCGCCATTGGCGACAATACAAATTTACACCCTTTGATTGTAAAATTTGCATCCTACGTGCATGTTTTATAACCAGTAGCCTATCGTAGAGGTGTGCGATATGACGATTTTTGATCATGGACGATTAAAATGTCTCCACGATCTGCTTTTGAAGAAATATCGTAGAATCGTGCATTCTAGTTGCTGTTCTGACGCCTCTGTCCCAACATACTGAACAACGCGACGTATATTCACATAAAATGTTAACGCAGCGGAACGGGACACTGCAGTTCACAAAAGTTAATAATTTGCATGTGCTTTAATGCCTTGTCGGTTAAACATTTAATTTGCGTGCTGATGGCGCGCTGTTCTAACGTGTGCGTTTCTCAGCGCGTAGGCAACATGTGAAGCTCACATGCACTAAAAGCCTGTCTACCAGCGCCTGGATACTGGACTAAGTTATCTTTCGAGTCTTATTGTGCTAATACTGTTAAATACACACAAGGTTTACATAAACAAAGTCGGTTATGTCTAAAGTGAAAGCAAACTTGTCAAATGCGTGTACATTAGACGTGTCGCGCTCAGCTCTTAAAGAGACAGTAGCAATTGTAAACACGCTGCCGCTTGTCCTTAAAGGGATAGTTCACCCAAAAATAAAAATTATCTCATTATTTACGCACTCTAATGTTGTTCCAAAACTGTATTAATTTCCTTCTAATATTTTCTAATATTAATAATTTGAAGAATGTGGGTAACCAAACAGTAGCTGGTCCCCATTGACTTCCAAAGGAGAAAAATATACTATGGAAGTCACTGGGGTACATCAAGTTTAACTGTTTGGTTACCCACATTCGTCCAAATAACTTTTATTTTCAACAGAAGAAAAAAAATTATTCAAGTTTAAAACAACTTGAGAGAGTAAATTATGACAATTTGAATTTTTAGAACTATCCCTTTAATGTTAATGAAACAACAAAATGCAAAGAGAAAATCACTCACTGCTCTTGACTGATAACTTTAATAGTAGCTTTAATAAGTATCAATTTATAATTTATACAGTGAAGTCTAAGTCTATGTTTTGTTTTATTTTCATATTTGTTAATTTAATTACTTTCTTCAATGCTACTGTTAAAAACACCTACTGTAGCTGAAAACAAAACACTCTTTATTTCATTTGTATATTAAGTTGTATATGTGTAATGTTTATCTTTGATCTGAATATTTAATAACAAAGAAAATAATGACTACATTTTTTATCTTCGCCCCTTTCTGCCATTCTTTTTTATTTTATATTTTGTTACCTAAGGCTTTGTTTTTAAAATATGGACATTAGTTTGGCTGTAATGCTCAGTCACAAAATAGTAAAACCAACATAAAAAAGAATCGTGATAAAATTGTGAATTGTGATTTTCCTGAAAAAAATCGTGATATGATATTTTTGCCATATCGCCCACCCCTAGCCTATCGCTTCATTTGTTTTGTTAACGTCATGAAATGAGATGCTTTGCGTGAACGTTTCACTGAGAGAAAGCGCCAAAATATGAACTTATGAAATAGTTCATAAGTCGGAAGTGACATTCAGTTACCAAATAAGCTCCAGTTCCCAGAACATTCACAAGATGAAAATGCTGAAACTGTAAGAAGAGGAGAGACATGCACACAACAGTGACTAAAAGTAAGTGCATTGTTATGTGGCTCTTAAAAAAAATATTTGGCGCCTGTTTTTTTCCCCTATAGGAGCCATTGGCTCCTTAATTGATTTTTTTGTTTGGAGCCCTGAAGCGTATAATTTAAGGTAACAGAGATTGTTTTGGCTTTATAGCAGAGTTAAGTTATTTTCCATCTAAAGTTAGTTTTGATTGATTTGCTTAAGTCGCAACGATCATTTGTTATTAAATTAAATTAGGGGCCGCTAAGACGACACCATTCCCTCTACACAGACTTTAAACGCGAACCTGTGAGAAACGCTGATGGCGTTCACATGCGCATTTAGAATGGGTTCTATAGTTATGTGCATTTGAAAATACGCAGGTTTGGAATTCCCTACAAGCCAAGCCTAAACAAAGTACTTGTCTTTCCTTATAAATTTTGATAAAGAATTTTATTTTATTTTGTTGCTTTGGGGTAGGAACGCGAAACGAATTTTCCCGACAACGCCTTATCTGTAGAGTGGTAGAGGGATCCTCCATAGGGAGAGACTAGTTGGTACTTCAGCACTGCGTTGTCATCGGGTCCAGGCGAAGGTCCTTCGTCAGATCTGGATACGGCCCGGATCCGGCAGGCTGCAGGAAAACCTCGGGATAAACACAGACACTAAAATTAGCGTAGATGCCATTCTTCTCATGATGTAACGAGTACATCAGGATTTATGGGAAGTGTTCCCGGTTCCGGCTGACCTAATCTATGCAGCCTAACATTAAATTATAGAAGTCTATAATGTATTATGTGAATGCTAGATCAAAGAGATGTGTCTTTAATCTGGCTTTGAACTGACAGAGTGTGTCTGCTTCCCGGACAATGGTAGGAAGACTGTTCCAGAGTTTTGGTGCTAAATAGGAAAAGGATCTACCGCCAGCAGTCGATTTTGATATTCTAGGTATTATCAACTGGCCGGAATTTTGAGATCGCAATAGACGTGACGGACTATAATGCGTTAAGAGCTCGCTCAAGTACTGCGGAGCTAAACCATTTAGTGCTTTGTAAGTAATCAGCAATATTTTAAAAATTTATGCGATGTTTAATAGGGAGCCAATGCAGTTTTGACAGAACTGGGCTAATATGGTCATACTTCCTGGTTCTGGTAAGAACTCGAGCTGCTGCGTTTTGAACCAGCTGTAGTTTGTTTATTAAACGTGCAGGGCAACCACCCAGTAGAGCATTACAATAATCTAGCCTTGAGGTCATGAACGCATGAACTAATTGTTCCGCATTTGTCAATGAGAGCATATGGCGTAATTTAGATATATTTTTAAGATGGAAAAATGCAGTTTTACAGATACTAGTGAGTGCTTGAAGTGCGTCAGAAACAGCGTGCGCGAATCAGTTGTTGGTAATTTGTTGTGTAGTGTCGCCTCTCGCCACATCCAATGTATACAGCATTGCTTTTGTTTGAGGGCGCTTCACACAAACACCCCTGTAGAAACGGGCCTGGCAGCTCGCGCCAGGTCTAGACACGGTGAAAGTTACCTGATTGTGACGGATGGCCGAATTTACATGACACATTATAAATTAGCATTATAGTCTGCAATAGATACAGTGTCAAAAAGAAGATAAGAGGATAAAAGGGGATAAAGACAGAGGTCAAGTGATGGAATGAATGAACAGTTTATCTAATTGCATAGTAGTAAGATACAATAATTTAATGGCAGTTATTTTTACCTTAAACTTTATGCTAGCAGTTCTGAGTTCTCCAGAGGCCGCAGACAGTGTGATTTTGTAACAATCATGTCGGTTTTTTAGACGCATTTAGGCCTACTATCACTTTTTTAACTAATGTTTTACTCTTTGTGCAGTTTTGGGGGGATATATGTTTTTTTTTTCAAAAATTAGTAATGATATTTATATACAGGTTTAATAAAATAGCAATGTTTTATGTAAAATTCACATTAAAGAAGACATTTCTCAGTTTCATTCATGGTGAAAACATGAAACATGCTATAGTTTAGTGGAAGATTGCTACCATCAACTGGAAAACAAACACTTTTGCTAGTGCTCAATGAATAGTTTGTGCATGAATGACATTTGGATGATGACATCACTGTTTTATCCAGAGTGCTATATATATAAATGAACTAAATTAATAACTTATTTACAACACAATTAAACCATCACTGAACTTACTTAAGCTGTACTATGACACTATTTTCTTCTAGATCTGCTGTACAGGAGAAGCAAACTTTTTTGCGTTATTTTCCTGTTATCACTGTAAAACTGCCTTGAAATAATCTGTATTATAAAAAGTGCTATATAAATAAAGGTGACTTGACTTGAATGCTAGATGTAATGCTCTTGCTATTTGTGTTTAGGCTGTAATATATATATATATATATATATATATATATATATATATATATATATATATATATATATATATGCTAAATAATCATGAACACAATGACAGGGTGAAATGGGCTGTGATGCATGGGGCACCAGGTAAAATCTTGCCTAGGGCAGCAAATTGGTCAGGGCCGGCCCTGCTTTTACCTTAGTAACCCTTATTTTGCGGTCTCTTTCTCAAAACACTCAACCTTTTTTCTATATAAACTGTATATCAAATATCAAATGTCATTTGTAAATATTGCATTTTCTCAATGTGAAATAAAATAATGAATAAAAAAAAATAAAAAAAATAATATATATATATATATTGATTGATTCAACAAGGTGCTGAAAGCATTCTTTAGAAATGTTGGCCCATATTGATAGGATAGCATCTTGCAGTTGATGGAGATTTGTGGGATGCACATCCAGGACACGAAGCTCCCGTTCCACCACATCCCAAAGATGCTCTATTGGGTTGAGATCTGGGGCCTCATTTATAAAACTGTGCGTAGGAACCTTACTAAAAGTGTACGTGCGCCCGAAAGCCAAAAATGGCGTACGCAAAAAAATATTCAGACTTATAAAACCGTGCGTACGCCAGAACCTGCGCAGAATTCACTTTATAAATCCCAGTCAGCGGAAGATTGTGCGTACATGCGTCTCCACCCGAAATAACCATATATGGAGCTTACAACGCCTAGTTTTACTATGCAGATCCTCATCTACATATCATTTGCATATGATTATTCATCCACGTGATAACTTAAACGTTATCACGTGGATGAATAATCATATGCAAATGATATAAACGGTACAAGAAACATTACATTAATACAAATCAAGTAGTTGTCTATCCTTGCCTTGTTTTTGAATAGCCTACATAAATCAAATAGTGTAAAATACATTTCAGAGAAAGTTTTTCTCAATCTTTTCCACTTGCCGAATTGTATTTTTAATTGATTTATATTTTTAATGGAAACAGATAGGCCTTGGGCATTATTTGCACGAAACTATTTTCTCAGACAATCTGGTATTATCATGATAAGCAATTATCTCTGTGGTTAAAACATTAAAGCACGCCACAGGAAAAGTGTTCAAAAACAATCGCATCCACAACAAATATTTCTAATGATTGAATTTAAAAAAATGTTGTAACTTCAGTAATGATTTCATGTTTAAGTGTTTAACTCCATTAATTTGAATGGCATATTTAATATAAATGTTTATATCAGAAGTATTTTATTTATTTAAACTGTTATTTGCGTCAGTTTCACTAAACGGCTCAACGCGCTTGCTGCCGCGGACATTTAAGACGGAATGGATATTTGCTTCAAGTGACAGGCTTGGTGATTGAAATTGTATTTGTTTAAAACCTGTTAACCGTTGCCAGTGCGCGGGCGCACTGAAGCGTTTTTTTTTATATATAGTTCAAAGTTACTATCAGATTTAATGTTATACCTTGACAAACTATACATCATTAACAAGATATAAGACTCAAGTTTCAGTATTTGACCACTATTGTATTCTGAGAAACTTATAGCGACAGTTATTTCTTAATTTGTGTCAGGAGTTATGAAATGAAAAAATGAGTCGATACCTTTAATATGAATTATGCGCGTCAGCCGTTTTCATTCATAAAAAACTCCCGTGCTGTCGTCATGACAGCGATACACAAAACAACGTCCTTCAGGGCTTTAGCTCAAAAATGTGCATATTTGGAGAAATATTGATAGATTCTCATAGATTTACATCAGATTTCTAAAGACAGGAATAATATTTATTGAATTTATACCCAAATGCATCGATGTAATCATTATGAGCGCTTGAATACTCTGATACTGTGTTTTCAATTCATACCAATAGCCTGAGGGCGCTATTATGCACAATAATAGTCCATATATGGAACATGAAGAAGAGCCATGATCATGTGACATTCCAGGACGTCACTGATACACACAAAGCTAACAAGAGATCGCTATAACATGCAGATAAAGATGTTTTGAAGACAATAAACATGTTTGCAATGATATTTGAGTTACCTGTGTTTTTCAAGCCATGCCAGGTATTTCCATAATAATAGATTATATGTATAATGTAATGCTAATCTATATAGACAGTAGGTGTTTCTCAATGTCAAGGATACTTCCTTGGCAGGACTCTGGTCCTTCCAAGTCACTTCCTTCAGAGGCTAGGCGAGGCTCCTCTTCAGCATTCTACTGTCTATGGTTTTTCAACGGCTCTGGAACAGGATAGCAAGTGCACGTCAGTGCGTCATTACGTCAGTGAAAATGAAAAACAGAGCGTTGCTATGGACGCAGTTCTGTTCACTCGGGCAATATAATCGTTTTTAAATCAATAAACTCCTTTTTAATCATATTGATTATTTGACTGTCAAGTGTGTTTAAACAGTGCAGGTCAATTTGATCCATAACATAATGGATGTAATTATTTTTTTAAAACAAATGTTTGGTAACGTAAATATATTTACATTTGAAATTGACCCGTTAACGCTCCGACTCCGTTAGTACGTTAACGTCCAACATTTTGAATTTTTTGAACAAGATAGCAAAGCTGCGCGCATAGGATTGTGGGTGATTTGAGAGCGTGAAGAGCGCGAAGGCTACACATATGCATCCTTTCCTGTATATGGGATATTTTTCGAACGAAGGACTCAGTCCTTGGTGGAAATTCCGAGGATCCTCGACATTGGAACAGTCCTTAGACGGATGTCGATGACACGTAGCATCCTCGAAATTCTGGCTTCCGAGGATCCTTCCTTGACATTGAGAAACGCCTAGTCATTGTGCAGAACACTATCCAATAGTATATTTTCTGTCTGATTTTTTTATCTGAAGCCAAATTAGATCACAGAAGATTATTTAAAATACTCACTTGCGTTATAAAGTAAGTTTGGAGCACAAACATGGTTTTAATCTCATAAATTGTCGTGTATTGATGGTGTGCTAAGCTAACATGCTAGCTAGCCCTAGGTGCACCTGCAACCTAGAAGTTATACTTTTATGATTTTTTGAATGCTTACTGAAATGTTTCTTTATTCAAGAAATGCATCTGATACAGTTTAAAATGTGAGGTGAACTTTGAGAAAATAAATTAGGGACTGAAACCCTATGAATAGCCTGTGAATAGCCAGTCGTTAGTAACTATAATGCAGACAAAAGAAATGCATATTTAGAGCCATAACCAGGCTGGAGAGGTGTGAATGTGTGCAGGGGGAGACTGAGACTGAATGGGGCTCGTCTGCACCACAAAACAATAGAGACAATATACTGGATAGATGCTTAGAAGATGGCAATAAACATCAGTTGCATTTTAGAGTCAAATCAAAATAAAGTAATTTGACATGGTCTTGAAAAACATTTAACTAAATACAGAGTTTTGGACTTATTATCTTCAGATTTTAAACATAAAATGTTTAGACGTGGCTTTAGCTGTAGTGCATTTCTAGATTGCTACAGTGCCAACTTCAATTTTATTTTCATAAGGATGTTTCATAAAAATTAATTTCTAATAACTTTACAAAACTTTGAAGCTATTTATAAAAATTTTTTTCATTATGACAATAATTAATTCTACATTTACAATAAACTGCCAGGTGTCAGCTTTCAAATGAGATCATACTTGTGCTTTTAGTACAAAGGGTTTAGAAACTGTATCTGTTTCAGTTTGGGTATGTCATTTCTGGTGATTTTTCAAAAGTGGGGTTGCAGCTTAACAGGATAATCTTTCTGTATATGCTTAATTTTCTTTAGATTTTCTGTATAAAAGTGACCAAAAATACATTTAACTCCAGCTCACCATCGGTGTCGCCAAAGTGCTCCATCTCCAAAACGTTCGTACGCATTAGGGATGTCAACGATTAATCGACGATCGATTAATTGTCGACAATACATTTAATCGATACAACTTATCGATCATCGATTAAGCAGGTCTTCATGCGCGTGCGCGCTGCTCAACCGCGAAACATGTAAAGCGAGCGCGCCGGAGTTATGTTTGGGACCATTTTACACCTTCATCATGACTATAAGTTTGCGTGTGTATTCGCAGCCTTTTGTTTTGTGCAAATGTAAGTTGTAATACTGTTTATTTTGTGTATGCCTATCTATATCTGATTTATCTCACATTGGATGCGTTTGGTTAAGAATTACCTCTGTAGTAAAGCGTCAGCTTCAGCGCGCGCAGCTCAAACGGCAGTGCACGACTAATAATGACTATTGGGACTGTAATATTACATAACATTATAAAGAGAACAATAATGTAATAAAACGTGAATTATTTGGGTTTAGTTGCCGTGTCGCGTTGCTCCAGGAAGAGCGCGTCCACAACATGAGTAGGCTAGTTCTGAATGAATGGCACGTAACTTAGTTCAAGTTCACAGTTTGTGCATGAATTTGCGTCATTTTGTGCAGATATAATTTGTAATATTATGTTTATTTTGAATATATCTGATTAATCTCATATAGGATGCGTTTCTTTTAGATAAATAATGTGCTAGCAAAGTGCTCCAGTTTAACGGTAGCAGATTCATTCAGCGCGTGCAGTTGTTCCAGGAAGAGCGCGTCCACAACAGTCACATTATAAGCGCATACGAGGCGGCGTTGGTGACACGTTTTATTAGTAGTTAATTATATTTGATTATTAAATAATTAATTTAATTATCAATCACATCGAAACATTTTACAATCCTACTAGCCCTTTATTTATATTTAAAACCATTCTCATTGATTTGGTGAGGAACATAGCGTTTTGAGCAACATTTGCAGACAGGCATGCTGTTGGCCATAGTCACTGCAGTAGACGCATATCGCAGTATTACGGCTAACGATTAATCGATTAATTGATCGTTAATTTAAATGACGATCGATCATGGGAATTTGTGAAAATTGACATCCCTAGTACGCATGGGTCAGAGTTTGCAGGTGCGCACATTTTCCCGTCAAGTTTTCTTTATAAATCCCACCTTTTGCGCAGGAACTGGCGTACGCATGTTTTCAGCCCCGTTTTGTGCGTACGCAAGCTTTATAAATGAGGCCCCTGGTGACTGTGGGGGCCATTTTAGAACAGTGAACTCATTGTCATGTTCAAGAAACCAATTTGAAATGATTCGAGCTTTGTGACATGGTGCATTATCCTAATGGAAGTAGTCATCAGTGGATGGGTACATGGTGGTCATAAAGGGATGGACATGGTCAGAAACAATGCTCAGGTAGGCCGTGGCATTTAAACGATGCCCAATTGGCACTAAGGGGCCTAAAGTGTGCCAAGAAAACATCCCCCACACCATTACACCACCACCACCAGCCTGCACAGTGGTAACAAGGCATGATGGATCCATGTTCTCATTCTGTTTACGCCAAATTCTGACTCTACCATCTGAATGTCTCAACAGAAATCGAGACTCATCAGACCAGGCAACATTTTTCCAGTCTTCAACTGTCCAATTTTGGTGAGCTCGTGCAAATTGTAGCCTCTTTTTCCTATTTGTAGTGGAGATGAGTGGTACCCGGTGGGGTCTTCTGCTGTTGTAGCCCATCCGCCTCAAGGTTGTGCGTGTTGTGGCTTCACAAATGCTTTGCTGCATACCTTGGTTGTAACAAGTGGTTATTTCAGTCAAAGTTGCTCTTCTATCAGCTTGAATCAGTCGGCCCATTCTCCTCTGACCTCTAGCATCAACAAGGCATTTTTGCCCACAGGACTGCCGCATACTGGATGTTTTTCCCTTTTCACACCATTCTTTGTAAACCCTAGAAATGGTTGTGCGTGAAAATCCCAGTAACTGAGCAGATTGTGAAATACTCAGACCCGCCCGTCTGGCACCAACAACCATGCCACGCTCAAAATTGCTTAAATCACCTTTCTTTCCCATTCTGACATTCAGTTTGGAGTTCAGGAGATTGTCTTGACCAGGACCACACCCCTAAATGCATTGAAGCAACTGCCATGTGATTGGTTGATTAGATAATTTCCTTAATGAGAAATTGAACAGGTGTTCCTAATAATCCTTTAGGTGAGTGTATATATATGTGTGTGTGTGTGTGTGTGTGTGTGTGTGTGTGTGTGTGTATATGTATGCATGTATGTATGTATATATATATATATATATATATATATATATATATATATATATATATATATATATATATATATGTGTGTATATATTAGGGGTGGGACGATACAGGTACCTCACGATTCAATTCTGTGGCGATATGTGGTCCACGATATGATAATATCACGATTCGCGATATCTACGATATTCAATATATTGGAAGAAATTTCATCAACGATATATCACGATATATGTGACTGAAAAGAAAAAGAAGGAATAAGGAAATAAGGACATTTTATGTATTTATTAATGCCAACATTTCCAACATTGTGCAAAGAAATATGCATTTGCATAATAACTCACTGCCTCCTGGTCTTAAATGTAAACACTGTACATCTAGACAGATAAAAGTGCATGAACATTACAAAACAACATGAACATTAACATGTGTAAACCATAATACTGAAACGTCAGTAGCGAACGAGGTGCATTTGCAGATTCGTAGTGTTGCTGTTATATTTTATCTTTGCAAAGCAGTTCTTGCAGATTGCATAGTCTTTATCCAGTGCCTTTCCGTCGACTGTCTCGTAAAACCCTTTAGAGTGGAAACTAGCGGGTGGGTCTTTGATTAAAATAAATTAATAATAAAATAAAAGAGATAAATTCTTCAAATAGTGGTAGAAGAGGATATGGTGCTGGTCCTTCAAGACTCACTCTCAATCTGTCTGTCTATAAAGCCTATAAAAAAACAGTCTTCATGTATTTCACAACACTTCAGCTTGTGATTTTTATTAAGAGGGGGTCATTTTTTAGGATTCTTAACCCAACCCAAGTCTCTGAGACCCTGACACCTTGCTCTTCTGGAGACTCCAGGTAGGTTGCAGTTCTGGAAAATGGTGGCGCTGGAGACTAAAGGGTTCCTGATGGTTTCACACTTAATTCTTCACCTTAATTCTTCATTCTTTTAAAGTTAACGTGTGTCTTTTCTTCTCCACCTGTATTTGTCTGACCCTGCTGACCTAATGAGCATTTCACTGTCCAATGGTCATGCCTTAACTGCAATCTCTAATAATGCATTAGTATTGCATCCTTCTCATGGGCATTTAATAATTTTTGACTTTTCAGTCTGAGTTAAATCTCTTTTTTAGCTTATTTTATCTGTAAAAGAAAACTTGCCTAATAATTCTGCACACCTGAAAATAAGGCATTTTTCATTTCCAGCCTTCATGAACAATTATATATCACTTATAAATGATTAAATACAAAATTAATTGTAGTTATTACAATTAATGTGGTTTGGAATTGGTCAAATGTGCCTGGAAAAAAAATATGATCAGAAAATCAATGTGCCTAATAATTCTGCACATACTGTATGTATGTATGTATGTATGTATGCATGTATGCATGTATGTATATATATGTATATATATATGAACTAAATTAATAACTTTTTTTAAAACAAAATTGAAACATCTTTGAACTTGAACTTACTGTTACGCTATTTTCTTCTGGAAACAAACTTTTTTTGCATTATTTTCCTGTTATCTCTGTAAAGCTGCTTTGAAACAATCTGTATTGTAAAAAGCGCAATATAAATAAATGTGACTTGACTTGAGCAGGTGGCCAGGGCTTTGTCATGTATCCCATGTGTGTTCGTGGTCTTTTGCCATGTTTTGTAGTTCTTTGTAGTTTTTCATGTTGGTTATATACAACCCCAAATCAGAAAAAGTTGGGACACTGTACAAATTGTGAATAAAAACAGAATGCAATGATGTGGAAGTTTCAAATTTCAATATTTTATTCAAAATACAACATAGATGACATATCAAATGTTTAAACTGAGAAAATGTATCATTTTAAGGGAAAAATAAGTTGATTTTAAATTTCATGGCATCAACACATCTCAAAAAAGTTGGGACAAGGCCATGTTTACCACTGTGTGGCATCCCCTCTTCTTTTTATAACAGTCTGCAAACGTCTGGGGACTGAGGAGACAAGTTGCTCAAGTTTAGAAATAGGAATGTTGTCCCATTCTTGTCTAATACAGGCTTCTAGTTGCTCAACTGTCTTAGGTCTTCTTTGTTGCATCTTCCTCTTTATGATGCACCAAATGTTTTCTATGGGTGAAAGATCTGGACTGCAGGCTAGCCATTTCAGTACCCGGATCCTTCTTCTACGCAGCCATGATATTGTAATTGATGCAGTATGTGGTCTGGCATTGTCATGTTGGAAAATGCAAGGTCTTCCCTGAAAGAGACGACGTCTGGATGGGAGCATATGTTGTTCTAGAACTTGGATATACCTTTCAGCATTGATGGTGCCTTTCCAGATGTGTAAGCTGCCCATGCCACACGCACTCTTGCAACCCCATACCATCAGAGATGCAGGCTTCTGAACTGAGCGCTGATAACAACTTGGGTTGTCCTTGTCCTCTTTAGTCTGGATGACATGGCGTCCCAGTTTTCCAAAAAGAACTTCAAATTTTGATTCGTCTGACCACAGAACAGTTTTCCACTTTGCCACAGTCCATTTTAAATGAGCCTTGGCCCAGAGAAAACGCCTGCGCTTCTGGATCCTGTTTAGATATGGCTTCTTTTTTGACCTATAGAGTTTTAGCAGGCAACGGCGAATGGCACGGTGGATTGTGTTCACGACAATGTTTTCTGGAAGTATTCCTGAGCCCATGTTGTGATTTCTATTACAGTAGCCTTCCTGTATGTGATGCAGTGCCGTCTAAGGGCCCGAAGATCACGGGGATCCAGTATGGTTTTCCGGCCTTGACCCTTACGCACAGAGATTGTTCCAGATTCTCAGAATCTTTGGATGATATTATGCACTGTAGATGATGATAACTTCAAACTCTTTGCAATCTTTCTCTGAGAAACTCCTTTCTGATATTGCTCCACTATTTTTCGCCGCAGCATTGGGGGAATTGGTGATCCTCTGCCCATCTTGACTTTTGAGAGGCACTGCTACTCTGAGGGGCTCTTTTTATACCCATTCATGTTGCCAATTGACCTAATAAGTTGCAAATTGGTCCTCCAGCTGTTCCTTATATGTACATTTAACTTTTCCGGCCTCTTATTGCTACCTGTCCCAACTTTTTTGGAATGTGTAGCTCTCATGAAATCCAAAATGAGCCAATATTTGGCATGACATTTCAAAATGTCTCACTTTCAACATTTGATATGTTATCTATATTCTATTGTGAATTTAAATAAACGAGCTTGATAAAAATGATCATTCTAGAAGAAAATTTCAGATGGCACATAGAGGCTTTTGCATCTGAACTCTTCATATATATATATGAAGGTGAAAGAAAAAAAGAAAATAAGAAAACTTATTTATGTATTCTCATTAATTCGAAATATTAAAATATTGAATTATTTATTGCCGAATGCACTCAAATGAGATTGACGTCAGAAAAGACGTCAATAAATGTATGCTTGCCACCTGTGCATCTTCTTTGTTGCATGCACAAATTATGATCACTAATACAAACTAAAACATTTTATTCACAAACATGTCTCTATTTGTTCAAATTGCTGTACGTTCGTTGAATTCTAAATTTTACACACATAAGTTGAAAGCAATTTGTTTGTGGATAGTAGCCTAAAACATATCTGCAACATTTATCAAGTTCACAGATAATTGTGCCTGCATTTATTAATCATTACTAGAATCATAATAAAGTATAGGCTACTACAAAAAATCAGATGAGTCCAGAATATGAACGCAACGTGTTTAATTTCATGTTAAGCATTTTCCTCCCATAAAAAAACATTATAAGAACGCTAAATGTGGCTCAATGCATATTAGAATGTCCCCTTATTATGTCGAAATAACAACTTATGTTGAAATAACGACATGTTGAAATAACGAGATATTATGTCGAAATAATGAGAGCATTTTTTTCACCTTGCGGTTCAGGGCTTCCGTACCTAATAGCAATGTAAAATAGCAATGTACTGTGAGATATTTACAATATTTACAAATCATTACTTTTACAAACAATTAATTGCAACAGCATTTATTTTGACACTAAATTTATGTGTGGATGTCAATTATGAAACTTTGCGTGGGTCTGTGCGGGACTATTTTTTTCATCCCTCTCCCTCTAGGTCCTATTCTGCACCCGCCCTTTCCCGTTTAAAATTCACTCTGTGTTCACCCGCTGTCTGCTTAGAATGATTTTCTTCCTGACCTGTTGTTGTTGTATCAATTACCTTAAAACTTTAAAAGTAATATCCTGAATATACAACAAATGATAGAAAATGTATGCATCTAATGCAGAAGAAGCTTGTTTTGGAGGAGTTTGTGAGGATCAGTGGTGTTTATGTATAGTGTACATATGGACAAAAGACGCTCCAAGCACAGACACGAACACCACACATAAAATCTTTGGCATGATTATACTTTTAAATATCTATAAGTAATTGTCAAATAAAGAAGATTTTTTGTGCACATCTCTGCTTGTCCTTTCCATTTGTTTGGAAAACCTGTAGTTGTGAATTCACAACAAATTATACATCCTAGGCCACCTACATCCTGTGCAAGCCTCCACTCACACATTATAAACAACTATGATAATGATATATCACAAATATAGCTATTGTTGCTAGAAATAAAAATATTATATCATAATATTATAGGGTAATAAAGTTAATTAATTACTTTTAAAATTAAGGAGATTGTCTTCTAGTTTTATTTGGAACAAACTAAAATAATAGATCATTTAAATGAAGTCAAAAATAGTATATTACATTTAAAATATATTTTATAAAATAACCTTCTGAACATGCTCAGAGAATAAATAAAATTCTAGTAAACACTTAGTGTAGCTCATGCTGAACTCCCTTTGGAAACCTAAAAACCCATCATCTATTTGTTCTCTTGGGTCACAAGTTCACCCCTATGCTACTGTGCCTTGTTGTCTGTTCTTTAGCACATTTGAGTTTCCCTTTTTGTTCAGCTTCTAACACAACCAGCCATGTGGCTTACCGTTCTGCCCATGATAATATACCCTCGCTTTTGTACAGGCAACAATCCAGGCCTGGAAGTGAGCACACCTTTTATCATTGCAATAGCTACAATGGCATTTACTCTAAACCTTGAGAGAGCTGCCATCAGGAGGTGTTGAGTGACATGAGGTTGCTGTCATGTTTTGCAGAATTATTGTAATGTAAGGCTAAGAATGCCTGCACAGACTTGCTCTGGCATCCTGTGGGAGAATAATTGCTCTAGGGGCTGTGATAAAGTGAAGAGAAAGGATGAACCCTTTTCTGTATGTGAGAAAGGATGTCATAGAGGAGGCCTTGAGGAATGTTATGAAGGCATTATGAATATGAATGTTTAAAAAAAAGGTGGTGATGCTGATGCTTGAATGTACAGGGGAGAGATATTTTGACATTTCTTAATGGGAGATTTGCATTACAAATCACTTATTACTTTTAAAGAAAGGTTTTTGGCTCATCTGCCACCATGCTTAAGGGAAAATAACAAAAAGAGGGCATCTACACAGAAGAGCAAACAAAATTGCAATATATATATATATATATATATATATTATATATATATATATATATAAACTTTGGTAGCATGTATTTGTACACTGTATATGTTATAACTTTAAGGGGTCATGAATTGAGAAATACAATTTTCCCTAATATTTTGACAAAGTATAAGAGTTGTACTATAAAAACTTCCTCATTAGTCCAAAAACTTTTTTTGTTATTTTTTTGTTAACCAAGCTGCCAAAATGTTTTGTATTTCGTCCTTTTTTATTACAAAATAGAGATGAATACATCAGCACTGCCTGTACACACAGATCAATGCCTAATTTATCATCATCTCCTCTTTGGTCCACCCACTGGCACAGGAGAAAAAGGACAGATAATTAAAAATTATCACTGGGCTAAAAATTAAATTTCCTTCCAAAGGATCCTAATGTTAGGAAAGTGGTTGCTTTTTTACAGCTATGTAAAATTTCTCAGGAGAGCATTATTTATGTGTTCAGTATATTTCCCTGTGGAACACTTGTCACAATTCAACACATAGTTTGCGATTTTATTACAGAAGGATTTTGACTTGACAATAATGCTGCAACATGTACATCATTTATTGCTTTTTGTGTTAACAATTCAAGCCAGTGACAAAACGCAAATGGTCAGTTTGCCTTTAGCAAATGAGTTTTAACATCCTAGGGTTGCCTTTGTAACCCCAGTTCCCTGAGAAGGAAACAAGAGGCTGCGTCAGGGTTACATACGTAATCTTAAGACATTCTATTTCAAGTGAACTCGACACTGCGTCAGATGCTGACACTATTGGAACATAATACATGTTATCATCTCGGCTCCTCCGACTACCCCTTGCCGAGACGTTGTCTGGGGCTCTCCTCAAGCTTCAAAGACAGCACAGGAGAAAGGGGGGTGGGTGGGTTAATCCTCTTTTCATTTCATAATTAATGGTATATAGTACGTTATGATAAAAATGCATCATATATTTACAATAATTTAGTTCAAAACTGCACAAATTCTCCAGACCAACATAAACATGCAGATAGGGTGTGAAGTACAAAGACTTTCTCCCAGTCATCTTTGAATAGTCTTTGTGCCAAAAACGGGTGGAATTGATTTGGCCTTAAGAGACCCTTACACATTAGCATCGTTGCTCAATTGTTGCTTCTTTTGGCTACTTTACCCACAAGTTAACTTCATTGTGTTCAACGTGGACCATCCAGAAGAACCCAATGAATGCTTCAGCGCACTCCTAACAAAAATCATCAAGAATCTCCATACTCTATTGCATCTTGACTTGTTCAGCAACCAAAGTCAATGCAAGTCTCTGTTTTACAGCCTGTAGATGTGTCTAAGTTGAGCCCCTTTTAAGGTGACCCTGATTCTTTGATGTTTCTCATAACCAATGGTTAACTGATTGTTATCTTGTCATTCTCTTCTATTATCCCTCTCTTTCTTTACTTTCTTTATTCTGTATATCTTTGCTTAGTTTAGTTGTACAGTATGTAGCCTACCCGTAGTTTAATTTATTAAACCATTATATCCACGCATTATTGTCTCTGTGTTTGCCGCTTACAAATCAAAGTCACTTAAACATTTTGATTTTGCTACATGCTATTACCGTGCTAGTACTGTATACATTAGGAAAAAGTTGTTTCTTGGCCAGGAAGATAATTTATTTTCTGGAATTGATAACTTATTATGCTGCCTGTTCAGTGGACGAACTGATGAAATAATTGTAACATTAATTCTGCTACAGTCAATTCTGAAACTAATCCAACTATTTATAATTAACCCTCTGAGGTATGAGCTGTTTTCTGGGCCCTGGAGGTGTTCTGACATGCTCTGACATTTCTGGTTATTTCTGTTACTTGTGACATGTTCATGGCTAAAGTCTAATTACACTGTATTCAGCACAAACTCTGCTACAATAATATATCAGCAGCATGTATGTAAAAGTTTGTAGTTTTGAGATAATGACATTTATGCGTGGTTTGTGAAAATACAAAACAAAATTCTCACTGAAATAAGGCCATGAAACCCATACTGATTATTTCTTCACAAGACTTTTGAAAATTGTATGACGTAGCCTAGAATATTTGCTGCAAAACTATGTGAAAATCACCCTGACTGCTCATTCAGATAAGACAATATATTGATTTAAAAATTTTACGACGTGTTTTGTGTGAAAAAGCGGGAGCTCATTAATATGTAAGCTTTTCACACCTGAGAAAGACAAAGAACCTCCCCTAACGGCCCTATTAGGAGCTATCAGGCCCTGTCATTCTGAGCAACCTTGCACAATACTGTAAATGAGGAGATTTAAAAAAGAATGGCTTTTAAATTGTTTGGATTTATTTACAACACAACATAATCCAAAGATACACAACAAATGTCAAAAAAGCACTTCAAAGACAGAGACCTTTGTGCCATTCCTAAAAACATTGTACATACCTTTCATTTCCAAGATTTTCACTTTACCATGTTCACCTACAGAGACTCATGTGAATGTTGAAGTCCTCAGTGGCATCTGGGCCCTGAAAAAAAAAAAAAAGTGAACATACTGATATCAAGAGAAAGGCCTGCACGATTTTGGAAATAAATATTAGATTTTTCTGGTTAAAATTGCTTTTTAAAATTCCTTTTTAAAATTCACAGAATACACACACACACACACACACACACACACACACATGTTTCCAACAATATATAATATAATGAACACCAGGTTTGTTGTGCCTTGTAGGCATAAGGTATATGCGCAGTGCCGGATAAAATAATAATAACAATAAATAACCTATAGCAGTATAAATCTTCCAAAAGATTTCAGTAACAACTAAGCTAGAGAAAAATATATTGATTATCATGTTACTTCAAATGTTTCCATCCGTTATGATGATATGAAATGAGATAATAATAAAAACATGAAGCCGTTTGGTGCGTTTTGCTTTCATCCAAAATATGATACAGTACATTCAAACACGATCGCGCTGCAAAATATGATACATTCAAACGCATTCGCGCTGCAAAATATGATACATTCAAACGCGAGCGCTATCCAGAATATGATACATTCAAACGCGATCGCGCTCAAATATAAAACATTATGGTTACCATATACATATCTACGTTTGAGCAGATATTCCACAAACACAGTAACAGTAAACACGGGTCTAAATATTATAATATTCCCCATATATCTAGCAACAGTTCAACTGCAACATGACATTTATGCAACAATAACAAACTAATATGTAAGAATTTCTTACCTTACATCTTTCTTGTCTTCAAATCGCGTTCTTCTTCTTCTGAGGTAGCCTAAATCCAATGTAAGCTCAGGCATGTCTTTCAAACTCGACGAAAAGTGAAGTGAAGTGTTTTGTTGTTGAGGTAATGAGCGAGTTTGCGTTCCATGTGGAGATTTGCATGTGAATATCTTTTGCGCGAGTGGGCGTGGCCAAATTAACTGTAATGAGCAAGCGTTTGAGAAGCTGGACATCTTGTTGGTTTTATACAAATTACTTAAACAGAGAATATTTGTTTTCGTTTTGAATCCGATCATTTAAAAGTACACACTTAAATGTTTATAAAGGTATATGGCTCATAAATGTGTGACAAGTATTCGCTGAGTTTTGTTTCAGTTTATAGACGTGCTCAAGAAAAAAAAGTTCACCGCGACGGAGAGGCAGAACGCACACCCTGTTTATTTTCTTTATTTTACAAAAGCACAATGTTTTGATTTGATTGTAAGTGGACACATACAAAAGCAGAAATATCACAGATTCTTTTTTTATATTTCTTTTTTCTATATGACCATAAATGATGGAGTAATTTAAGTTTATAGTGCTACAATGTGGAGAAAATCCAGCAAAACGTGCCCGCGCGTTTGTCGACCTCAGAGGGTTAATTATAATTTGTTGTAATTAATTATACATATTTCCCTTTTGAGCTAATTTGCTACATAAATCCACAGTACTATTCCAGCATAATAAGCCAAACCAGGTGACAGATGTCTTGCAACAACTCGACACATCATCACACCAGCCCTCTAACCCCCCAGCCTGAGCCAATACTTACCTGTGAAGCTTTTAGGGACCGATATACTGAAGAAAAGCGAGGCAAGGCAAATTCTTCAGCTTTTTATATATACCCAGCCTTAATATGCTGGAGAGGGTGACAGATAAGAATGGCTCGTTAACCATAATACAGTCTACCTCTGCTCTGCCAAAAGGTCCTGCTCTGACCTTCCAGCCTGGGAATGGGCACAAACCCACAAGGGACCATAGCCCTGCTTTAATCCCCAATCTGATGAACTGGGGAGGGTGACATATAAGAGAGTGGGCTGCTTCCTTGGTCCACCTCAACTCTCATCTGCCAAGCTTTACATTGAAAATGACTATACTAGAATGAGCGGGCCAGAGCGCGTTAAGGGTTTTCTGTTAGAACGGTGTCGTTTTAGCGGCCCCTAAGTTAATAATTAATGATCTTTGCAACGGAAGTGAATCAGTCAAAACTAACTTTAGTTGGACAATTATTCTAGAGCTGCTGTAAAGCCAAAACAATCTCTGTTACTATAATTTCCTATTATCACTGTACAGCTGCTTTGAAACAATCTATATTGTTAAAAGCGCTATACAAATGAAGGTGACTTGACTTGACTTGACTTGACTTGAATTGACTTATGTCATAAGTGAACAGTTGGAAAATAAACCGGATGTTTGTCATTTTTTTTTCGGCTGGTGCAGTCGGCCTTAAAGTGACAGCACACACCTAATATTCCTACTGTTGTCTGTGCCATTAATGTTAATAAAACAGCAAATGGGCATCACTGCAGTCAGGCTTCTTTTAAGACAGAAATTAAACCAATGTTCAGTGATGTATAACATTTGAAAACCCTGGGGACAGGCAGAAATTTAACAGCATGAGAATAATTAGAACACCTAGGTATGGCCACAATGAAGATGAGCCAGGAAGTGTTGACAAACTGTATCCATGATCCATGAACACTTGCAATAGTTACATTTTAGCACATTCAAATATATTTAAGTATATCTTTAGATAGACCTCAGCACTAGTTCTGGATAAGTAAAGTGCATTAAGTGCAAAATTAGTTGTTCCAATTTAGCTGACTTTAAGTAGGCTATACCAATTAAGTATACCAAAAATACAATTTCAGGGTATTTATATAAAGTACATACATATGTAAATGTATTTGTAGTATACTTAGCATCAAATTAATGTATTTAAAATACATTTTGGTATATTTATTTTTGACTAGGGTGTAAGTGCTTATTACTATAGCAACAGTGTTTGTCCAAAAAACGACTCTATAACATGTAAGATATATACAGTATGTAAGACACATAGACTGAACCAACACCCCAATGTAGATCCTTATAATATATTGAGTCCAAGATGAAAGAGCATCATGCAGCATCATGCATGGATCATGGATGTTTCCACATCAATTAGGAGGAAAAGTGAAGGGTTCTCCCTAGTTCTTATTTGAGTTTTATTCAATGCTTGACATTATAAATGTTTATTTCCCTTGTGGCACACAATCAGAGGCAATTAAACTAATGTTAAAATGTTAGAATGTATGTTGCAGTGTTGTTGTGTCTAATATTTGTGAATACATGTTTTAAATTACTTAATCTCATTTTATTATATTATCTTTGTAATTGGAACAAACCAAGATATATAGTTTAAAACATTTAGATACATTTTGCATCAGTGCATCAGTAAAACTCAAGCAAACAGTATTTTGGCACAAAATGTGTAACTTAGTAGAAGCTCAACAAATCAGGCAGATGCGAATGGACAGGCTACGTGTTTATGACATGCCCTCATCCTTGAAAACCATAAACAAAACTATGCAAGGCAAAATACATATTTTTTTTATAAAAATTATTTGTTTTATAAAGATATTTGTACTTACTGTGCATCTGTATGATACAAACACATTTGATAATGTTGGATTGCCATGTCCAGAGAAGAATCTAGGTCCAGAAGCAAAACCAATTAGGCTACAGCTCTGACAGATCAACAGATGCAGAATCTCCATAACTGCTGTCTGTTACTGATGTAAGAGGGGGACAAGATTCCAAAGGTGCTTTTTCTTCAAGCATGATTCAGTGAAGCTCAATTAAAATCCTGTGACATGTTTATTCCTTGTCATTGCATGTTTCTTTGAACTCAGTTCTTCAAAGACATTTATAGATATAGGTATTTATAGAGAATTTTAAGGCATGCTGATTTAACTATTGGGCTATATGTTTTGTGCCATCAATTGAGGCAAAACATTGAAGCAGCGTCAATTCTGTCAAGCTGTGAGTTAAAGTCATAAGTCTGACTAAATAGCACACAGGATGTGATTATGCTTCACTTTAAGGTTTCGGACTCAGCTAAGCAGTTATGCATTAGGCCATCATGTCATTCATTTCTCAGTTCAGGTGGCACTCAAATTACCATTATCTGGGACTCATCACAATCGTATCTACCTGCAACCATTCAAGCGGGAGCTTGTCAAAATGATGCTATTCTTTCAACACCTGTTCTATCAGAATTTACATTTTTCAAGTATCCAACTTGAAATTACATGCCAGTCAATGCCCAAGTATATTGAGGAAATGGAAAGGACCTCAAGTGTTTAGTCTGAGGGAGAAAAAAACATGATTAAAATGTCAAATCAAGTTTTTATCCAATCTAAACCTTTCCATGCCTAGAGACACAAGATGTATTGGACACAATCTACAGGATGTAATGCTCAAGTAAACTAAGAATAAAGAGTTTTTGAAAGCTGGCTTTATTGCGTACCTGCGAAGGCTTGGCTTTAGCTCCCGGCAGATCGTTTTCAAGACGTTTGACAAAAATCAATAAATGAAAATGAGATTTTATGGATTGCACAATACTGAATTGCTTATGCATAACATTTAAAATCATTAAGGTAAGGTGGAACTTCAGATGTATTTAGTTTGGACAGTGTTTTTTTATGACATAGATTCAGCATAGCTCAGAATATCACAAACACATTCCTCTGTGAGCTGAAAGTAGGACTGCTCTGTTGATGCCCATAGTTGGTTTGATTATTAAATAAGTGAATTAATTAAATGATCAATCACATAATTTTTTTTTTACAATCCTACTAGCCCTTTATTTAGATTAAAAACCCTTCTCATTCATTTGGTGAGGAACATAGTGTTTTGAGCAGCATTTGCACACCCTGTCACTGCAGCAGACGCATATCGTAGTATTAAGGCTAACTATTCATCTATTAATTGATAGTTAATTTAAATGACGATCGATCATGGGAATTTGTGAAAATTGACATCCCAGTTGAAGTTTTTGGGGCAGACCTGACCTGTTGAAAAGAGATTATTTATCCCTCCTGGGGTGGTGCCTCCCTTCTCTCTAGTGATGGCACATAGTCTTAGAGTTGAACCTTGACTAACTGGGGCCCAGGTCAGGAAGCAGACCGACTGGCTAAACCAACCGTCTTCTAGATGTCTCACATCACAGAAGTCACATAAAGACTCTTTCACCTAGATATCATCATATAGAGACTGTTCCCCGAATTAGTAAATGAAGAAAAAAAAACAACAACTCTCAATCCCATTTATTGGGTAAACATTTAATTGACGTTCAACAAACAAAAAACGATATAATACAGTTGAACAAATTATAAAGCTCGGGTTGCTGAATATACAATCCCTTTCTTCAAAAGCACTCATTGTAAATTATATGATTACAGATCATAACCTAGATGTGCTGTGTTTGAAATAAATCTGGCTAAAACAAGACGATGATGCTTAATGTAACGCTATCTAGTGTAAATGATAAATCCCGCTTGACATTTGTGCTGGCTACTGTATACAGGCCCCCAGGTAACCATACAGACTTTATCAAAAAATTTGCTGATTTTCTATCAGAGTTAGTACTGGCTGCAGATAAAGTCCTAATTTTGATATCCATGTATATGACATTCTGAACTTTTGGAGTTAGACAACACGTGTCAGGACCCACTCATTACCGTAATCATACTTTAGATCTAATATTGTCACATGGAATCAATGTTGATGCGGGTGACATTCTGCAGCAGAGTGATGACATCTCATTATCTAGTCTCGTGTATACTCCATTTAGCCAAGGCTGCAAAACTGACTCTCTGTTACAAATATAGTAGAACTATCACTTCTACCACTAAAGATTGCTTTATAAATAATATTCCTGATCATTTTATCTCATCAGCATACCAGATAGCTTAGAAGAACTTGATGTTGCAACAAACTAATGACTCTCTCTTTTCTAGCACTTTAGACACAGTTGCTGGGAAATTGGAGTTCTGCATAAGGCACGCATTTGGCCAGTGGCAACTCTGTCACTTTTTATGTTGCACACATTGTTTTCTACTGTACTTTCTATAAAGTAACGACAACTTATTCACTGTATGTTACCAAGAATGCAACACTCAACCATAAATGTCAAGTGGTTTACAATAAAAGGAAACTTGGAAAAAAACAACAACAATTAATTTCATATTGTGTATGCATGTAGAACTGAAACATGATGATACTTTTTTTGTACATCAGCTGTATAGTCAATAAATATGATTGACTATATGTTCCTGTTGGACAGAAAACAAGCTAGTGTTTTGATAGAACGATTACATATTGAATAAAGTTTGCTTTAATTGCATTACTGTATGTAAAAAAAAAAAAGGTTGTATTTTATTTTGAAATGTAGAATTGGTATTTGAACAAAATGTGGTCTTGACTGTAAAATTAACTGTTTGGCTGATTATAAAAAAATAAAAATACAATGTATCTTCAGTATATGTTAACGAATGTTTGTAAAACAATTGTAAAAAACTGCAATAATGTAGGGTACATTTTTATTTCACGTTGACTATATAATGTCCTAATACATATAATTGAGAGTTTTGCATTAATTAATGCATTGACTTTGCAGATTCATTCTAAATGCTGCTTTTAGCTCTGCAATTCCTTTTAGAGAATCCCTTCACTTTGTTGCCGAGGAAATAACCCAGGGGATTCCTTTACATTAAATGTCTGACCTTTAAGATACTGCTAGTGTTAACAATAATTTAAACAAAATTGTGAACAACACAGTCAATAGGGCTACATAAAGGGCAGTGTGAAACCAATGGGTTATACTTGCAGGAGGTAAAGACTTCAACTCAGAGGGTAGCATCCCCTCCCACTGCTTACAGCACACACCTTTCCATGTGCAAAGTTTTCCAAAATTAATGAATGGAAGTCTTGGATTTCCACTCATTCAGAATATTAAGGTGTTTTTCAACACTCTGGAGTAATGCAATTTCATAATTTTATTATGAGCTATAATTATTATTAAGAAAATAATAATAAAAAAAAGAATGATCAAGCACTCAGTGGTACCTACATTTTTTTCCAATAAACTGCTCTCTAAAACAGGAAGACTCTAACTTAAAAATATAAGGTAAATTAAAGGGATTGGATCTTACGATATTTCATGGGATCTTAAACTGTCAGATGCCTCAACTTATAATGTCCTTATTACAAATACAGTGATATTTTTCAAACTCGTTACAACTTCCCCTTGATTACACATTGAAGGAATGATGACTTGCATAACTCCCATGTCTACAAATTAGTTATATTTGCTAAGATTTAATTTCCTGAAGATTAGGATAGAGGTGGGAGATATACCATGGATAGTCATGCTAATGAATAGAATGCCATTGAAAGCACTTATCTCATCTAATAATAAAGAAAAGCCAATTTTGTTGAAGCAATATAGAGTTAACTCATCTCGGACAATAATCCTGCTTTGTCATTTTTAAATATTCTCATAGTTTCATCTCAGTCACAGACTATATTTACCTTTCTTCTATCTACCTTCATGTTTTACAGTTCATTGTTCTCAGTAATTGTGTGATAAAAGAGCTGCGAGTGTTGCGTGGGAAAGTAAGATATTACCTTGCTGTCATCCAATCTATGCCATAGTGTCCTAAATTACAGTGTCTAGTCTCACTATTGACATGCCACATGCACTGCAAATTTTCACTTTGACAGCTGGAGTATTTGGCTCTTTGACAAGGTCACTCTTAAAAGAACTGTCGCATGGCTTTTGGTTGCAAAAATATGCAGAATTTGTTTACGAACCACTACGCATCACCTTAGTTGTTAAACATCTGGGCTGGTAACCAAAAAGTAACAGGTTCAAAAAAGATTGTCTTTGAATGTAACCCTTGAGCAAAGCTATGATGATGTATTCCAATCCAAATCAGACGTGGGTAATTCCTACTTGATATTTCAATATGCCTAGCGCACTTAAAAGATGACATTTAAGGAAACTTGACAATGGTTCTGTTAGGTTTGCAAATGTCCAACTGGCAAAAAAGAAGTGAAGGATAAACAACAGCAGTGCTAGTATTCTGCTGGTGTACAATTATCAACAGAGATGATCATTTACTTAGTTTCAGACAATGTAAACAGTTTAATATCAGTCAATATAGCAATATTTCTATTTTTCATTTGCTCAAAATGAACATGATATCAGAATTGACTATTTACATTTTAATGCAAGTTCCTGATAACAGCCACTTTTCATGATTTAATCAATTCCCATTGGATACAATTCTCACTCACTCTTTTCTTCCTCATATCTTGTTTCCCTTAGAAGCATACCTTATTAATGACTGCATTAAATCAAAATGAATCCATTTTTAAAGGTCCCGTTCTTCGTGATCCCATGTTTCAAACTTTAGTTAGTGTGTAATGTTGTTGTTAGAGTATAAATAATATCTGTAAAATTATAAAGCTCAAAGTTCAATGCCAAGCGAGATATTTTATTTAACAGAAGTCGCCTACATCGAACGGCCGGTTTGGACTACATCCCTCTACTTCCTTCTTTAATGACGTCACTAGAACAGTTTTTTGACTAACCTCCGCCCACAGGAATACACAAAAAAAGGGGGTGTGGTCTTGTTGAGCTCCCACGGAGAAGAGGAAGAATTGCGTTTGTAGAGTGTGTTTGTCACCATGTTGTCGAGACGCTGTTATTTTCATCCCGGAGTCCAATCACCTTTGTTTGGAAAATACTGTGTTTTTTTACACGCAAAACATGAACACGTTATATTGCACACTGTAAACACAATCAAAGCTTCAAAAACACACGAAAAACGGGACCTTTAAATCATTTGTGATTTAAAGGGAATAAAGAAAATAAAATTCAATTCAATTTACATTTATTTGTATAGTGCTTGCGCTTTTCATAATACATATCGTTTCAAAGCAGCTTTACAGAAAATGCATGTCTACATTACAATTTAGAGTGATCATCAGAGGCAGACCAGTTTAAAAATTTAACTTTTAAAACTTAAAATATGGTGTGCAGCATCATAGAGATTCTTGCATACTCGGAAAACGCTGATGATGTGTGATTTCTGTCCAAGCAGGGTGCGCGTAGGTTGTCCACCCGATTGCATTCGGACCGCATGCCATGATTGGATGAACATCGTATGGTCCTGAGACAGAAGATTTATATAAATCCAGTAGGCATCTGTGTATATATATATATATATATATATATATATATATATATATACAGATGCCTACTATAACATATAACAGTCTGCAAACGTCTGGGGACTGAGGAGGCAAGTTGCTCAAGTTTAGGAATAGGAATGTTGCCCCATTCTTGTCTAATACAGGCTTCTAGTTGCTCAACTGTCTTAGGTCTTCTTTGTTGCATCTTCCTCTTTATGATGCACCAAATGTTTTCTATGGGTGAAAGATCTGGACTGCAGGCTGGCCATTTCAGTAACCGGATCCTTCTTCTACGCAGCCATGATATTGTAATTGATGCAGTATATGGTCTGGCATTGTCATGTTGGAAAATGCAAGGTCTTCCCTGAAAGAGACGACATCTGGATGGGAGCATATGTTGTTCTAGAACTTGGATATACCTTTCAGCATTGATGGTGCCTTTCCAGATGTGTAAGCTGCCCATGCCACACGCACTCTTGCAACCCCATACCATCAGAGATGCAGGCTTCTGAACTGAGCGCTGATAACAACTTGGGTTGTCCTTGTCCTCTTTAGTCTGGATGACATGGCGTCCCAGTTTTCCAAAAAGAACTTCAAATTTTGATTCGTCTGACCACAGAACAGTTTTCCACTTTGCCACAGTCCATTTTTAATGAGCCTTGGCCCAGAGAAAACACCTGCACTTCTAGATCCTGTTTAGATATGGCTTCTTTTTTGACCTATAGAGTTTTAGCTTGCAACAGCAAATGGCACGGTGGATTGTGTTCACCGACAATGTTTTCTGGAAGTATTCCTGAGCCCATGTTGTGATTTCCATTACAGTAGCATTACTGTATGTGATGCAGTGCCGTCTAAGGGCCCGAAGATCACGGGCATCCAGTAGGGGTGTGCATTGGCACTGCCCTCACAATTCAATTCGATTACGATTCACCAGGTAACGATTGGATTCAATCCAATTCTACGATGCATTGCGATGCATCAAAATTCTACTGCACACAACAAGGCAAATTTTTCATCAGTCATGACTCATGAGGCAATACAAGCAGTCAGATATTGAACAACAGATTTTATTGGCTGCCATGTGTATATTATCACTCTCCTGTATCTTTGACATAAATGTCATTAAATAAAATAAAATTGAATGGTACAGGGTATTGGATATGGCATTTTCAAACCTGAAAAAGAAAACATAAATCACTGCTTTCAGTCCAGGTGTCACTTGTAATGGCTACATGACTGGCTTTACACATTGATTCCATTACCTTTGCTTTGGTTTCTTTGTACAATGTGGGAAGCGTAGAATCAGTGAAGGTAGCTCTTGTCGGTAGCTTATACCGGGGCTCAATTGTTTTAAGCATGTGTCGAAACCCCACATTTTCTACCACAGAATAGGGTCGTAGATCCTTCGCTATGAAACATACCACCGATCGTGTGATCCTCTTTGCTCTCTCGGAGTTGTGTGGCAACGTTGACACTAGCGACTCGTCAATTCTTGGCTGGGATGTGTCGACTTTTTATGTTGTTGTTGAAGCCAATTCAGGATGCCAACAATCAACATGGTTCGTGAAGTTAGTTGTATTGCCAATGTGCTTGATTTTAGTGTGGCAGGTTTTACACACCGCGTAAGTCTTGTCTAGTTTCCCATTAACTTCGTAGAAGCCCAGATGTCCGCTTTCCAAGCTTTGGGTGCGTTTTTAATTACCTGTCTATCGCGGTCATTTCCCTCCGCCTCAGCCATCTTGATTGTTGTTGTTATGCCCCCGGAAGTAATTGAAACTACACAACTTTATTGTCCAACTCAAGGCCAGAAAATAAAGTGACATAATCGATTATGGCACTTTGCCGCATCGATGCTGAATCGTGCATGCCCCGAATTGCGATGCATCGCCGAATCGATTATTGTTGACACCACTAACATCCAGTATGGTTTTCAGGCCTTGACCCTTACACACAGAGATTGTTTCAGATTCTCTGAATCTTTGGATGATATTATGCACTGTAGATGATGATAACTTCAAACTCTTTGCAATTTTTCTCTGAGAAACTCCTTTCTGATATTGCTCCACTATTTTTCGCCGCAGCATTGGGGGAATTGGTGATCCTCTGCCCATCTTGACTTCTGAGAGACACTGCCACTCTGAGAGGCTCTTTTTATACCCAATCATGTTGCCAATTGACCTAATAAGTTGCAAATTGGACCTCCAGCTGTTCCTTATATGTACATTTAACTTTTCCAGCCTCTTATTGCTACCTGTCCTAACTTTTTTGGAATGTGTAGCTCTCATGAAATCCAAAATGAGCCAATATTTGGCATGACATTTCAAAATGTCTCACTTTCAACATTTGACATGTTATCTATATTCTATTGTGAATAAAATATAAGTTTATGAGATTTGTAAATTATTCCATTCCTTTTTTACTCACAATTTGTACAGTGTCCCAACTTTTTCTGATTTGGGGTTGTATATATGTGTGTGTATATATGTGATGCGATCTGGGAAAACCCGTCGGATGTCGCGCTGGTACGATTTCAGTAAGGTCTAAAAATAAGATCGAATGTCAGTTTTTTGTCAAAATTGGGTTTTCATTAAATTATTATTCTATAACATCTTGTCTATCATCTCTGAATATATCTTGGCAAAATTCACTAGTTAAGTGCAGAAAAATAGCGATTTATAGTGGCAAGCTAAAAAGACTGTGTCTTTCTCTTTAAGAACACGCACGGCGGAGGTGCAAAAAAAGAAAAAAAGAAAAAATCGCCCATAGCTCTACAAAGACAGTTCACCTATCAAAATAAACCACATAACAGAATAAAGGTATATCAATGTGCATTTCCCGCCAGTCCTGTGTAAACTACTTAACGGCATGCAAGTTTTTTAAAAATTTTTTTTTTTTCCAACGTTATCGTGAGATGCGGAGCGGAGCACAAGAGAACAACAGAGGCTGAAGAAGCTGCTCGCTTAAAAGATCTTGCTCACCTCTCAATCGGCCAATTTTAAAACGGTTTTCACAGGATGAATTTTGAGTTTGTAAGCTTTCGAATGATACCTAATCTATGATGATTACTAAAATATGTGATTTGAAAAAAAGAGCACCAATCGTCCAACTAGCAGGACGTGACAGTTAATTAAACCTGTTTTTCTCAAAATTCCGTTCCTGAAAATCATAGCGATTAGCCGACTTCAGATAACTATAACTTTTGTTACAGACAAACGATGAAAGAAATAAAAACAGATTTGGAAAGGGCTTGAAACCAGCTTTAATATGGTATCAAAACCTGAAATAGGTCAGATTTCACCATGTGGTGGGTTTTCCCAGATCGCATCACATATGAAGAGTTCAGATGCAAAAGCCTGTAAGTGCCATCTGAAATTTTCTTCTAGAATGATCATTTTTATGAAGCTTGTATATTTAAGTTCAGTAATCTCACTAAAATGCCAATGAAAATTACCTATTAATTGCCATTTAAGTGAAATTACTGAACTTAAATATACAATCTTCATAAAAATGATCATTCTAGAAGAACATTTCAGATGGCACTTAGAGGTTTTTGCATCTGAACTCTTCACGTATGTATATATATATATATATATATACATACACACATATACATATATATATATATATATATATATATATATATATATATATATATATGTATATATATATATATATATGTATATGTGTGTATGTATATGTGTGTGTGTATATATATTAGGGGTGGCACGGTTCACAAAACCCACGGTTCGGTTCGTATGTATATATATATATGTATATACAGTCATGGTCAAAATTGATGGCACCCCTGGTAAATATGATAAAAAATGGCTGTAAAAAATAAATCTGCATTTTTTATCCTTTTGATCTTTCCTTAAAAAAATTCGCAAAAATCTAAACTTTCATTTAAGTAAAAGAATTGAAATTGAGGGGAAACCACATGAAATAAATGTTTTTCTCCAAAACACGCTGGCCATAATTGTTGACACCCCTATAATTTTTTATGAGAAAAATATCTCTGAAGTATTTTCCCATTAATATTTACATTTTTAAGCACACCAGGGTGACTAGGAACATGAAATTGTCCAGCTATGACTTCTTGTTTCACAGGAGTTTAAATATGAGGAAACACAAAGGCCAAATCCCCTGAATCATCAATCACAATGAGGAAAACCAAAGAATATAGTTCTGATGTGCAGCAAAAGATTGTTGAGCTTCACAAAATAGAAAGTGGCTGTAAGAAAATATCTAAAGAATTGAAAATCCCCATTTTGACCATCAGGGCAATAATTAAGAAGTCATAATCAACTAAAGATGTTACGAATCTGCCTGGAAGAGGACGTGTGTCTATATTGTATTAATGGACGGTGAGGAGGAAAGTTTGAGTGGCCAAAGACTCTCCAAGGATCATAGATGGAGAATTGCAGGGATTAGTTGAGTCTTGGGGGTCAGAAAGCCTAAAAAAAAATTATCAAACAACCCCTACATCACCACATGTTGTTTGGGAGGGTTTCAAGAAAAATCCTCCTCACTCCTTCAAAAATAAACTCTAGCATATTCAGTGGTCAGACACGACTGGATCTTCAAAAGGGACTGGATTCTATGGTCAGATGAAACAAAAAAAGGGCTTTTTGGCAGCAAACCCACCAGATGTGTTTGGTGCAAACAGGGATAAAAAGTACCCCATGCCTACGGTTAAATATACTGCTGAATCTTATATGTTGTGGGCCTATTTATTTGCTGGAGGTCCTGGACATCTTGTTCAGATACATGGTATTATGGATTCTAGCAAATACCAACAGATAAAAAATCAAAACCTGACGGCCTCTGCTAGAAATCTTATAATGGGCCGTGGTTGGATCTTCCTTCAGGACAACGATCCAAAACAAACATCAAAATCAACACAACAATGGGTAACTGAGCACAAAATGAAGCTTCTGCCATGACCGTCCCAGTCCCCTAAACTGAACACTATAGAAAATGAGTGGGCTGAACTGAAGAGGAGAAGCACCAACATGAACTTGTGAATCTGAAGGATCTGGAGAGATTCTGTATGGAGGAATGGTCTCTGATCTCTTGTCAGTTATTCTCCAAACACATCAGGTATTATAGAAGAAAACTCAGAGCAGTTATCTTGGCAAAAGGAGGTTGCAAAAAGTATTTAATAACAGGGTGCCAACAATTATGGCCAGCGTGTTTTGGAGAAAAACATTTATTTTATAATGTGATTTACCCCCCACTTTCAATTCTTTTCAAAAACCTTTCAATGAAAGGTTAGATTTTTGTGAATTTTTTGAATGAAAGATCAAAAGGATAAACAATGCAGATTTATTTTTTACAGCCATTTTTTTATCATATTTATCAGGGGTGCCATCAATTTTGACCACCACTGTATATAGAAAATAATTATACACCGTACACACACATATATTATGTAAAAACAAACTTTTATTTTGGATGCGATTAATCGCAATTAATCGTTTGACAGCCCTAATATATATATATATATATATATATATATATATATATATACCACGGTCTCGGTTCGGTTTCGGTACATGTTTTGTGCAGAAAGAGACTGCTATTTCATCCCAAAAATATGTTTTATTTTTCTTATGAGCATAAACAGAATGTCACAGTAGGAAGAACATCAATGTATGGAATAAATTAACACTCTAGTCTGTACTGAACAACACTAAGTAATACAACCTCTTCAACTATGTAAACAAACACACTTCAAAATATTCAAGTGGATCCCAATTCCAAACCTTGATAACTGGTATATGAAGTGATCAATGTGAAAGAAAAAGTGCACTTTTACCTTTAACAAACATAAATTAGCTTGTGCTTTGAATAAAAAAAAGCAGAGCAAAATAATATAATAAAAAAATACTGCATTCAGGATACAAAGTGCAATGTTATTTACTCATCCACTATTGAGAGATTCTTGTGCAAAAAGACGAGTCTATCAACACTGTCTGGTGCAAGGCGAGACCGGTTGGCACTAACGATGTCCCCAGCAGAAAATTCTCAACTTTTCAGAATGCCGCAAGCGCACCGTAGGTCACGTGACAAGAACCAACCAGAGCGCAGCTGATGGTTGCTTTAGCAACGACAGACGCCTCCGGAGCGCAACCGCCCTAGCGCTTTGGAAAAAGGAGAACGCGGCGCGCCTAGCGTTTTCTACGCGTTTTTAGGCGCGATATGTGAGCGGCGCCTAATGGGCCTTTCACACAGGACGCGGTATGCGCGGCGCTTGCCGCTGGGTTCAGCGTTGCCCTTCAGATACAACGCGTTTTTATATACTTTAATATCTGAATCAAAACAAGAATCATGAAGTCAGCTCTTTTTTAGAATAAAACATTTATTCAAACATTAAACCTGAAACTAAAAAACAAATTATATATATACACACTACTAACCGTTCATCCATTTTGATGTCCGTGCTTGTTTGGATCCCCCGATTCTATTGGCCGCGCTGGTAATCGTCACAGAGCGCAGCGGCAAAAGTTGAACTATTTTGAACTTTGACCGCGGCGTGCGCGTGAGCACGCCAATGATGCGCACCGCTGCGCTTGCGCTTTGGTCGACGCAGCAACAAAACGTCCTTGCGCGGCGCAGGCCATTGAAATGAATGGGGTTTATAGCGCAGCGCCGCGCATACCGCGTCCTGTGTGAAAGGCCCATAAAGCAAAAACTAAAAGGATAAGCGCGAACTCAATGGCAAAACCGAAGTCCCGCGGGACACGAGGGTAGATTGTCCCGTGCAGGGCTGTCCGAATGGTCCGGGATTTTACCGTGTACCGTTGCATCCCTAATATATATATGTATATATGTATATGTGTATATATATATATATATATATATGTGTATATATATATATATATATATATATTTTTTTTTTTTTTTTCATTAGCATTATTATTATTATTATTATTATTATTATTATTATTATTATTATTATTTATTTTTTTTGTAAATATAATTCAATGGAAACTATGTGAGGATTTTAACAGCCTACGAAGTCGTAGTTTGGTGCCGCCAAAAGATGCAGAGTGGTGCCACCAGGGTGTGGACATTTACGCTATGAAAAACAATGAGTTCAAATTTTAAAGAAGTGTTTCTTCGTTGTGCTTTGTTTTGCTAATGGCTATTTCAGTTTTTTTTCGTGCCATGTTTTAAAGCCCCATCTGTTCCAGCCAGTAGTTGGAAATGTCGATAGACATAAATACATAGACACCTATATGTCTATGGGACTGTCATTCTGCACATTTCAGTAAATCATTATAAACCAAAACCACGCTAATAAGGCACTATAATAATAAATATGTTCAGAGTAATTGATAACATATGCTTTATAACTGTACAGTGTGACATTTTAAGCATATAGTGTTTAGGTAAAATGGAAAATAAATAAAATGCAATAAATGTTAGATATTTAAGTTACTGATGCACTTAAAAAAAAAAAAAAAATAGCACCCCCTCTGAACTGTTAAGTATGGAAGCTTGTTTCCGTCACAGAATTAAAAATAAATAAGGTAAGTGCGACTTTTTATCTCGCAATTCTGACTTTTTATCTCAGAATTTTTTTTATTTAAAGTTGCAATTGCGAGATATAAATTGCAACATATAAACTCGCAATTTCGAGAAAAAAAGTCCGAATTACGGGATATAAACTTGCAATTGCAAGAAATAAAGTCAGAATTGTGGGATATAAAGTCAGAATTGCAAGTTTATATCTCGCAATTCTGATTTTACAACACACAAGTGCAAGTTATAAAGTCAGAATTGCGAGATATAAACTTTTAATTCTGAGAAAAATAATTCAGAATTGCGAGTTTATATATCGCAATTCTGACTTTGTTTCTCGCAATTGCAAGTTTATATCTCGCAATTGTGAGATAAAATGATCTTTTCAAATGTTTTATTCTGTGGTGGAAACAAGCTTCCATAGTTAAGCCCCCTGCATAAAAACTGTATAAAAACATACAATACAGTATGATGCAGGGAATGACAAGCATGTGTGGGAGATGGAGGGGAAAATTAAGATGAAGGTGTAAAGATTAGCAGTGTGCCCTATGGATTGAACTCACCTCGTTCTTTCCAAACCTGTGCACCTTATTTTTCATAAATGATTATGCCAACCTCAACGAAATGTGAAAATAATGAAGGTGACAAGTTGATGAATTAACGAATTAGAGGAAAAGACACTGGGCAATTGTAGCTGTATGATGCTTCATTGGTCACAGGGATTGTTCATATGCAGCAGTGCCATAGACTCAAACTCTTACAAACACAGCTGAGCTAGTGAAAGAACCTATGGCTACGCTCCATTCAATCAATATGAAATAGCAGCAAACCCATCTTACCAAACACTGAATAGCATGTGATCCAGCATAATATTGATTCAGTCCATTAAAGTGGTACACCCTGATGGGCTTCACTCTGCGGCTTAGAAGTGCAATGCCACTTTGGCTGAATAGGTGCTTTGTAATGGTGTGGAGAATTATGTCATAATATTGAATGATGTAAAAGTGCTAACTGGTTAATAGACCCACATGGTCAAATCAGCATGCTATGTGTAAATATATATGCACAACAAACATCTGCATGTTGGACGTCATGTTTGAGAGTGTGTCTGTTTGTGTGTTTATATACGTACGCAAACACTGTGGAACTGCATAATGTTAGGATCTGTTAGACCTGGTAATTTAGGACTATTTACTAAATCTGATGTTATAATAAGGAAGTAGTCAACTAGCTGCTGGTAACCAAATATGTACAGCAGGCCTCTTCAACTCTGGCCATCAAGGTATCCGTGTAAACTATACCTTTTAGTAATACTTGGAAAAGTATAGACCTTGAAGTTATACTGTGTGTGTGTTATAGTGTGTGTATATAGACACACATTTTACATTTAAATATAAATGAATGCAGCCTTAAGAATCACATCCAATCGAATCAAAACCAGTCTAATTATACAAGGCATCCTGTAGACAAATTAATCATTCAGACAACCTACTAAATTAGTTGTCCAGTAGATTTTCTAAAAATGTAGTTTTGCAATTTATGTTATGTCTTTAAAGTCTGTGTGAACCAGAAGTTGTTTCACTATCATAATATATTTCCAGTGAAATATTGAACGAGGAAAAAATAAAGGGTGTGCCTTCATTTTAGTCACCTCCTCGCCAAGGCTGTAAGCACTATATACACTATATGAAATGGCCAAATTGTCTCCCCCAATATTTCATATTCTTTCTGCTACTCTGCTGCATTCCATTACACACCGCTGTTTGTCTTTAATATGAGAATGCTTCTAAAGGTGTGGTCACATTTACCGTTGCTCTGTGAAATTTCACAAGCGACATCCAGTAAGCATCTGTATATATACACATACATATATATATATATATATATATATATATATATATATATATATATATAGGTGCTGGTCATAAAATTAGAATATCATCAAAAAGTTTATTTATTTCAAGAATTCAACTTAACAGGTGAAACTAATATATTATATAGACTCATTACATGCAAAGTGAGATATTTCAAGCCTTTATTTGTTATAATTTTGATGATTGTGGCTTACAGCTTATGAAACCCACAAAATCAAAATCCCAGAAAATTAGAATATTACATGAAATCACACAGTAATTACACAGTGATACCATGGTCATTGAACCAGGTTTTGGTTCTTTTGGCAGTGTGGGCAGGTGCAAATCCTGCTGGAAAATGAAGTCAGCATCTCCATAAAGCTTGTCTGCTGAAGGAAGCATGAAGTGCTCTGAAAATGTCCTGGTAGACGGCTGCGTTGAGTGGACAGCACAGTGGACCAACACCAGCCGATGACATGGCTCCCCAAACCAACACAGACTGTGGAAACTTCACACTGGACTTCAAGCATCTTGGATTGTGTGCCTCTCCATTCTTCCTCCAGACTCTGGGACCTTGGTTTCCAAATGAGATGCAAAATTTGCTCTCATCAGAAAAGAGGACTTTGGTCCACTGTGCTTTATTAAATCCAGAGTCAACGCAGCCGTCTACCAGGACATTTTCAGAGCACTTCATGCTTCCTTCATTTTCCAGCAGGATTTGCACCTGCCCACACTGCCAAAAGAACCAAAACCTGGTTCAATGACCATAGTATTACTGGGTAATTACTGTGTGATTTCATGTAATATTCTAATTTTCTGGGATTTTGATTTCGTGGGTTTCGTAAGCTGTAAGCCATAATCATCAAAATTATAACAAATAAAGGCTTGAAATATCTCACTTGCATGTAATGAGTCTATATAATATATTAGTTTCACCTGTTAAATTGAATTCTTGAAATAAATCAACTTTTTGATGATATTCTAATTTTATGACCAGCACCTGTATATATATATGTATGTGTATATATATATATATATATATATATATATATATATATATATATATATATATATATATATGTATATATATATATGTATATATATATATATATATATATATGTATATATATATATATATATATATGTATATATATATATATATATATATGTATATATATATGTATATATATATATATATATATATATGTATATATATATATATATATATATATATGTATATATATATATGTCTATATATATATATATATATATATATATATATATATATATATATATATATATATATATATATATTAGTGCTGTCAATTGATTAAAAACTTTAACTAGATTAATCACACATTTTTTCTGTGATTAATCGCAATTAATCGCAATAAAAAAAAGAAATGTTTTTGTACATTTTTAATATATTTTATAATGTAATAATTTCACAGTTAATCAAATTAATGTAGAAACGTACTCGGTTACTAACGTAACCTCGGTTCTCTCTAGAGAGGGAACGAGTACTTGCGTAATATCTTACGCTAGGGGAAAACCTCTTTTCCTCGAGATACTGAAGCCAAAAAATTATCCTTAATTTTGCAATAATGTAAAACGCATTGCAGCAGCATGCAGACATGGGCGAGACAGCTCGCGCGCCCATTGGCTGCTCTGCGGCAACTGCACCAGCCTATCGAGAGAGGCCCCTCATGACGTCAGAACCAATGAGGGCGCTTCGCGCCCAATACGTCATGTCCCGCCAAAAGAGGGTGGGGCTGAGCTATAAATATAGCCTCGAAGGGCTGGTTTGACCAGTTTTTTATCGCCGAAGCGAACCGGAGCGTGATGCATGCACGGCAAGATACGCAAGTACTCGTTCCCTCTCTAGAGAGAACCGAGGTTACGTTAGTAACCGAGTACGTTCTCTTACGAGAGTTTCTCTCGTACTTGCGTAATATCTTACGCTAGGGGAACACAGTGTAAAACGCCGTGCGTGCTTGAGATACAACACTAAAGTCCCAAGGGCAGGTGCCCGGGGCTCATACAGTGCCTAATCACACGGGACTCACAGAGAATCCGGGAAGAGGGGCTAGAATAGCATCATTCCTGTAATATAGAGCTCTAATAAGAGCAGATTATATCAAGTGTTCCACACAGCCAGGGCGAACTCGGCCTGGACTGATAAACATGGGGGACTTACACACTGCCCACAGAAGTATACAGACGATCAGTGATCGACGCTCTAGTAATTTCAGCATCCTGGGCCGATAGCATCGGGCAGGCCATACTGAAAATTTAGACCGAGAGCAACTTAGCTTGTAAAGCGGGAACCTCGAGGTTATAAAACCTTATAAATGTAGACGGGGAGGCCCAGCCTGCCGCCATACAGATATCTTGCAAGGCAATCCCACTAGACCAAGCCCACGACGAAGCCATGCCTCTCGTGGAGTGCGCTTTGACACCTAACGGGCATTGCAGGCCCTTAGATGTATAAGCTAGCGCTATAGCATCAACTATCCATCTGGATAAACTCTGTTTTGATGCGGCTAGTTCCTTAGAACGTCCGCTGAACAAAACAAAGAGCTGCTCCGTCTGTCTGAAAACGGATGAGCAAGACACATAGGCTCTTAACGCCCTGACCGGGCAAAGGAAGCCTGCGTCCCCTTCCTCTTCGGACACGGGCAGGGCCGACAGGGAGATCACCTGTGCCCTAAACGGTGTATTGAGGGATTTAGGAACATATCCGTGCTTTGGTTTGAGTATGACTCTCGAGTCATTAGGTCCAAACTCCATACACGTTGCGCTCACTGAGAGCGCTTGCAAGTCCCCTATGCGCTTCACTGAAGCGAGAGCCAGAAGAAACACTGTTTTGAGAGACAAGTGTTTTAGGTCTATTGATTGTATTGGCTCGAATGGGGCACCTTTCATGGCATCCAGAACCGTGGAAAGGTCCCAAACGGGAACCGAGGGAGGTCTGGGAGGATTCAGCCTCTTAGCTCCTCTAAGGAAGCGAATGACCAGAACGTTCCTTCCTAATGACTGGCCAATCGCTGGTTCAGCGAACGCTGCTATGGCCGCCACATAAACTTTAAGCGTGGATGGGGCTCTGCCCTTATCCAGAAGCTCTTGTAAAAAGGAAAGAACCTCCGACACCCCACAGTGTGAGGGTGAAGTGCCACGCGCTGTACACCAGCTAGTGAACACAGACCATTTTGAGGAATAGAGCCGTCTCATAGATGGAGCTCTAGCCTGCGTGATCGTGTTTAACACTCCCACTGGGAGGTTAACAGGTACCCGTTGATGGCCCACACGTGTAGGGACCAAAGCTCCGGGCAAGGATGCCAGATCGAGCCGTTCGCCTGCGAGAGGAGATCCCTCCTCACCGGTATCGGCCACGGGGCGGTACTCGTCAGCTGCATCAGGACTGGAAACCAGGCTTGGTTCATCCATAATGGGGCGACGAGTAGCACCGAGCATCCGCTTTCCCTGATTCGCTCTAACACCTGGGGCAGAAGCGTGACAGGGGGAAAACGCATAGAGCGGGCAGCGGGGCCAGACGCGGGCCAGCGCATCCCTGCTCTTGGAGAGAAATTCCTGACAGTGAGCGTTCTCTTGAGACGCAAATAGGTCTATTTTCGCTCTGCCAAATGTCCTCCACAGCAGTTTGACTGTCTGCGGGTGTAAAGACCATTCTCCTGCCGGAAGATTGTTCCTGGACAGTCTGTCTTGGTCTCACATTCAGGTGGCCGGGCACTTGCGCTGCTCTGAGCGAGCGCAGATTGTGCTGAGCCCAGACCAGGAGGCGTTCCGTCAGCCTGTGAAGGGCTCTGGATCTGATACCTCCTTGGTGATTTATATAAGCCACCACTGACATGTTGCCCGAACGGACCAGGACGTGGTGTCCTTTTATATGGGGACAAAAACGCCTCAGCGCGTTGTCGACTGCCATCATTTCCAGACAGTTTATGTGTAGAAGCTTCTCCCGTTCTGACCACAGGCCGAAGAACGGTCTGCCTTCTAGCAGCGCTCCCCATCTCGAGGTTGAGGCATCCGTAGACACCACCTTCACACTCGAGGAAGTCCCCAGGCTTACACCTGACCGGTACCAATCGGTCACTGTCCAAGGTTTCAGAGCTGCGATGCATTTCTGATCGACCTTGAGGCGCAAGAGACCGGATGTCCACGCTCTGCGCGGAACGCGCGGTTTTAACCAGTACTGCAGCAGCTGAAGCATTTTCTGAAACCTTTTGAGCGGGACTAAAGTGCCGTGGCGAAAAGTTTCTGTCATGCGCCGAATACTCAGCCTGCGCTGCGGTGACAGTTGCGCTGTCATAGACAGCGAGTCCAGTTCTGTACCCAGAAAGGATATTTTCTGACTGGGAGACAGCGAACTCTTCGCCCAATTGACTCTGAGACCCAAATTCTCGAGGTGGTCAAGTAATATGGTTCTGTGTTCTATGAGCTCTGACTGTGATCGAGCTAGAACCAGCCAATCGTCCAAATAATTCAGCACTCGTATGCCTCGGAGTTTGAGGGGTACGAGCGCTGCATCCATGCACATCGTGAATGCACGAGGTGCCAGGGATAGGCCAAACGGCAGGACTGTGTACTGATATGCCTGGCCCTCGAAGGCGAATCTCAAAAATCGCCTGTGACGTGACGCTATTTGAAAATAAGCGTCTTTCAGATCTATCGACATGAACCAGTCCCCTTGGCAAATTTACGAGAGGATTTTCCTGGTCGTGAGCATTCTGAACCGTCTTTTCAGAAGTGCTTTGTTTAGCCGTCTTAGATCTAGAATGGGTCTGAGACCCCCGTCTTTTTTGGGTACCAGAAAATATCTGCTGTACATGCCCCCTTCGCTCTGAGCCTGTGATAAGGGTTCTATAGCCCCTTTGCTCAGTAACTTCGCTATTTCGGCTCGAAGTAGGTGTGCTACTTCCTCTTTCACCGTAGTTTCGATTCGCGCCGCTTGGCATTGCGGGCGTCGACCGAACTGTAACGAATAGCCTCTTTCTATAGTGTTCAGCACCCACTTTGATACCCTGGGAAGCTCTGCCCACGCTTTCGCGTGAGTGGCTAAGGGTAGAATGATATCTGGGCTCTGGTCGCGACCTAGTGGCGAGCGGAGAGCACCGGTGTGCTGTAACATGAGCGCCACACTTGCAGCGTGTGAGACTGGGGGTGCGCTGATCAGAGCGGGCAGCCTGCCCGCGCTCAGTTCTCCTACAGCGGTGTGCTGAGAGAGCGAGCGGGGCGAACCCCGTGGGGTTTATTATGTCTGTGAGCGAATGAGGGCGCGGGACATCGGGCCCATGCAAAACGCTGAGAACACCGTCTGTTTGTGCAGACTGTATGTGCGTTGGTTTCGTTTTTATGGAAACCGTGAGACATGTAGTGTGTAGTGTTTGCGGGCACTGGGACGTAAGCACAATCACTACATTTGGTGCACAATCGACATGAGTCGATTTTATTTGTGCGGGCCGTGTGTGGCGGGCCGTGTTTGTGTGTAGGAATGGGCACTGGGCAGTGGGCATTTTTACTACACTCCTAACACCATCGGCCGTGGCCGGAATACCAGAAAATACACTCTTTATGGGATTTATCTGGGTCGTCGTAAAAACGGCGTTTGTGTGCAGGCAAGCGGGCTGTGTTGCCGACTTGTTTACTGCAGAATACGCTGGAACAGTCGCAATTACTGGAACTGAGCGAGCGAGAAGTTTTGGTGGGAGTCCGGCCGCAGCGGCTAGGAATCCTTTGTGTTGCCATAGAAACAGTGTTTGGGTGCAGGCGAGCGGGTAGTACAATGCGCTTGTTGGCTGCAAAATACACATCTGCAGTCGCCTTTAAGGGAACTGACAGAACGAAAGCATTGATGGCATAATTTACATTCTAGTAGACCTGAGATTCGAACACGGGTCTCTCGTGCGAAAGCCTAAGATTCTGCCACTGAGCCACAGGGGGAGAATACACAAGCTTTCAGTTAGCACGACCATATAACAGAGCGTCAACATGCTTGAATGGGTGCAGGCGAGCGGGTTGTACAACGCGCTCGTTGGCTGCAAAATACACATCTGCAGTCGCCTTTTAAGGGAACTGACAGAGCGAAGCACTGACGGCATAATTTTATGTGTCGGTAGACCCGGGATTCGAACACGGTTCTCTCGTGCGACTGCCTAAGATTCTGCCGCTGAGCCACAGGGGGAGAATACATAAGTTTTCAGTTAGCACGAGCATATAACAGAGCGTCAACATGCTTGAATGGGTGCAGGCGAGCGGGTTGTACAACGCGCTCGTTGGCTGCAAAATACACATCTGCAGTCGCCTTTTAAGGGAACTGACAGAGCGAAGCACTGACGGCATAATTTTATGTGTCGGTAGACCCGTGAATGGGGCGCAACTAGGGCGGGGCGGCTTTTCTTATAACGTAAAGAAAAAAACTAACCCCGTGACCGTACGCTTCCGGTCTCCCTTGTGAACGGCGCAGTTTGCGCGGCTCGAACAGAGGGAGAGAGAAAGCTAGCCCCGTGATCGTCCGCTCCTGACATCCCCTGTGAACGGCGCAGTTTGCGCGGCTCGAACAGAGGGAGAACAGATATCATCCCCCACAGACGCGGCTTCTTGGTCTACATCCACGACGGAAGCGGCGGCACGCGGCGGCCACTGTCCATCAGGAAGAGACTCAGCGAAGCAGGTGAAGCAGGCGGGCGCACCGGCGAGCTTCGGAGGTGCAGTCTCGGAGAAGGATGCCAGGCGAGTCCTCAGAGTCACCGTAGGCATTAGCTCGCTGAGGGCAGCGCCGTCAGCGAGCGCGAGAGCTGCGTGATCCTTACCAGGAAAAAGGGGTGTCTTGATAAAGACGCCCGGCTCTTTTAGTGCAAAGGGAGTGTGTGTCGCGGCGGCGAACACACACATACACAAAACACAGTAGCAGAGAAAGGATATGTACGCCGGAAAGCGTGCGCAGGAACGGCGACTGAAGGCGGCGAGTTGTCGTCCAGCAGCTTCAGATGTGGCGCTAATCCCGCTCAGTGCTTCTATCAGACGGCGCGGCTTCTTCCTCTCGGGATCCAGCGATGTGTGAGTTTCGCTGAAGAGATAAAAAACTGGTCAAACCAGCCCTTCGAGGCTATATTTATAGCTCAGCCCCACCCTCTTTTGGCGGGACATGACGTATTGGGCGCGAAGCGCCCTCATTGGTTCTGACGTCATGAGGGGCCTCTCTCGATAGGCTGGTGCAGTTGCCGCAGAGCAGCCAATGGGCGCGCGAGCTGTCTCGCCCATGTCTGCATGCTGCTGCAATGCGTTTTACATTATTGCAAAATTAAGGATAATTTTTTGGCTTCAGTATCTCGAGGAAAAGAGGTTTTCCCCTAGCGTAAGATATTACGCAAGTACGAGAGAAACTCTCGTAAGAGAACAACATAAAGACAGTATATTTTAAATAATTGTTTAATGGCATCTTTTTATGAATGAAGGCCAGTATTACTGATATTAATACAGCTACTGATTTTTTTTTTTTTTTTCACATTTATTAGGCTTCAAAAATATAACAGTTTTTAATTTAAGTGAACTTAAAACAATGCTAACATAAACCCATAATAAATGTCATATTTATTCGTGCCCTTCCTTTCTTAACAGTTAGGAAATATACAGAAATTGAATAAAGTTATCAAAGTTATATGCAGTCTGCACTGCATAAACTATAAATTAAATAGTTAATCCTTATTAAAGCTACAAAAGTTATTTAGTCAACAGCAGTGAGTCATTTTCTCTGTTCCCTTTGTTCTTTAACTTTACTGACAGGAAGCTTTATTGGCTGCTGTCCCTTTAAGAGCAGACACACACACACACACACACACACACGCGGATCTCACCGTTTATATACTGTCTATGGATCTCACACGCGCCTCATTCTCTCGCAACTCTTTGTTCATTTTAGACTTTATATAAATCATTTAAGACTGCTCTTATGAGGATAATCGACAAAACGGACATTTTGGGATTGTTATTGTTATTGTTAGTTCAAGCGCGAAAGAGAACTGGATTCTGGCGCCCTGTCTATGTGTGTGTGTGTGTGTGTCACATAAGGACATTCACAGACAGCGCATTCTCTTTTGTCTTGCCGCGCTTGAAATGTTTAAAAGCATTTAAATGAATAAGAGCGTGATCATATAATGTAAAGCTAGCCAACGGATGGCAGAAAAGACGGATGCTGCGTTAATTGCGTTAAATATTTTAACACGTTAAACCAGACAAAAATTAATCGCATGCGTTAACGCGTTAACGTTGACAGCACTAATATATATATATATATATATATATATATGTGCTTATATATACACATACATATACACATACACATACATATATATATATATATATATATATATATATATATATATATATATATATATATATATATATATACATATATATATATACATATACAGGTGCTGGTCATAAAATTAGAATATCATCAAAAAGTTGATTTATTTCAGTAATTACGTTAAAAAAGTGAAACTTGTATATTATATAGACTCATTACATGCAAGGTGAGATATCTCAAGCATTTATTTGTTATAATTTTGATGATTATGGCTTACAGCTTATGAAACCCACAAAATCAAAATCTCAGAAAATTTGAATATTACATGAAATCACACAGTAATTACACAGTGATACCATGGTCATTGAAGCAGGTTTTGGTTCTTTTGGCAGTGTGGGCAGGTGCAAATCCTGCTGGAAAATGAAGGAAGCATGAAGTGCTCTGAAAATGTGGTAGACGGCTGCGTTGACTCTGGATTTAATAAAGCACAGTGGACCAAAGTCCTCTTTTCTGATGAGAGCAAATTTTGCATCTCATTTGGAAACCAAGGTCCCAGAGTCTGGAGGAAGAATGGAGAGGCACACAATCCAAGATGCTAGAAGTCCAGTGTGAAGTTTCCACAGTCTGTGTTGGTTTGGGGAGCCATGTCATCAGCTGGTGTTGGTCCACTGTGCTGTCCACTCAACGCAGCCGTCTACCAGGACATTTCCAGAGCACTTCATGCTTCCTTCAGCAGACAAGCTTTATGGAGATGCTGACTTCATTTTCCAGCAGGATTTGCACCTGCCCACACTGCCAAAAGAACCAAAACCTGGTTCAATGACCATGGTATCACTGTGTAATTACTGTGTGATTTCATGTAATATTCTAATTTTCTGAGATTTTGATTTTGTGGTTTTCACAAGCTGTAAGCCATAATCATCAAAATTATAACAAATAAAGGCTTGAGATATCTCACTTTGCATGTAATGAGTCTATATAATATACAAGTTTCACTTTTTTAAAGGAATTACTGAAATAAATCAACTTTTTGATGATATTCTAATTATATGACCAGCACCTGAATATATACATATATACACATACATATACACACACACACACACACACACATATATATATATATATATATATATATATATATATATATATATATATTTATATATATATATATATATATATATATATATATACATACCGTACATATATATACATATATACATGTATAAATACACACACATGCATGTATATATTTAAGAAATATATGCATGTATATACTGTGTATATATATATTTATATTATATATAATTTATATTATATATAAATATTTTATATATAAATAACACATTTTTCTTAAATATATATGCATGTGTGTGTATTTATATATAGAAAATAATTATACTCCATACACACACATATATTATGTAAACACAAACTTTTATTTTGGATGCAATTAATCGCGATTAAACGTTTGACAGCCCTAATATATATATATATATATATATATATATATATATATATATATATATATATATATAATATACTTGGTACCATCTACTACAGAAATAGCTAACAGCTAGTATTTCAACATACAAGCCTCTTCATTAGGCCGCTATGTGGTTCTTTGTCACTGACAACAATGCTTATGTTTGTGGTGAAATGAGTGAAGTCATTGTATGGTGCTTTGTAGGGTGCTGTCAAAATCTGTCATCACTGGAGCAAATGTGGACCAAAATGGCAGTTTGGTGTTTTTAAATCTGCTGTTATTGAAGGTTGTTACTTGTTTAGAAAAAAAAAGAAAAGAAAGGAAATTAACACAATTATCCTGCCTTGTAAAATTGTGATTGCTCTTGATGTTGCCAAACTCAGAAAGTCTTGGTGAGTCAGTTAATGAAGGAGACAGGCAAATCAGGTGTACCCCAATCGTCTTTGGCTTATTCATCTAATTAGGCTCTTTGTTAATACTGAATTTGTTTAATTTGCATTAATTGTTTCAATCAGAGTTTGGAGAGAGATTTAGGCTCATGAGGATTCTGAAACCATTTGCTGGACTACTTTGACATAACATTGATTGGTTTTAGAACAAAAATAAGTGTGTAGGTAGGTGCTGCATAGACCTTCAACAACTCTGAAGAAGCAAAGTGGCATTGAACAGCTAAAATTTCCTGGACTTCACTTTATTTTGGGGACAAAATAACCCTAAAATGAGCTATCTCTGGAGTGATAATCATACTCTTTTCGCACTGAGAGGTGAGAAATATGTCTGTCCTAAATGGCCTTTACACATTGACTTTTCACATACGGAAGCAAAGAGGGCTTATATCCTATGACACTGTATCCCAGTCTGAGAAGAATCTGAAAGAAACCTGCCTGGTGTTCTTTCACCAGCTGTGTGATAACCATTATAACTAAGAAATGGACGTTTCTATATTTTCTGTGATTTGCATTGATTAATCATAAAGTGCTGTCCCTTTTTAAAGTGTAATCTGTGTCAGTTTCTGTTTTTGGGTGGGTTTGATATGCGTTTCAGTTCAGTCTCCTGTGTTTCAGGTTGTTTCTATGGTGTTTCATTTATTTCATTATGATTTGCACCTGATGTTAATTCTGTCGATTAGTTTGCCTGTGTTTTTATAGCCTTGGTTTTAAATTTAGTCTTGGTCTGTTCTTCTCATGATTAAATTGGTTTATTCTGAGTTTGTTACATTAGGCGTTTTGGAAAATAAACAAACTGTTGTGTTTAAATCCTCTATTTTATTCTACCCTGATGCAACCACACAGTGACAGAAGAGTGGACCTCTAACAATGGATATAGCAGCAGTACAAATCCTCCTTTTGCAGGGAGAACTGTCCCTCAAGAGACACACACAAGCCTTCCTGGATTTATACCACCTTGTCCATTATGACAACGATAGCCTGTTTGTGATATCCTCTGGGATGTTTATGGAGAATGTCGACTGGGTGCTGCTCCAGAATGGAAACTCCTGAACCATCTGCAATCTGAGAGGAGTTGTCCAGTGTGCCATCCACAACCACCGTCCCAGCCAGAGATGGACTCTCGAGTTAGAGACTCGGACTCGAGTTGCATTTTAACCTTTTGAGCGGTACGGCCTCATATATGGGATTCTTATTTCTGTGCCCCTGAGAGTAAGGTCCCACATATGGGATTTAGAATGAACAGTGATGTGACACAACTGCCAGATTCAAACTGTGCTTTCGCGCTTTGGCTGCCGCTGAGCCGACGTGTGTTATCAGATACATATAGTGTAAGTACTAAAAAGTTGACTCTATTTCTTCTCCCAGTTCATCGGCCACTTTCTTGCATGTATTTCGGGAGAGACTGATGCATTTTCATGCTGTAAATCCAACTGACAGGACTCTCTGAAGTAGGGCTGTCACTTTTGTGAAAAAATCCTGTTCGATTTTTGAGACATAAGTGTTCATTGAATCAATTGTAAAATCGATTTTCCATGTCTAAAGACGTTTCCATTTTAAACGCCAAATATGGGCAAATCCACGGACAACTAACAGGCATTAGGACGAACGTAAAGAGGTCGCTTGAGACGCGCACAAGTCAGCAAATATTCCTGATGATTTATTGGCGTGAAGTTTCGTGCACAATGACAAACAGAAGTGCAACATTCTCGAAAAACAATAAGCAGAGTGGACTGCCATAGCGTAAATGAAAAACATTACTGCAGTCTTCAACATGGCTGTGTTTACGATTAGAAATGTCAAACAAATTTCACCTACGTAGGCGATTGTAGACCGTAGCCTGAATCTGTATCTGTATGCATGAGACTGTCTGCATACCGGCAGAATTATCAGTTTTGTTGTAAAAAGAGACACATTATGCAGACGAATAATTTGCTGTTATGCGTGTTTGTCAGAGCCTGCAGTTGCTGTGTGACGCGCGTTCGCTGCGGGCGTATTGTGACGAGCTGTACGCGCTCCGAGACCGTTAAAATCGATTCCCTATTTTCGTTTTCGAAACTTGCGTTGGTTGGTCCGATCGATTGTGCAATCGATTTTCGAATGTAAAGTGACAGCCCTACTCTGAAATATGAACTATTGAACTATAACAAACAAACATGGCGGCGGCCATCTCACGTTGTAGATCAAGATCAAGATTATTTATAAAGGTTTTTAAATGACAAAACACACTCACTCACACATATTTGAGAATCGGAATATCAGACAGTTGTTGACATGGCAAGCAAGTTTGTGAATATTTTGAATAAAAAAGGAAAAACAATATAGTCTGCCTTTTCCGCGTTGACAAAGAAGGCTGTTTCTGAAATGTCTGTCTGTCCTGTATTACCCAAGACAGCAGTTTTGTGAACCCCTACCTGCACTGCCCAGTTCTACAGTCCTGTCTGCACTGCTTCACATCAGCCCTTCGTCTCCTCTTACGCTGTCATCCAGTACATTGTGGATCAGCCTTGGGCTGATAGTTCACCAGCTCAGCCCTGGAGTGTTGACTCTTTTGCTCCTCGCCACCTCAGCTCCACCTGGGACCGTCATCCCTACGGCTCCACCTGGGCTTGAACATTTTGTGATCTTTTGTCTTTTGTGATCTCTGAATTTGATCACTGTACTGACGTACTATTTTATTTAATACTGTGAAGCTGCTTTGATACAATCTGTATTGTGAAAAGCGCTATATAAATAAAGTTGACTTGACTTGACTTGACTTGAATTTGGTCTGAGATGACAAAAGTGTGGCAAAACATCACATACAGTTTGCACTGGCTATACCTGTTTTGCACTCTCAGTAGTCAATACAAATCATGCCGGGTCAGTAGGGTGACCAGATTTCTGATACATCCACTATACGCAATATCATGAAATTTTATTTCATGATAACGGTATTGTCACACGATGAAGATGTTGAGGATGAAGGAGAGTTCAAAAAGGTTTCAATGAACAAAAGGATCTTTTAATGAAAACAAACTCAGGTAATCCATGAAGAGGAAGGCAACGTAACAGTGTGTGTAACACACACACACAAACAACAACCGACAAACACAGAGTGAAGGTGAGGAACTTAAATAGACGGTGATAATGCCGAGATGATGAACAAGTGTGATGATCTGATGAATGTCCATAGGAACTGATGACTGGTGGGAAAACTCAAAAAAGGGACACGCGTGATAAAATACAAATATGATAGAGATAAAAAATGAAATAAACTATGTTTTTCTGGTAAAGTAGGTTTATATAAAATGTATACATTTATTTAACTTCTTTTGTTGTTTGATCAACATTAATGACACAAAGGTATTTTAGGCTGCTGTCACTTTAAGACAAAATGTTTCTAATATACTGACACATATCTGGTTTTCACAGAGCTGTTCGACTTTATTTACGTGAGATATTCCACATGATGGGTATTTTGACAACTGTGTCTGTATTTGACCATTCAGACGCAAAGACAACTGAATTCAGGATTGTGCGCTGTCTGTAAGAGCGGTTCTGGTGTGCATCATTTTGTGATGGTAATTTTGTTCTCCAAAATATACTATGATGAAATTGGCTACCTTTGATTAGGCTATTCTCGTGTGACAGAAGACTACAACTGCGTCCGAAATTGCTTACTCTTATGAGTAGGTACCTATTTTGAATAAGTAATTACTTAACAACTTCTTAAAAAAATATGTTCTATATCAGGGGTGGGCAAACTTTTTGGCTCAAGGGCCACACTGGGTTTTAAAATTTGACAGAGGGCCGGCCCAGTAGCAGATTATGAAACACGATCTCATGAAAGTGTGTATCTATACCACAAATTTTATTTCTCGTGCCATTTATACACCAAAAATGTTTTTTTGCATGCATATGCTACGCACTATAAACCCCTTGGTTAGGATTAGGGGTGCGGAGTGCGTGCCAATTACACGCCAGGATACATCCACAAATCCAGAAGAGGAAAGAAACTAAATAGCAGACAAACCAAAGGAAAAACTAAACAGGTGTGCAAGCGGTTACCAAACATTTTTTTTCTCTGTGAGTTTCCAAAAAAGGAAAAAACATTAACGTGCAACAAGTCTATGCGCTTAAGTCGCTGTCTGTTTGGTTTCCATGGTGACGCATCCAGGTACTTTTTGCCCACTTTTTTACGAGTTCTATGAATTCGGACATGCTTCTTTTGTCACATACTGTTTTTCGCCAACTATATAGTAGGGAAGTAAGCAATTTCGGATGCAGCCTACTACTCGCTTTTATGATCACCTAGCAAAGAAAATTTAGGAAAGAAGAAATACGGGACAAAACATGATTTTTTTCCAAATAAATCTGGACACTAAAAATAGAACTGAAATATGGGACTGTCCCGGGAAAACGGGATGTCTGGTCACCCTACTGGCAAGATTTTCTTTTGCGTTTAAATTGTTACACAAAGTGTGCGTGTGCTTGTATGAAGCGGCTTTCTCTTCTGTGCAAATTGCCTCTCCAATTTTTGCCTTGAGGTTGTTGCTTTACTCCCCCACATAATCTATTTGGTTTGATGCAGTGGCGGTCTCAGGTTAGATTTGAGGAGGTGGAATAATATATGCCCTCATTTTTAGTCCATGCTTTATTGACACATGTTGGCAGAACCTTGCTGGCTAGACACATTTTTTTTTCTGTGCTTGATTGACAGGGGCCTACTATATGCTAAAAGTATCCTTAGTATGATAGCTGACACTACCTTTTGAAATTGTCTAATGCTCAGACGTCACATCCACGGACCGCCCACTGCCTGTCCACTGACTGTGTGTAAATTTATGGGCAAGGTATGCTTGAGCATTCTGTCCTTTTTAGGGTTGCATCTTGTGACATGCTTTTGGTTCGTTTAGATGTCTTTGGTTCGTGTTGCATTCATATTTCAGTTGAACCACACCAGAGGAAGCGGACCGAGACCCCCCTTTTCAGGGGTCTCAGTCCACTTGTTTGGTGCGCACCAGGGTTCGGATGGTAGCGTTTACACTTAATCAAATGAACCACACTAACAGAGCAATCGCATCCGAGTTGATTTTAACCAAACCTGCCAAGTGTGAACACACCCTTAAAGAAACTGAGGTTCTTGGTAACAAGTGCACTAGATAATTATGTAAAATAATCAGTAGTGTTAGCTAATTTAAAAATGTGTATCACTACAAGCTAGTAATTTAAAGTAGTTAACTAATTTATGGTGAAAGCATAAAACTTGAACAGATAAAGTATATTTACAATAAATACAACTAAAACTATTTAATATGTTATCAAGCCATTTTATTAACTATTTTGCTATACAAGAGACCTAAAAGACCACAGATGGATTGCTCAGTTGCTTGCAGTAAAGCTGCATGTGAAATACAGTATCATGTGATACTAGAAAAAGTATTGTTGAAAAAGGTAGATTGTAACTTACTGGAAAAGTTATGCAGCTTGACCAGAATATGCGGAAAATAAGTCCAGAATAAGCAATTTCTTTCGAATAGATAAAACTCTGGATAAGTGATACTAGATATGAGCATGAAACCATCTTTAAGATAAAACTATTCATGACAGTGCTTCTTTTGGCTTGTTGTCAACATTGTATCTGGCCTGTCATATAATCTTGCATAGAATGCTTTATGATGGTATCGTACTATGAAATATTCAGTGGCATGACACAAAAAATATTTGGAAAATATGGCTGGATAGAAAAAAAGGTCTAATATAGAAAGTGTGTAACCCTAACAAAAACGAATGTTGAGTAAAGCCTGAATGACAGTGTCTCTTAATCTCATGTTCACCTGTTTACTGACCACAGCCTTATCTCACAGCCCTAGTGTGCACTGCATCGCAAGTGCTATGCTGTACCGGATGAGCCGCTGGGGAATTGTTTTGCATCAGAAAAAAAAAACGTATATGCAGAGCAGAGCATGTGAGCGGAGTGGAGCGGTGAGAATCTCCGCTCATCGCTCGCGGAACTGTTCACCCCTCCGCTCCCCTGCTCAAAGCTACATCAGGCCGCTCCGCTCATTATCGCTCAGCGCTCAACGAGGTTTGCTTCGCGCTCCACTCAAATCACCCTCCCGCTCGCTCCGAAAAAGGAAAAAAATCTACATGTATATCACTTTTAGCTTACCTCCTAAAGAACTAATGAGTAACAACAACATTTTTCAAATATAAATGTTTTATTTCAAATTACACAAAAAGTCCTGTAAAAGTAAACGAATAAATGGGCCTAATAATATAAATAAAAATGATATAAACAAAAATATACATATACATTTTTTAAAAGTAAATTAACTATAAGGCCAGAATTTTGATACGTGAACTTTTGCAACGCGCACGATTAAAATTTAAATTGGCTTCCATACACACAAACTGCTGTAAAATTAAACAAATAAATGGGCCTAATAATATAAATATTATTACGGACGACACAAATTCGGCTAAATAAAATGAACCATTAGGTCTACTTGAATGAAAAAACGAATTTATTTGAATATTACGCTATATTTAATTTACACTTTGTTACAAGTTACCGTATTCAATTTGCTAACCTTTTGTTGCGTGTTCGCGTATGGTCACGTTCATGTTTTCGAGAGATGTGTTTTTTGAGATTCAAAAATTAATCTTTGCTGACTGAAACGATGTCTCCACATTCGTTTTCTTGTACCACATTATCATTGTTAGTTAGTTATATTAATAGTAGCCTACACCTGTATGACTTCTCATTTTCCTTTTTGAAGTAGCCTACTTTTTGAACTCCATTACTGAGCCGAGTTTTGACTGAAAATAGTCTACTGTTGATGACTGTGCAAGACAGATGGATCCTGGTTTAGGTTTGACTGAGCATGCTTCAGACTCGTGGTGTGAGCTGAGCGAAATTGGAGCGGGAAATAAGGCGAAGCTCCGTCCTTTTAAAAATGCCGCTCTGCGCTCTGTCCAAGATACGCCCGCTCCCGCTCGCTCCCGCTCCACTCCGCTCACATGCTCTGATGCAGAGTTAGTTATGTAATGCAAACATTAAAATGTATTCATTTACAAATCAACTGCTATGATAAAAGTCTTTTGAGGTCATTAAAAATAGCAGAGAGCACATCTGCCCTGTAATCACGATTTGTGAAAAGGAATACAAGTGTTCTGCGATCTTTCACTAGTGTTTACACTGCAAGCGTGGTGTGGTCATATGCAGTAATTGAATAATAAATCTTTTGGATGCCTTTATTTAACTTGGTAAAAGGGGAAACTGTGATTGATGCTTTTCTTACAAACCACACAGTAAAACAGTTTTGTTTTACAGTAACACTGAACTTGAACCCCTGCCCCTTTAATCACTTATAGTAATGCCCCCTTTCGGTCGTACTGTGGCAAAGCCTACTAATGCTAATTAGTTTGGGAAAGTTAGGAATTTTTTTTTGCCAATCTGCAAAAAAATGTCTTACCAATAGCTTTTTTTACCATGTGTTCCTATAGGTGTCTAGTAACACCTCCCAATTTATCCACGGCCAAATCCTCGGGGAAACGCCTGGAGAGGCAATCAAAGTTGGGGTGCCCAGACGGCCTGGGTAAAAATAATGATTTTTTTTTTTTTTTTTTTTTATATTACCTTTTGAGATGTCTAACTAGGGTTTTTTAGGGGTGCCGAATCTATCCCAGCCATTAGTTTTGAGTAAAATGACTTTACAAAAAAAAAAAAAAATGACCACATAAAATGGTTTTATTGAATAATTACAAAACAAAACTTACTAAATCGGTTTAAGGCGAGACACTACAGGTGAATAGAGTCAAATTTTTAACTAGCATATCACCATGAAACTTTCCCAGTTGATTACCTATATTAAGATGAGAAAAAAATGTATTACAAGTTTTCTGTAATTTAATGTTTAAATATGCAAATTAGGCAATATCTAATTAATTATGTGCTAATTTGCATATATTTTAAAAAACGAAATCTGAGTATTGGATAAAGCCAGGTTAAAAATTATTTTTTCATTGTGTTCACATATTAGATGGGAAAAAAAATTACTGAGGGATTTATGGATATCTACTTTTGTTATCCTGTAAATCCGAAAATACTGTCAATAGCCTTAAAAAAATGATTTTCGCCATGTTTTTTGGAATAAAATGTTATATAAATCAGGCTAGGAATAATATATTTACAAATCCCTCTGTAAATGTCTTCATAATATAACTAGGTGCAAGACTGGGAAGTTTGGTGTATAGAGGTGCTACTGAAGTGGAGATTTCAGACTTGGAGTGTGAGAGAAAAGTCATTTTGAGAAAACGGGCTTTAAAGATTTATCATCAGCCAATGAGATTGCGCATTCAGCCCTTTTACTTTCACGATTGGTTGCTGATAAAAAGGAAATGACCATATTTGGATCCGACAGCATTGTACAGGAGAGAGAGAGCTTCCTAACGGTACGTTCACACGGGGCATCAGCGTCAACGCTTGACGGAAGGCGTGGCTGAAGTTTGGCACTGACGCCATGGTCATAGCAGCGTCAGCCAATGAAATTAGACAGGAACTCAACAACAAGCTTCATTGTCATTCAATGGTCATAAAGGACCGGGTGATTGCCCACCGCAATAATTAGTTTCTCCTCCTTTTTAAAATTTATCCTCAGTTTGCTGCTCTTGAACAGGATGAACGTGATTGGCTGCCGCCTGGCTACTGTATTTGCATAGAGCGATCTGATTGGCTGACGCTTCCGTCGGCGGCGCTTCACTGGCGTTGCTCGCGGCAGAAGTTGAAAAATTCTCAACTTCTGCCGCGAGCAACGCCAGTGAAGCGCCGCCGACGGATCCACAATTCTTTTCTGCAACGCTTGACGTCACCCATTCAAAGTCAATGGGAAGCGTTGACGCTGATGCCCCGTGTGAATGTACCGTAACGGTGTGTGTGATGACAGGGTGACGGCAGAGATCGCGGAGCAGCATGTTGATTAAGAACGGCAACTTTTGTTGAATTTATGAGAAATCTACAGACGCAAACAGACAAAGTGTAGAAAAATAAAGACCTAAATGTGTATTTTGGACTTTTTTTCACCACAAGTCTGAAAGAAGACATGTTATTGAAGACAAATATCCAAAAATCTCAAAATTGACCAGTAAAAAAAACATGATGTTTTTGCCTGCCGTGTCTCGCCTTAAAATTTAACAAACCTCATCCAACTCCCCTACATCTCCCTCACGCCTGTTATCATCTGGCTGGTTGATGTTCTGGCAAGAGTTACCATGACAGTTCCCACAAACAGAAATACGCTTGACGCCTTGCTTTTTACAGCAGCACCTGAGAGTGTCACAGTTCCCTACAGTAAAAATCGGTCTTTAGAACTTTTACTTGTAACGGAGTAATATTTGACCAGTAGTATCTGTACTTTCACTCAAGTAAGGAAGTTGTGTACTTTGTCCGCCTCTGCCTCTCGAGGATAGGTGGAAGAATAGTGTCATTCAAGGGAAGACCGTGGTGACGGTCTGAGTGAGGTCAAAAAAGATCTGCAGTGAACTAAAGACAGTTTCAAAAACGCGATTTGAAATCACTGGTGTTTCTGACGTCACAAACTACCTTAAAGACACATCTTACGATGTCAGAAAGATCCGAAAGGCCCTCCCAGAGAGATACCGTAAATACCTGATCTTCCTACACAGCTTCTCTGGCTGCGATACCGTATCAGCAATTTCTGGGTTTAGCAAACCAACTTTGCTCACCAAGCTCTGCAAGACTGACAAAGCAGAGGGGGCCATGGATGTGTTCAATGACATCAGAGCCAAGAAAAGTGACATCATCAAAGCTGGCTGCGAACTGTTCAAGCTCATTCTGTGGAAATCCACCTGAAGATTTGAAAGACTTAAGATTTGATATCATCAGCAAGCGGGTCGCAGCCGGGAGCATCAAGCCTGAGAAACTGCCTCCGACTACAGGAGCTCCAGCACAGCACTCTCTGCGGACATATCTCCAGACCAGAGATCGGCTACTGCTACAAAGTCCATCACTGGATGTCCTTGAGTATGGATGGAAACAAGGAGAACAAGGTTATGCACCAGTCCCTACAACAGATTCCATTGCACTGCACTACCGTCTGAAGTTTGTCAGCTGCAACTGTGTAGGGAACTGTGACACTCTCAGGTGCTGCTGTAAAAAGCAAGGCGTCAAGTGTATTTCTGTTTATGGGAACTGTCATGGTAACTCTTGCCAGAACATCAACCAGCCAGATGATAACAGGCGTGAGTGAGATGTAGGGGAGTTGGATGAGGTTTGTTAAATTTTAAGGCGAGACACGTCAGGCAAAAACATCGTGTTTTTTTTACTGGTCAATTTTGAGATTTTTGGATATTTGTCTTCAATAACATCTTCGAACGTCTTCTTTCAGACTTGTGGCGAAAAAAAGTCCGAAATACACATTTAGGTCTTTATTTTTCTACACTTTGTCTGTTTGCGTCTGTAGATTTCTCATAAATTCAACAAAAGTTGGCGTTCTTAATCAACATGCTGCTCCGCGATCTCTGCCGTCACCCTGTCATCACACACACCGTTAGGAAGCTCTCTCTCTCTCCTGTACAATGCTGTCGGATCCAAATATGGTCATTTCCTTTTTATCAGCAACCAATCGTGAAAGTAAAAGGGCTGAATGCGCAATCTCATTGGCTGATGATAAATCTTTAAAGCCCGTTTTCTCAAAATGACTTTTCTCTCACACTCCAAGTCCGAAATCTCCACTTCAGTAGCACCTCTATACACCAAACTTCCCAGTCTTGTACCTAGTTATATTATGAAGACATATACAGAGGGATTTGTAAATATATTATTCCTAGCCTGATTTATATAACATTTTATTCCAAAAAACATGGCGAAAATCATTTTTCTAAGGCTATTGAAAGTATTTTCGGATTTACAGGATAACAAAAGTAGATATCCATAAATCCCTCAGTATTTTTTTTCCCATCTAATATATGAACACAATGAAAAAAATATTTTTAACCTGGCTTTATCCAATACTCAGATTTTGTTTTTTAAAATATATGCAAATTAGCGCATATTTAATTAGATATTGCCTAATTTGCATATTTAAACATTAAATTACAGAAAACTTGTAATACATTTTTTTCTCATCTTAATATAGGTAATCAACTGGGAAAGTTTCATGGTGATATCTGCTAGTTAAAAAATTTGACTCTATTCACCTGTAGTGTCTCGCCTTAAACCGATTTAGTAAGTTTTGTTTTGTAATTGTTCAATAAAACCATTTTATGTGGTCATTTTTTTTTTTTGTAAAGTCATTTTTACTCAAAACTAATGGCTGGGATAGATTCGGCACCCCTAAAAACCCCCTAGTTAGACATCTCAAAAGGTAATATTAAAAAAAATCATTATTTTTACCCAGGCCGTCTGGGCACCCCAACTTTGATTGCCTCTCCAGGCGTTTCCCCGAGGATTTGGCCGTGGATAAATTGGGAGGTGTTACTAGACACCTATAGGAACACATGGTAAAAAAAGCTATTGGTAAGAATTTTTTTTGCAGATTGGCAAAAAAAATTCCTACCTTTCCCTAACTATATATATATATATATATATATATATATATATACATACATACACAGGGAAGACTATCTTAACAAGATAACAAGGGGGTGTGGTAAATGGGAAACACTTGGGGAAACTAACCAACATGAAAAACTACAAAGAACTACAAAACTGCTCAAGTCAAGTCACATTTATTTATATTGCGCATTTTACAATACAAATTATTTCAAAGCAGCTTTACAGAGATAACAGGAAAATAATGCAAAAACGTTTGTTTCCAGAAGAAAATAGCGTAACAGTCCAGCTCAAGTAAGTTCAATGATGTTTAATTTAGTTCATTTATATATATATATATATATATATATATATATATATATATATATATTTTGCATCTGAAGTCTTCATATATATATATGCTCTAGAGCAGTGGTTCCCAAACCTGTCCTGCCGGCACCCCAACACTGCACATTTTCTTTGTCTCCCTAATCAAACACACCTGATTCAACTCATCAGCTCATTAACCCATGTGATAATGAGCTGATGAGTTGAATCAGGTGTGTTTGATTAGGGAGACAAAGAAAACGTGCAGTGTTGGGGTGCCGGCAGGACAGGTTTGGGAACCACTGCTCTAGAGCAGTGGTTCCCAATCCTGGTCCTGGGGACCTACAGCTCTGCACAGTTTGTATGTCTCCCTCATTTAACACACCTGATTCAGATCATCATCTCGTTAGGAAAGAGCTCTATGAACTGAACTGGGTGTGTCAGATAAAGGAGACATATAAAATGTGCAGAGCTGTGGGTCCCCAGGACCAGGATTGGGAACCACTGCTCTAGAGTACACCGTGATGTCATCATCCAGCTCAGTTCAGTTCTTGTATAATAGTGTCAATGCAGGCAGATCAATATTATTGTTGAATATTAAATAAAATGTTAAATTTAATGTTCCCAACTAAGCAAGCCAAGCCGATGGCAACAAAGGTGGAAAAAGGCGACAGTGACAAGGAACCAAAACTCCATCAGATGGCAACAATGGAGAAAAAAACCTTGGGAGAACCCAGGCTCAGTCGGGGGTCCAGTTCTCCTCTGGCCAATGAACGAACAGTGTATGATTATGATTCAGACAGCATTATATGTCAGAAGTCAGATTGGTTTGGAACAATCTGGTTGAAGATCATTGTCACGCCGGTATGGAGATGAGTTTGTTGAGGTTCAGTGCAGAGAGCAGAGGAAATGTAGGATGCTGCTAGGCCTCCTCTTGCTTTAGAGAGTTGTCATGTTGAGGCCTCCATCCGCAGAGCTTCACCACGCAGTGGTGCTGAGTTTTTAGTAGGCAGTGTTGTCAAGTTTTTAGGCTCCCTTTGAGCCTCACTGGCTTCCTCTGCTCTCACTAGAGAGAGTTATCTTACTGAGGCCTCTGCTCCCCAGCAATTGCAAGTTGTAGGCTCTCTGTGAGCTATCCTGAGCATGTGGCATTTTTAGGCCTCCTCTCAATTTAGAGAGTAGCCATACTGAGGCCTCCGCTCCTAGAGCTCAGCTGGGCGGTAGGGTAGTATGTTTGGTTGTTAGGTTCTCTGGGAGCCTCCTTTGGCTACTGACCTTAAGTGTGGAGTGTTGCTAGGCCTCCTCTCATTATGAGACTCAATGCATTGAGGCCTCCACTCTGCAGAGCTTCGCAGGCCAGTTACACTGCATTTATAGCTCTTTCTGAGCTTTCTCGGTACTACCCTTGTGTTAGAGCGTTGCTAGGCCTCCACTCTTCAGGGCTGTCTGAACAGAAGTTCTGAGTGTTAGGCTCTCTGTGAGCCTCCTTGGACAGTGGCCTGAATATAAATGTAGTTAGGCTTCCTCTCTTTAGAATCATCCTGTTGAGGCCCCCTTTCTTGAGAAGCTCTGGTCTATGATCGCGTTGCTGGTGTGCACATTAGGGATGAGGACTTCTTTTGGGTTCTTTGACTGAGCTCAGCCAATAGGGCATTCCTTCCTTCAGCATGACGGCGTGGGTATTCCGTTACCATTAGCGGAACACTGTTCCCTTTCGAAAGGGTACTCATGCTCATTCTCTAGGGGATGAAGAATGAGTTCCCTTTTCGAAAGGGGACGTCTCAGGCTACGCATGTGTAGCAAGTGGCTCAATTTTAGTGACTACGCCACCCCAGATTAACGGGGAAAAACAACCCAAATAAAGCACACAAGTACGTTCCACCTAGAAAGGCAAGAGGCATGGGCATCCGTACAAAAGTCTTTTTTATTAAAGCTAAAATAAGTTGGCCAACAATTATTTAAAACCAACAATTAACAAGTGTCATGGTCGAATAAAACAGAACCAAAAATAAAATAAAAATATAGCTGCGAGCAGCGATTACGGGCCCAAGCCGGTGGCACCGCCACCCCGGTGCCTTTAGTTACCTAAAGGCACCGGGGTGGCGGTCCCGCCGGCTTTGGCCCTTCATCGCTGCTCGCAGCTATATTTATATATATTTATATATACACATATACATATATATGCCTGATGGCCGTGGGTTCTGACCTGTGTTTCAAGAGTTTTCGAGCACGTTAAGGGTCCCAAAAGCCCCTGAAACCTTGAAAACAAACATTAAACTCAACAGACAAATCCCTCCCACCCCTCACACACACAGAGACTGACAGAGAGAGAGAAAATTATCCAAATAATCACATTCAAACTAAAATATCTGACTTCCTTTTGGTTGGAGCTAATGAATGTAAATTAGAAAGTTGTCCGGCTCGATGAGAACAATATACGAACCGAGTTTTGTGACTCTATGTAAAACTAAGCCCCCATTTTTGACTAAAGGTGGCACTACTGAGCCCCTCACCACGCCCGTTTCTGAAACTTTGCACATGTCGACTGGTTAATAAGTGTGATATGTCTGTCGAGTTTCATGCAATTTCAGGTATGTTAAGAGTCTCAAAAGCATCAAAAAAACAATATTGAAGTTTGATGCGTTGCCACGGCAACAGTATCTAAGATATCAATAATCCTTTTACAGGTCTACATTTGCCGTGTGTCTACATTATACACATAAAGTTTTAAGCAAATCGGGTAAAAATAAGAGGGTGATTTCAAAGCATTTTGAAAGTGACACACTTCCTGTTGCCAGTTGGTGGCGCTATAACTTTGACTCACAATAGTCACATCCTTGTGATCGGCCTCTTACAACGAATACACTGCTGAAGTTTCATCAAGATCAGATAATGTATGCTGAAGTTATAATACACTTCCTGTGTCCCTTATTCGCCATAAATTTGTTTCCTTGCCACGGCCAAACCATTCGAGATATCAAAAATCCGTCCGCAATTTAGCATCCTCAATGTCTTCTTGACTTCATGCCGACCGAGTTTGGAGGCGAATGGATGAATTTCCTAGGAGGAGTACATCAAATTCCACAGCATGCGTTTCCAAACAACCCATAATAGCCGACTTCCTGTTGGGCTGGCGTAAAACTTAGAGCACGAAAGTTGTTCGGCCCGATGAGATCTATATGTGTACCGAGTTTCATATTATTACATGCAAGCGTGTCTGATTTATGGACAAGTGTTCGGATCCCGTTCCAGGGGGCGCTGTCGAGGCCCCCTGCCACGCCCGGGTACCAGCTTCAGCCCGGCCCTGATGGCCGTGGGTTCTGACCTGTGTGCAAAATTTCAAGAGTTTTCGAGCATGTTAAGGGCCCCAAAAGTGCCCGAAAGGTTGACAAAATAATAATAATAATAATAAATATAGCTGCGAGCAGCGATTACGGGCCCAAGCCGGTGGCACCGCAACCCCGGTGCCTTTAGTTACCTAAAGGCACTGGGGTGGCGGTACCGCCGGCTTTGGCCCTTCATCGCTGCTCGCAGCTATATTTATATATATATATATATATAAAAGACAGAAAAATATTACTTGACTTACCCTATTCTGATTTTATGATACACTCAAAATATTCCACAACAAATCCTTTAAATTTAATGTAAAAATAAAAATGAAAGTAAGCAGTGTTGGGCTCACGTAACCCTCTCATTAGAATCAAAATGTTTCAACATTTGCGATGTATTTGGATGCTAAACTATTCTTTATTATAGGCTTTGTTCTTCACTCGTGTTCCAATATCGACGGAAAAAATCATCCTCTTCACACGCGCAAAAATGTGCTTGAAACATCACAGTGGAGCGGTGCTTACTGTGAATGTACGAATTGTACTACTGACTATTTAGAGCAGTGTCATTTTTATATGTTAGGTTAACTATTTTATTATTATATTTTATTAAGGCTATAATGAACAGGCTGCGATGTCAGGATTGCAATGCTGGAATGTGTGTGTGTGTGTGTGTGTGTGTGTGTATGTGTGTTCATGTTTTTCTATCCCGGTGGGGACTTCAACCTGAATGCACACAGACTCATGGGGACTCGTGTCACAGTGGGGACCTAAATAGAGGTCCCCATGGGTAAACAAGCTTATAAATCATACAGAATGAGTTTTTTTGGAAATGTAAAAATGCAGAAAGTTTTCTGGGATAGGTAGGTTTAGGGGTAGGGTTAGTGTGAGGAGATAGAATATACAGTTTGTACAGTATAAAAACCATTAAGTCTATGGAGAGTCCCCACAAAGATAGTAAACCGTGTGTGTGTGTGTGTGTGTGTGTGTGTGTGTGTGTGTGTGTGTGTGTGTGTGTGTGGCGTGGGCGCGATTGAACAGTGGACACATAAAAACATACTCCGTCATTATACAGTACGACATTCAAACTGCAAAGTGTTAACTTATATTTGTGTACAGTCGCAATAAAACACAACATTGTGCTTTTGGAAAATAATTTCAAGCAATCCACCCTCCGAAAGGCGCTAAATTTAAAATGAAACTAAAATGCTCATGGCTGCACGGGCATTCATAACGGTGCGCATCCACGGCGAGGAACGAGCAGAACAGAGTGAACGTTTTTCAGTTAATTCCTACTTCCATAGGAATTCATTTGAAACGCTCGCTCAACCACTATCAATGTCAGTGCGGACGAGCATATTTTACTTTCATTTTTAAGTTGGCGATTCAAAAGCCCCCTGCGGTGTCACACGTCGATTAACCGATGGTAAAATATTCTCACCATCACAAACCTAGTATATTTTTATGTAGATACAATAGGCCTACCTGATTTTGAACACAAGAGGGCAGTATAGCCCTATGTATGACTTGACTTTTATGTGACTAAATAGTACAATTACTATTTTTAAACTTATAAATAATTATTAAATTGAAAAAAAAAAAAGAATAAAATGGGTTTAGTTGTGATATTTGTATACTTTTATATAGAAATAAATGGTTTTTAATTACATTTTTAGAAGATGAGGCTTTTAGTTTCCTTTTTGTACATTACTTTAGTCCCTCACTATAGCAAAACCGTTTGAGATGTTTAATATCCGTTCACAATTTAGCATCTTTAATGTATTTTCATCATTTTGAAAAAGTTTGGTGTGAATAAAATAAACCAGTTAGGAAGAGTAGCTAAAAACTCCACATTCAAACCAAAATATCTGACTTCCTTTTGCTCTGAGCTAATAACTGTAAATTAGAAAGTTGTCCGGCTCGGTGAGACCAATATATATTCTGATTTTTGTAACTGTTGGTAAAACTAACCCCCCCACTTTTGTCAAAAGCATGTTGAAAGTGACACACTTCCTGCTGCCAGTTGGTGGCGCTATAACTTTGACTCACAATAGTTACATCCATCTGATCGGCCTCTTACCACGAACACACTGCTGAAGTTTCATCAAGATCAGTTAATGTATGCAGAAGTTATTCCACTTCGTGTTTCTCTTTTCTCGCCATAAATTCGATTCCTCGCCACGGCCAAACCGTTCGAGATATCAAAAATCCGTCCGCAATTTAGCATCCTCAAAGTCTTGAAACTACATGCACACCGAGTTTAGAGGGGACACGGTGAATTTTCTAGGAGGAGTATTTCACATTCCACAGCAAGCGTTTTCCAAACAACCCATAATAGCCGACTTCCTGTTGGGCTGACGTAAAACTTGACCGGGGAAAGTTGTTCGGCACGATGAGATCTATATGTGTACCGAGTTTCATATTAATTCATGCAAGCGTGTTTGATATATGGACCAAGTTTTTGGACCCCTTTCAAGGGGGCGCTGTTGAGCCCCCCTGCCACGCCCATTTCTGAAACTTTTCACATGTCTACTGACTAATAAATGTGATGTGTCTGTCGAGTTTCATCCAATTTCAAGCATACTAAGAGTCTCAAAAGCATCAAAAAAGAATATTAAAGTTTGATGCGTTGCCATGGCAACAGTATCTAAGATATCAATAATCCTTTCACAGGTCTACATCTGCCGTGTGTCTACATTATACACATAAAGTTTGAAGCAAATCGGGTAAAAATAAGAGGGTGATTTCAAAGCATTTTGAAAGTGGCAAACTTCCTGTTGCCAGTTGGTGGCGCTATAACTTTGACTCACAATAGTCACATCCATGTGATCGGCCTCTTACAACGAACACACTGCGGAAGTTTCATCAAGATCAGTTAATGTATGCAGAAGTTATAACACACTTCCTGTGTCCCATTATTCGCCATAAATTCGTTTCCTCGCCACGGCCAAACGGTTCGAGATATCAAAAATCTGTTCGCAAGAATTCATCCTCAATGTCTTGACTTCATTCACAACGAGTTTGGCGGCGATCGGATGAATTCCCTAGGAGGAGTATTTCACATTCCATTGTATGCGTTTTCCAAACAACGTATAATAACCGACTTCCTGTTGGGCTTTTGTAAAACTTAGAGCACGAAAGTTGTGCGGCCCGATGAGATCTATATGTGTACTGAGTTTCATATTATTACATGCAAGCATGTTTGATATATGGACCAAGATTTCGGACCCCATTCCAGGGGGCGCTGTTGAGCCCCCCTGCCACGCCCGGGTACCAGCTTCAGTCCGGCCCTGATGGCCGCGGGTTCTGACCTGTGTGCAAAGTTTCAAGAGTTTTTGAGCATGTTAAGGGCCCCAAAAGTGGCAAAAAGGCACAAAAAAAAAAAATAATAATGAAGAAAAAGAAAAAAAAAAAAAAAAAGAAAAAAAAAAAAATCCTTACGAAAACAATAGGGCCTTCGCCCTTTCAGGGCTTGGGCCCTAATAATCCTTACGAAAACAATAGGGCCTTCGCCCTTTCAGGGCTTGGGCACTAATAATAATCCTACCGAAAACAATAGGGCCTTCGCCCTTTCAGGGCTTGGGCCCTAATAAAGAATTCACAATAGATCTTTACAGGGGCTAAAGCCTCCTAGTGTGACAGCAGCAGGTCTACAATAAAAAGCACACCAATTCGAATCACACCCACCAAATTCACTGCAAATGACACAAAAGTAGTGACATGGCAATAATGACACCTGGTGAAACAAAACCAATAATGCAGCAGACAAGCAGCCCACTCCAGGAAGCCCTCAGCTCCTAAAGAAAATAAATTAGAAAGAGAAGAATCAGATAAATAATAAATTAAACAATTTAAATAAACAAAAGAAAATAAAGAAAACACATTCAAAGTCAATTTATTAAATTAAACGTAACCAATATGCAAAAAATAAATAAAAATAAAAATAAAAATACAATGTACTCAAAATGAACAAAGTATGAATACTGTAAACACACATTAAAGAAAAAACAATAAACAAATGCACTGTCACAAATGCAGAAACTCACACCAAACACCAAGTTAACTGCAATACACCTGGAGGTTATTTCAGTCAGACACAGACAGTCAGAATCATATAATAACTACAAAACAAGTCTATGAAAACAAAAATAAAGAAACACTAACAGCAAAACTAAATAAACCTTCAAGCCCACATGGGCATGTTTAACTCAGACGTAACTAGGCACCAAAAGCAGCAGCGTGGCTTAAAAGGGGTGGGGAGAGAGCGGTTTAATGCGACTGCTCTCACTCAGCCCGCCTTAACGTCAAAAAAGGACCTTAAAAACAGCAAACAAAGAGTCACGACTTCAATTTAACAAGGTTATCTAACAGTTAACGTTACCCAACCGATAATGCAATGAAGTATTAATCTAACAGTCTACCTACCCGAGGATACAATGAAGCAATACTTTGAGGACATATACCAAAGAAAACCGTTTAACAGCCTTGTTGCCTGCAACAGCTGGTGTTCCGACCAGGGCTATGTTAAACTGCGATGCCACACCGATGGAAGCCCTGAAGGCACACCGTGCTGAAACAAATGGCTATAACTTAAGTTAGGTCAAACCAAACTTCCCACAATGCCCCAAAACACAGTATAAACTTACCTGGGAGTAAGCAGCACCCCACACGCACACAGACTCTCAGTAACCCAACGTCACACTAAACAAATACAAAAACGGCAAATGTCACTGGACAACACTAAGCTCGAACAGCTAGACTACAATGCTAAAAACAGTACCTCTGTAGTCCGTAGCAACAAAGCAAAAGGGGCGGGCTTTCGACTATGACGCACTCCAAGAGGCATGAACAACACGTTTATATACTCCAATGGGCGATAGCTCATTGGCCACGCATTAAATGATAGTGACATGTTGAGAATGTCACATGGCCTCACTACACATGTAACCATGGTTACATGGAAGGGGAACGAGAGAAGGGGAACGACACGCCATGCTTACATGCTATCCCTTTGCCATGCTTCTGGTATTCCTGCACACGTCTCCTTCAGATAAGAAGTGGATGACATATTTCACAGGTGCCCTTTTATACTTACGGTCGCGCCAGTGGTGACGTCATAGGCTGCCGCCTGCCAATGTCAAGTTCACAATGTCAAGTTCACAAGTTCACATGTTGTCTGAAGCATGACAGTGCCAATGTCATGCTTCAGACAACGGTCACACCAGAGGCATTCACCATAACACTCTCTAGGGGATGCAACCATGGTTACATGCATAACCTGAGATGATTTTTAGTTTAATATAAAAATTAAGTCCTTTTATTCTTTTACAGCAGAAAGGGGAGATTTAAATGTTTGTGTAGTTGGAGAGATTACAGTAATAAAATTATTTGCCACTGTATGCACACTGCTTTTTCAGCGCTCACAGTAAAGTGTCCTGTCCAGTGTGCACCACATCAACCACAATCTGGAGTTTAGGAATTTGGTTGCCATTTCTGCACTACAAGTGATGCACCTCTCATAATGAACAGAGCTGTCAGATGAGGATGTCGATTAATGCAGTGTCAACAACCTTGTTCATTATAATGAAAGTTTTGTAGCTTTGTCATGCCACTCTGAGTTGCTTGCAGTGCAGGTGAGGTGTGTAACATTTCTTAAACCATTTCAGTATGCGAAGCAAAAGTATTTGGATATGTAAATATTGTCATCACTGATTGTCAGGTCAAATTTTGAAATACTTAGGTTGCATTTAACAGCAAACCCATAAAACATGTTGAAGGCTTAAAGAGCCAAAACAGACAATTTAACAAAAAATGGAGTGATAAATCTAATGTCCGATGTTGAATTTACTTACTGTGTAAATAGACGGTTGCAGCACGCAAACCCAAGAACATTACTGAACTGGAGGCCATTGCTTATGAGGAAGGGGCTAAGATTTCTCAAAAACTCTGCCAGAAGCTGGTGTCTGGTTATACATCTCATTTGCAGCAGATCATGACAGCAAAATGGTGTTCTACTAAATACTAAAGATGCTTGCCATGAAGAGGTTGAAACCCCGGCATCCTGGCCAAATTTGCCCATTGGCCCCTGTCCATCATGGCCTCCTAATCATCCCCATACATACTGATTGGCTTCATCACTCTGTCTCCTCTCCACCAATAAGCTGGTGTGTGGAAGGCATTCTGGCACAATAAGGCTGCAAACGCATCATCCAGGTGCGTGGTGGAGGAGGATACTGTATTTTCAGTTTTGGAATATTTATCCTCTCCCCAAATTTGTCACTAATAAAACACAATAAAAATTATTTAAAGAAACCGCTTATATTTACCTTTTAATAGTTTGTTTACATCTACCTTGTAAATATATTTTTTTTTTATTAAAAAGGTTACAATTACAACAACAATTCAAGTGTAATCTTTCTTTGTAAAAAATAAAGTATACATTTTATCATACATATTTCAAAGTTAAGGATTCATTACTTGAATATAGCCTAGGCTACATTGGAATAAACACTATAACATATTATTTGATTACTTTATTTTTGACAAAACATACTATATTTATTAGAGCAAAAATTGGCAAACAAAAGCTTATTTGATGTGGCGGCTATTTTACAGTAAAAATGTATAATCTATCCAAAACTAATCAACGAAATGTTGTCTTTCAAATGTCTGTAACATAGGTCTTTCGTTTTTATTATAATAAATATAAATGCTAATTTGCAGTTTAATACGTTGCTTATACAAATACATTTTATTTCAACATATTTCAGTCGATTTTTACTCAGTATAGCAATACAGTTTGCTAAAAGCGAAACATTCATTCACACACAGAAACGCGATTCAAATTTAAACCGTCTTTTTGCGAGTTGTGGTAAGCGCGCATCTCTGCCGTTCATTCATTCACACACAGAAACGCGATTCACTTGAGAATGAAAAAAAAAAACTTACTACAGTATTCCATAGCTCAGGATCCGTTGTCCTCGAAATACCAGCACTTCTGAGGTACATTTTCCATTATTATTATTTCGATAGTATTATTCCTCACAGCGCCGCGAGACGGTGTAAACAAGTACAATGATCTGAATAAGCTTGATGTGTTTTCTCGAGCTGATATGGGGGCGTTCACAGGTTTGCGTGGATTGCCTTAGTCATTTGCGTTTGAATAGCGCGCGCTCTCCGTGGGCGGGGTCAAATTAAAAATAATGAGCTGAGATGAGAACGACTGACATCTCTCTCTTTTCATACAGATTGCATAAACTGAGAATATTTGTTTTTTTATATAAATTACTTCATTTAAAAGAAGAGAATTCAAGCTTCATGCCTGTGTGTCTGTATGTCTGTTTGACTGAGTATTCGCTGAGTTATTGTTCATTTTCGGACGCGTTTCAGAATGGACTTCACTGACAGAGAGAAAGCAGAACTCACATCATGTTTATTTTTCTTTATTTGGCAAAAAGCACAACACTTTGTTTTTATTGTGAGTATACACAAAAATAATACACATTTAACAGAATCGATTGCTGTATGAAACGTGTTTGTCATATCAAAGTCAGCAGAGCAAAATTAATCTCTTTTGAACTGATAAAAAAAAAAAAGCGAGCTGGTATCGCCGGCGATACCGCCGACCCCAGGGGGTTACCTGACAGAGAAAAGGCAGAACTCGCTTCTTGTTTATTTTTCTTTATTTGGCAAAAAGCACAACACTTTGTTTTTATTGTGAGTATACACAAAAAAAATACACACTTAACAGGATCGATTGATGTATGAAACTCCTATGGAAAATCAAAGTCAACAGAGTATTTATGAGTCTCTTTAAAACTGATAAAAAAAAAAAAGAGCAGATCACGCCGGCGTGATTGCCGACCTCAGGGGGTTAAATGTAACAAATTATTATTATTGTTGTTATTTATTATTATTATTATTATTATTATTATTAGACTGCGGAAGTCATTAAAATTTGCATTTTCAGTTGAATTTGGGGAAACCACTTGAAACATTTGTTGTGTTGAGCAATTTCAATTACTTTTCTTTGATTTGTTCATTGCAAACAGCTGAAAGTCTTTAGATGTTGCCAATAAACCTGATTTGCAATGGGGTTTGCAAATCAAATGTAAATCCTGCCTCTTAACTCTCCTTGCTGCAACCAATATGACATGGTGAAGTCTTCCCAACCATCAAAATTTTTTGAGAAAAGGTTATAGCAGACATTCAGAAATACGCTCTAGTCAAGCTCAGGGACTTTCTGTTGATTTCAACTTTTTTTACACAATAGCAAAGGAGTTTACAAGACAGAAATCAATCTAAATTTAGCTTAGTCATTGCTTAGTGAAGGATTAAGAGATAGCTTGCATGAATGCATCAACTTAAAAAAAAAAGAAGAAATATTTGGGCCACATGAACATTATCTTGAGACTACATTCAAAAAGGGAAATTAAAAATGTAAGACCAGTTTCATTACTCATTATGAGGGCGTTTCTAGAGTGTGATCATTATTGGGGAACATTAAATTCTGGTAATTTTGGGTGTGGTCTTTATTTATTCATATATTTATTTTGATTAACAAACATGAAGTCTAATCACCTTTATTTATATATCACTTTATACAATACAGATTGTTTCAAAACGGCTTTACAGTGATAACAGGAAAATTATGCATTTCTGCTGTTTTTCAGCTGAAGTCAATTCAGTGTTGATTCAGTTCTGTTGTAAAGATCATCAATTATTAAATTAGTTAATTTCATCTATAAAGCAGGTTTGCTAAATATGATGTCATCGTCCATCTCAGTTCTCATTCAACAGTGTGTCCCCAACTAAGCAAGCCAGAGGCGACAGTGGTTCGTTCAGGTGACAGAATGGAGAAAATAACCTTGGGAGAAACTAGGCTGCAGTGGGTAGATCCTTTTCCTATTTAGCACCCAAACTGCTGTGGACCTGCTCCTAGACACGACCAAAACACAGCCTTGAATATCAGTGAGAGTCTACTAGACTATCCACTGTGGAGGCCTCGCCGACATGATAGCCATCGACACAGATCCTCAGCAAAGACCACAAGAATGAGACAGGTCCTCCACACAGACCCCATGACCAGCTTGAGGGGGCACATCAACTTCATTATTAACTAACCATACACTAACATCAACTAATGGCTTATTATTACATTATTTTGTCATGACTTTATTTGAGGGGGCAACCGAATCCTCAGGAACTGTTGTAAGTCACAGTAGGTTTAGTTTGATGGGAAAGATAATATTACAAAGCAAATTAAGACCTTTTAAGATAAATTATTAGTGGATTTAGTCTTTTTGATAAGTTAACAAGTTGTTTGATAAGGAGGATAAGTGAAAATAATGACAAACTATTCCTGTGCCTTTAAGTAATGTTTATGACAAAGCTGCTTATGTCAATAGTTTAAATTATGACAATATTAAATTGTTTAAATTAATTTCAAAGTCAAAATATTTATTATTTCTTCTTATGGAGCCTGATTGATTTAGTTTGAATTAATTCTGTTCTGTCATTTCTGAGCTATAAGGTTTGGTAAGATTTTGGTAAGATTTGGACAAAGTAAACAGACATTATGTAAGTTGGACTGTTGTGAAAAACAGAATGCAATTAATTTCAAAAAGTGAGACTACTGTAATGGACAAAGTCTTCATGTAAGATGTAGAATGTTATCAGGATGAGGAAAGTATTTCATGTTTAATTTCTAGGCCAAAGTGTTCAAAAGTTACAACCAAAAGAAAAGTGAATATTTGAACTGGTGGTTGGGCTATACATTTGGTCCTAGAAAAGTTGGTCAGATTACTAGTCAGGACCACCACAATCAATGTACCATATTTCATAGTCCCAATGAAGACAAAATGTTCTGGTCTTATAGAATGGAGCTCTGTCAGGAATTCTGTTCCATAGCAGACCAAGAGAGTTGCCACTCTATGATTGATGCACTTGTACTGCAAGTCAAGAAGAGCCGGGGCTTGCCGAGCCATGTGATGGATATACCAATATATTGTGATTACACCAGTGGTTGTCACCAGTGGTGTGCCCACCCTTTTATGACGATGACAAATGTTTCACCTGGTGGCCAATTCATGATTCACTCTGTATACTATTTTTGGGAGGGTTCAATTTAGGGAACAAGTCTTCCTCCAGGAAAAGAAAAGACCATTAGATCTAAAAAATAAAATAAAAATGTGAAGGTACCCTAGAGCTCATGACAAATCCAATATGGAGGTGGTGAAAAAAGACATATAAAGATTTGGAACTGATGGAACTGTATTGTAAGTGTTACCACATTAACATTAAATATATATATAAGTAGAGTATGCCATTCCATACTACCTGAAACACTGTAATCTTATTTTTTACTTGATTTCTGGCAACCTCAGCTGATGTTTTTTTTTTACAGGATCATTATTTTTTTTCTTTGCCACTGTCAAATGTAAAATAACACAACATAATATCAAAAGATGAAATTGAAATCTGTGACTCCAAAAAAGCTAACACTTTTGAAAGATTTTACGCAGTAAAAATTGCATCTTTAGTTTTTATTAGGAGATGTGTGGTAAACTTAATTTATTTCCTTGTGTAGAAGGATATTTGATGTTGTTGAGCTTAACATGTCGTCTATGTTGTCATTTAACTTTAAAAGTAAAATGTGGACTAATGAAACTAACTATGGGAACAGCATTGCGTCTTTCAAAATATCACAAAGATAATATATTTCAGTTTCCACTCATCTCAGTATCTGAAGCATCATTTTTTTTTTAACCCAATAACAAAAATGTGAGCAGTCAAGTTTTGGTGACCTCACCAGCTACATTGCTTTTCTGATTGAATGTCTGTTCAAAGGCGCATATTTGTCCTTCAGAATCCCCAATGGTATGATTGTATCACTGTAATATCTTTCCCCTTCATTCTCTACATAATAGCACAGTCTGTGAAGGTTAGGGCCAATACTCCTTCAAATTATGTTCACTAGAGCAATTATGCATCTCTTATTTCAAAAGAGCCGAACAAAACACAGTGGGTCATTTCAAGGTGGGTTTATTACTGTATAACTCTTCTGTACAGTACAATCCAACTGAAATAAAGATCAAACTACTGTAAGTGGTTGCAGAAGTTTGTGAAGTAATTCACTCTAGAGTGACAGTCTGTCCGACATCAGAGTCTAAAGACCACTTTAGACCAACTTGAATTTATAGCTGGTCAAAACTGGGTTAGGGTACAAGGGGGCTAAAGGCACACCCTAAGAAAATGAGCTTTTTACTCCCATAGTGTATGATTACAGAAGAAAATATGTTTGTATTGAACATTGACATTGAAAATAAATCACAAAAGTAGAATCTTAGAAATGTATGAGGTTGCAAGGTGGGCCACAAATTATTGATACAAATATAGCTAGCATAATGTGTTTTTAATAATGTCTAAGGTAATATTTGTTCAAAGCAATGTCTTTAGCAAAGTTTTTTTTCGGTTAATTTTGATAAATAACTTATTTTTGTTTAATAAATATTCTGTCATTAAAATTTTCATTTAAAAAAATACAGAAACAAAATTATTTAAAAAGTAAATATTCTGAAAGCATAATAAATTAATAAAGATTCTGATCCCATAATAATTTAATAAAGCTTTACAGTAGTAACAAATAAATATTTTTTTGTGATATGATATGATTATTATCATAAATTTGGGGTTTAAAATCTCTTGGGTGGACACCCAATTTGATATATGATATTTTCCATCTGAATCTAACCATGTCATGTCAACAAATGGAAATGTCAGCCATGTTAATTATTGTGCCTTTAGCGCCAACAGCAGGGGTGCTTTTTACCCTAAATACCATACTTTAAAGAATTTCTTTAAAAAGTTGCTTTATTTATTTTGAACAAAACAGAAAATCATTAACAAGACCATCTCAAAATGTACACATTCATTTTATTGATTCTCATTTGCTACATACTTCTACAACATTTGAAAAAAATAATAATTAAATATTAGATCAGATTATTGCAGAATCAACTTTGCATTGCTGTCTGCGATCGCATCAAGGATCAGCCAAATTTCCACGTGCACCATCAAAAGCGGTTGTTAAGAAAAGTGTTAAGCTGAATTATTGTGCCATCTAGTGGTTTAAAAGAGAATAAAGTCAAATGCGCCTTTTACCCTGGTGCGCCTTTAGCCTTCTTTAGTGCTAGTTTGTTTAGACATGCTCTTTCGCTGAAAAGCTGGAATACACTACACAACTTTTTAAAACGAACAAGTTTTAAAATGCTAGGCATCATACACTTGCTGACTTTGTAAATAGTTACAGAGAAAAAACTGGGTATCATTTACTCAACGACTTGCAAGTCATTACAAACACCACTCAGAAACGTGCTTTGCTGTTAGGAGACACGTACAAATGAAAACATTATCGCTGCATCTGAAATTGAATGCTCCCCTACTATATAATATTCGAAAAACAGTAGGCGAAAAGTCCCCGGATTACGTACTTCTTCCGCCGAGATTCTAAAGTGCGCATTCGCATGGACACTTTAGGGTAGGGGATTTAAGAATGGAAGTGAAGCGACACGACTAACAATGTGGCGGACATAGTACATCTGAATTTCATTCATACTACCCATATTCATACTATATAGAGTGTAGACCTACTTTTTTAACGGTCGCAAAGTAAATTCAAATTCAAGTGTAGTACCTACTCAAACAGGATGCGATTTCAGACTTTTTGTGTTAAGGTTTGTGTTCTAAAATCGGCTCAAAATATCAAACATGTTTGATATCCTCCGACTGGATGCAATCAAACTTTGAAGCTAAAAAGTCAATGACTATCGTTCACTACATGTTTTTCTTAGAAATCTGTCAACTCAAATCTGCAGACTGGCTCTTATTCTTGGCAACTAGCGTCATCTTGTCCAGACTGTAAATCTGGGCAAAATTCGTATAGGGTATTCCAGCCTTAAGTTGATCGACCAAGTTAGTCTCAAGCAAGCTGTGCCATCAGCACATTGGTTTCAGCAGTGTTGTTATTATAGTTGTATAGCATGTATAGTATTTATAGCATTATAGCAGTATTTATAGCATTTCTCATAGCTGTTGGCTCTGAATAAATTACCTTTGTGGAGCAGCTTGCATTCTTCTCATCTCTTGCAAATTTGCATCCGTGACAGACAAACACGCCAGTCTGAGCATTCAAAGTTGTGGTGGTAAAGCCAAAAGGACAAATACTTCATTAACACAGTGAAACTGGAGTCATTACCTAGATACAGTGGAAAATCTGTTTCTGGCACACACAGTGGTACTCATGGTGATGATGGGAAAGTACTGTGGTACAAAGAGAACCTAATCGCACCAAGAGAATGACTCCGTATTCTCACTTAGAGCTGTGCAACCAAATTGAAGACAACTTAATTTGACAGAACAGGTCCACAGCAGTTAGTTTATAATTGTTTTTAACCTAATTCATGCTACTAAACAATTACCCATATTTTAGTGTTTGTTCATTTTCAGAAGTCCACTAGCTAAAATCTATGGAGCTAGAAGAGTCTCAATAAAGATAAATGCACAAACTGCATTCACATATGCACACACAGGATACACAAATGCACACACATGATTCATAAATACACACACAGGATACACAAATGCGCACAAAATTCACAAATGCACACACAGAATTTAAAAAGCACAGAAGATTCACAAATGCATACAAAATTCAGAAATGCACACAAAATTCAGAAATACACACACAATTCAGAAATGAAAACAAAATTTACAAATGCACACAAGATTCACAAATGCTCAGGACAAGATTCAGAAATGTATTTCTGATGCACACACAAATATATCTTGATTTACAAACTGCTTGCGGTCTGTGAACTTCACTGCATTTGTGTGTGAATTTTGAGACTCCCCTGACTTGGCTCGACACACAAATGCCTTTTTTTAAACAGGGAATGACCTGTGACCAATCAGATACCTCCCTTGTTTTAGCCAATCACAAGAACGCACCCCACGTGGGGGATTGTTTACTTGTAAGCCAATCACATGAAGTGTGGGCGCGAGCGCTAGAGCGAGGTGGGTGGAGTTCTGCCAGTTGGTTGAGACCATTTTTTACAGTCTATGGTTGAGGCGGTGGGCCGGACCTCGAAATTACGAATTTAATACTTACCTCTCAGCTGTGTACGTTTTTTTTTTTTTTTTTTGCTGAGGCCATGTAATAAAATCGTATAAGTACTGCAGACATTGTTTCCAACTTTGTTGTTTGCACATTTGACGCAAAATGTCCTTACAAACTCTTACTTTTTTAAACCGGCAAGTAAGCAGGAGTACTAATCATAACGTTAGAAAACCTCCCGTTTCCTTGACAACCAATAAATAATGAACACAGATTCTACGGCGGAGGCAAAGTAATCTTTGTCAGTGACCAGGAAGCTGCGTTCTTGAAATTTTAATTTTGCTTTAATCTTAAAAAATGTCATTTTAGTAATGTAGTTCAGTAATACTGAGCTAAAAATTAGCTGTTTTATCCGTTTAGCCTCAAATGTAAAAAGCCCTGTAACTCCTTTCCCAGACAAGTTGGGCAAAGTCTGTTCAATGTAGCCTACACACAAATTATTTTTATTAATGCAATGGACTGTTGCCTATGGCTTGCTCAGTTGGGGATATTTAATTTAATTAATCAATCAACAATACTATTGATCAGCATTACCAAACGTGGACGTTTTCCACTAGAAACAAACATTGATGTATTATTTTAATTTAATACTGTGAAGCTGCTTTGATACAATCTCTATTGTGAAAAGCGCTATATAAATAAACTTGACTTGACTGTAACGGCACATCCGTATGTCATATTTTCCTAATGTCTGGTACTGTTAAACATGTTTTCACGTGAATGAATAATGATATGCAAGTGATGCATATGACATACCCCCAAAAAAAAAAAAAGGTTGTTGCTCAGAAGTCATTCTGAATAGACACATAACCAACATATATTTAGAAATCCAACCCTTGAGAGTTTACATTTCAAGTCTCAAAATTAATATTGATATATATACGCTTAAACACAAACAAAAACAACAAATATTAAGAATATATTTATTAAATGTATAAAAATTTTATGTGAATTTAGGATTGCAACTTATAACCACAACTAAAACATGGGGATTTTTTAAAGACAATCATCCCGCACATCCTATTCTATAATAAAATCAGCTAATCGAATATTTGAAAATCGTGCCTTATCCCTAATTAATATAGTATTATTGTGTAAGTGGATGACATGACAAGTAGCAAAGGCAGTGTAAGTGGGGTCAAATGTTCATAGCAAATTTAAAAATAAAACAATGTAGCAGCATCATAGTGTAAACTACCAGTGTATTTGTGCAAGAGTCAATCAGCTGCCCTTAGGTTACTGGAGGGTGGGGGTGGAAGGAAGAGGCTCTCTATGATTCCCCTATAGAAAGTTAAGAGATGGATTTTTGGGAGATGAGCCTTCCTCAACTGTGGGAGGAAGTGCAGAGGTTTTTGGACTTTCTTGGCCAGGTTCTGTTGGTGGTGTCGATAGATCGAGATGGGTCATCTGTGATGTGGATACTAAGCAACTCTGTGATCTTGACCTGCTCCATCATGGTGCTGTTGATGTGATGATTGTCAACGATCACCTCTGTAGTCATTTGGGTGTGGAGAGATATGATGTTGTCCTGTCCGTGTTAGATAAACAACTGAATTATATTCAGATAAATAAACACAGAAAGCGCACATTACTAGATAATATTCAATCACATTTTTCATCTTGACATTTGTATTAAGACTACTGCAGTTCTGACCACAAATAATTTTGTTAAATAGCTCAAAAACAGCCATCTTTAACTAAAATATTTTTCCACCATATTCCATCTTATACCTGTTCTGTTGTGTAGGTGAAGCCCAACCACTGACAGATGTACCATGCACAGAATTGTGTCATTGTATAAACTGTGACAATCAACCATAATTGGCTTAAATAACTCCATGACTACCACTATAAAGTTGATTTGAAATCATTCTTTATTTTGGTTTGCACTCTTTTTAGCTGATAATTAGTCTAGCTTACTTGTAGCCTAGGTAGCTTGCTGTAACCAACCTCGACATACCCTCCCGTTTACCCCGTGATTCTCCCTTAGTCAGACTTATTTCCTGCTGTCTTCCCGTTTAAAAATTTTCCCGTAATAATCCCGTATTTGAATACTCTTTGCTTAGTTTATTGTGTATGTACCGAATGATTATTTTGGATTAGCCTAAGCAGCATACCGTTAGACCTAGCTTTACTGCTCCACTTACCAACATTCTTTCGTGGCTAACGTTACTGTTCTCATCAACAACAACCAGTGATGCGCGGGTTGATCCGAAATGAGCGGGTGCCTGCGGTTACGAGTCATCCAAAAATATTTTTAATGATATTCGGGTCGCGGTCGGTCGGATCGTTTGAAATAAAGATGCCAATTAAACCTTTGTAATTGATATAGTTCTAGACACAATTTTCTATGAATACGTTTTAAATTTAATTTACACTTTATTGGCTGAATAACTGGCGCGAAGATGACGCACGAGCTCAGTCTGCAGGTAGATGGAGGCGGCAAGAGAAAAGGTGAAGACTGGGGAGTGGAAGCTCTGCAAATACACAAATAGAAAGAGCAAAGTGTGGGAGACATTTGCCGAAATAATGAAAGATGATGACCAAAGTGCTGGCTTTGTCATGTGTAGGCTACTTCTTGCGATGCTATTTACACATTTGATAACCACAAAACTGGCACGACCAACCAGGCACGGCGCCAGGATTCCAGTTTTGGATAAGCCAGACCAATTGTGGGTGGGCCTTAAATTAAAAACGTTAAATAAAAATAAAATAAAAAAACGTTATCCAATCACTGCTTAACCTAATAAAAAAATATTTACTAATATAGCCTACTGTTATATTATCTGTGCGTATACATAATATAGATTGTAATAGCTTGATGCTCTTTAAATATTGTGTTGCATTGTAAAAGTAAATCCGCGATCGCTCTCCATGGTTCTGACCAAAGAAGAGAGCTTTGGAATCTCCATTATGAATATACCTGGGCTGCATTTTCCGATAACATTGTCTCTTAGCGCGCTGCGATAACTTAACTAAAGGTATACTACCACTAAAGGTATATCATTGCTAGGCGTCTTCAGGGCTATCATCCACTCGCGAGGCAGAGGCGCTGAGAGGCAGACGCGCTGGCGCCCTCCTAGCAACGGCGCTGTTTTTGGTAAAACATGATTTTGACGACTTCATTAAGTTTTGTTTTATAGAAAACTCTTTTTAAAAGATTTTCGTTTTGTATAAATTGTATCTTAATTTTGATCAATGTTTTATCAATCAATTGCCCGTATTTATTAAATAAGAAGCAAATATATAGCAGACAAAATAAGGCGCCGGTACGCGATCACTGCATGTGAACTGGAGGGCGCCGAAACTCAACTTGTGCCTCACAGATTTGATAAATATAGGCTATATATTACAGAAAGCTTGAAATGTCTACTTTTAAACGAAAATATTCAAACCAAAATAAATAGGCTATACTCTCTGATTATGTAGGCTAATCCATATGAAATATACATTTCTCTCTGGCGTTCATGGCGAGTCCGCAATCTCCGCATTGTCAACTTCATCTTTGCAGCGACACAGAAAACACCAGTTTATTACTAAACAATTAAATGTCTCCTTGCTAATTTAGACACATTCATAATCATTACTTCAACCGGTTCTTTGTGGCAAGCTTTAAGCGTGCGGTCATTACGCGTATTCCTGTAGGCTAGCCTTTAAGTAATTAATTTAATATAAAGGGGCGATTTGTCCACGAATGGCTTAAATGAACAACTAGTCGACAAGAAAAAAAAAAAAAGTCGGAGGCAGCCCTTATTCCACATATTTTCGAAACAGCAGGCCATCTGGGTTGGGCGAGCGACCATGAGCGGAGCGGAATATTCAGAAATGCGCTCTCCGCTCACGAGCTCTGATCGGAACAAACCCGAACCTCACTGTCTGCTGAACTTGCGCATAAACATCAAAATAGACATAGCCAGCTTTTTAAAATTGTTTTTAAAACTAAACATTTAGACTATTTTAGTTCAAATGATGAGCTTATATTGACGATTTTTTATAATTCTTGACAAAATTAGAATATTAAGTTATATTAATAGCTACGATGAGCATTATAGCTACTTTAAAAAAAATGCGGGTCAGGAAGCGGGTCGGGTACAATATTTTCTTTTTCGTTTTTTGCGGTCCGAGTTGCGGGCGGGTTAGTTGAAAACGTCGGTCGGGTGCGGTTTGTTTATACATTGACCCGCGCATCACTGACGACAACGCATATATTCACGGCGAACTATAGCTTGCAGTCTTAAATACAACTTATATGAAAAGCATTAAGATATAGGGGTGTATAATCATTGTAAAACAAATCTTACCTTGACGTTGTTTTGCCGAGACACACTGGTCTCTTCATGTTGGGTTGTAGACTGTACTAGACTCAAAACTGACGCGATGTCGGTTCAACGAATAACGTGATTGGCCAAATCTATTCAACAAGGTAACAACACAAGCGTTGATTGGATCTCACTCCGGCCAACGTTTGTGATCAGCTAGCGAAATGAAATCTATTTTTATACTTTAATGTGCAACAATTGGCGTTGGAAACAATCATTAATCTTTTTGTGAATTATTCATACAGACAAAAATGAGCCACACAGCTGCTGAGTAACTGTCAAATCAAAAACTAAACGAGATAGACGGACTTGGCCCACCGCCTAAGAAGCCGGTCTAAACCAACTGGCAGAACTCCACCCACCTCGCTCTAGCGCTCGCGCCCACACTTCATGTGATTGGCTTACAAGTAAACAATCTCCCACGTGGGGTGCGTTCTTGTGATTGGCTAAAACAAGGGACGTATCTGATTGGTCACAGGTCATTCCCTGTTTAAAAAAAGGCATTTGTGTGTCGAGCCAAGTCAGGGGAGTCTCAAAATTCACACACAAATGCAGTGAAGTTCACAGACCGCAAGCAGTTTGTAAATCAAGATATATTTGTGTGTGCATCAGAAATACATTTCTGAATCTTGTCCTGAGCATTTGTGAATCTTGTGTGCATTTGTAAATTTTGTTTTCATTTCTGAATTGTGTGTGTATTTATGAATTTTGTGTGCATTTCTGAATTTTGTATGCATTTGTGAATCTTCTGTGCTTTTTAAATTCTGTGTGTGCATTTGTGAATTTTGTGCGCATTTGTGTATCCTGTGTGTGTATTTATGAATCATGTGTGTGCATTTGTGTATCCTGTGTGTGCATATGTGAATGCAGTTTGTGCATTTATCTTTATTGAGACTCTTCTAGCTCCATAAAAATCTGACAAGAATTTTAAGAAGTTTAAAGGAGCAGTACTCAAGAGTAAGAAGACTATTCAGTGGTCTTATGATGGTCATCTTTAAATTGTTGTTTCGCAAGGTCTTGCCGGCTTCTTCAATGAAAAACTGATTCAATCAATGAAGATGGAGTGTCTTATTGAAAGCTAGCTGCCTAATGGCCATGATAAAGAAAATAAATAAATAAACCCTTTTAAAAGTACTTCAGAGCAAGCACGCAGGTAAGGAAAGCAGTCACTGGTATTCCTTGTTACTTACATTGAGGATCAACATAGGCCTTCGTTAAGTAATGTTTGAAATGTTTGTACTAATTTTGACATTTAGGCAATTTAGAAATATAGTTTGAGTATTTAAGTCATTTTTAGATCAAACAATAATGTAATGTAACTCTAATAAGTGAGAAACAGAGATATATCAGGGAAACTGAAGAGAATAAAAAGGAAAATGGAAGTGAAGGTGCAGTTCAGGAGAGAACCGTTAATTATTTTGCACAGCCCCAGCCTAAGGATTTAAACCTTTTTTATGTGATGGTGATGGCCATACAACAAATAGGGTTGTAAATTTGAGGTTTCAAAATTTGTTGTGGATATATGGGATGGCCTGGGATGAGTGTGAGATTTCCTGGCCTGAAATTTTGTCCCAGTCCGCCTCTGCTCTGGGCTGACTCTTCCAGAACCATATCTGCTCAGACTGTGATTGAACAAATGTGATCGCTTTTGATATGAGCTCTAATAAAAACTCCAGATGCTCGGCCACACAGTCCTCTTTGGTTAAAACACGATAACCTTCTACGGCCAATGTTTGCACATGAAGACAAAAGATGATGAAAATGCTATATATGCCCAGTGGACACTTCACTGTGGAGGATGGAGATTATATCAGTTCATGAGCTGGACTTTTTTGACATTGTGAACCCTCTTGGAAAATGCAGTCCTTGTAAAGTCATGCTTGAATAATCATATTACATTGACAGAGAAATTGCAGGTAAGCACTTTGCCAAACAGCCATTATCTGCCTGCTGTACATGCCAGCAAGCACTCAGAGAATGTAGTTTAGATTAACATTGCTGCAGAATACAAGTCACTGTTCAATATTTACTGTTCAATAATACCGCCATGACATACAGAAACACCTTAAAGGGATAGTTCACTTTGAAATTAAATTTTGGTATGTTTTAGCTCACCTCAAGGGCATCCAAGATGTAGGTGTCTTTGTTTCCGCAGTAGTTTCAATTTTGATATTTTTAGGTCAAACCGTTCTTGTCTGTCAGTCCTATAATGCAGGTCTGTGGTCACTGTCTCAGAGGATGGGTACATGGTGGTCATAAAGGGATGGACATGGTCAGAAACAATGCTCAGGTAGGCCGTGGCATTTAAACGATGCCCAATTGGCACTAAGGGGCCTAAACTGTGCCAAGAAAACATCCCCCACACCATTACACCACCACCACCAGCCTGCACAGTGGTAACAAGGCATGATGGATCCATGTTCTCATTCTGTTTACGCCAAATTCTGACTCTACCATCTGAATGTCTCAACAGAAATCGAGACTCATCAGACCAGGCAACATTTTTCCAGTCTTCAACTGTCCAATTTTGGTGAGCTCGTGCAAATTGTAGCCTCTTTTTCCTATTTGTAGTGGAGATGAGTGGTACCCGGTGGGGTCTTCTGCTGTTGTAGCACATCCGCCTCAAGGTTGTGCGTGTTGTGGCTTCACAAATGCTTTGCTGCATACCTCGGTTGTAACGAGTGGTTATTTCAGTCAAAGTTGCTCTTCTATCAGCTTGAATCAGTCGGCCCATTCTCCTCTGACCTCTAGCATCAACAAGGCATTTTCGCCCACAGGACTGCCGCATACTGGATGTTTTTCCCTTTTCACACCATTCTTTGTAAACCCTAGAAATGGTTGTGCGTGAAAATCCCAGTAACTGAGCAGATTGTGAAATACTCAGACCGGCCCGTCTGGCACCAACAACCATGCCACGCTCAAAATTGCTTAAATCACCTTTCTTTCCCATTCTGACATTCAGTTTGGAGTTCAGGAGATTGTCTTGACCAGGACCACACCCCTAAATGCATTGAAGCAACTGCCATGTGATTGGTTGATTAGATCAGTGGTTCCCAAACTTTTTGAAAGCATGGCACCCCTTTGTAGTGTTTTTTTTTTTCACGGCACCCCAACCCAATTAAACTAAACGAACATATGTACATACATATATACAATTATATCCAGATGAGCAAACAACAAATGAAGCATAAACAGCAGCATGAATTTATTATGAATGCATCACAACAGACATAATATGAGGTGAAACAACCCCTTCAGATGGGATTCCATATAAATTCCATTTATAACTGGACACACGTCAACAGACTGATTTTAACCAATTAGGCTACTGTATGTGAGAATCATTGGAACAAAACAGATTTAAAGATACTTAACTCTTTAAATAATAATAAACAACTCCAAATATTTTTTTCTTTAGTTCCTCGTTTGCTTTGTTCAAACCTGACCTTATAACTTATAACTTAAAAAAATAAAATATCTTTGCATGGAACTGTAGCGGGCATTTTAATGGGATACATGTGCCTGCTTTTGCGAGCACAACCTCTTGATACGGGGGTTGATTGAGGATAGTGCAACTCGTAGATCGTGCTCCACTGACAGGCGCTGCCTTTTTTTGTTTTTCACGTATGCCAGGGATGAGAACGCTAGCTCACACAAGTAAGAGGTTGAAAACGGCAACAGCACATTGACGGCGCATTCTGAGATAGATGGGTATTCGTGTCCCACATGCAGCCAAAATTCATCTGAAGACATTTCTCCAAATTTTCATTTTAAAGTGCGATCCATAAGAAGTTCCGCCAGTTCTTCTTGCGATTTGATTGGCAACATCTTTGCCGATTCTGATGAGAGAGGGTTAAAGGGGTCACGGATCCAGTCAAAGTTTTCATTATCAGCGCCAGCGGGGAAGTAAACCTCAAACCTTTCCTGTAGCGTCTTCAGATGTGCAGCTATAGATTTGAATAGAACTGGAGTCTTGCGAGCGGGGTCCTCTGCTGTTAAGGGAAACATGTCAATGTTTTTAATTTTCAGAATTTCTTGCCACAGCTTGAGTTTGGCCTTGAAACCATTAAGTTTGTCTGTTGCTGTTAAAATGTTTTCTTTCATTCCTTGCATCTTTGTGTTAAGCTCATTTAAGTGACTAAAAACGTCTGCGAGGTATGCAATCTTATCCCACCACGAGTCGTCGTTGATCTGTTCTTTGTGGGGTATGTCGTGCTCAGTTGAAAACTGCCTGAGTTCATTTTGAAGCCCATAGACACGGGAAAGCACCTTGCCCGTGACAGCCAGCGCACCTCCGTATGCAGCAGCAGACTCTGATGCTCAGACCCCATTTCATTGCACAGTATGTTAAACAATCGGGACTTCAATGGTCGTGACTTAATGTAGTTTACAATTTTGACAGCTTGTTCTAATGCTGTCTAATGCAGTCAGGTCTGGGGGCATTGCTTTTGCGATGAGTGCTTCGCGGTGCAGCATGCAGTGGATAATCTGCACATCTGGGTTTTGGTTTTTCACCATACAGTAGTTACCAGTCCTTTTACTTTTCCAGTCATAGATGCAGCTCCATCTGTGCAAATACTATGACACATGCCCCAGTTTAGACCACATTCTTTCAAGTACGTATCGATGACAATAAACATTTCTTCCCTTGTTGCACGACTTGATAGTTCTTTGCAGAAAAAAAAATTCTCCATAATTAATTCCTCATCAGTATATCGCACACTGGCCAGGAGATGACAGTGTCCACTGCAGTCCGTAGAATCATCAATTTGGAGTGCAAATTTGCCACTTTTGTTTAGTTTTTCGGTTAGTTGTGTTTCTATATCAGCAGCCATGTCATCAATGCGACGTTTAATCATGTTGTCAGATAATGGGATTTTGTCAATTTCTTTGACAGCGTCCTCACCTATCATTACCCCTACGATTTTTTTGCAGGCTGGCAAAATGAGTGATTCAGCAATGTTATGGGGCTTCTTTGATTTGGCGATTAGCTCTGCTACTAAGAAGCTTGCCTCCTGAGCTTTATCAGACACACATGACATCATTTGTTGGTTCTGCTTAACATTTTGTGCTTTTAGTCGCTTGAAGTATTCTATGTCTTTGCTGGTTAAACCGTGGTGTTTTGTGTCTAAATGTCTCTTCAGCTTACTCGGTACCATTGCTGCATTTGATAGCTTTTCCCTGCAGACGAGGCATTCAGGCGTGGGACAGCTAGCATCTCCGATCCATGTAAAACTGTAAGCCAGGTAGCTTTCAGAGTACTGTCTAATTTTATTTTTTTTGGGTGGTGGTGGTCCCGGGTTGATGTCTGTCGGTCTTCTGGGCTGTGACATTTCTGCTTTTCTTTTGTATAAACTTATAAATTTATCCATATTTGCCCTGTCCTGTCAATCTGCGTGAAATATAAAATTGAGCGCACATCATTACAAAGGGTGGAGCGAGAGGGACGATTCCCTCCGAGAACAGTCCAATTAGCGGTAAATAAACATTTCAACTTTAAATGTATGAAATATATCAGTGTTTTTTCGCTTATACATTTTCGTTTGGACATGCATATGTTGGTGTTTTGATATGATTTTAAAATATGCTGTAAAAGATTATTATATGGTACGATACTTATTTTAGGCTGTTTAAATTGGAAAATAAAGCTGAGATTGTGCGGCACCCCTAGCCAGTTGTCATGGCACCCCAGAAAGAAAAAAAATAAATAAATCAAGGACATTTCTCTGGCATTTCTTCCTTTTTGCTGTATCGAAAACGTACCAAACCGTGACACCACTGTGTCGTATCGAACCGAACCATGAATTTTGTGAACTGTTACACCCCTAGTATCAACTCAAGCTTTTTACTCAAGTAAAAGTGTAAAAGTACTGGTTTCAAAACTACTTTAAGTATAAAAGTAAAAGTAATGTAAGAAAAAAAAAAAAAAGGCAAAAGCTTAGGCCGCACCACAGGGGCCTATAGTGCACTACCCCACCTCCTCAAAAAAAAAAAACAAAACTTCTAAAGGCCATACTAACTGTAATGTTATATTAAAATGTTAATGTTGAAAAATGGGGGATGCATTAGGCTACCTGTTTCAGCAGGCTACCTGTTTCACTTTAGTACAATGCAAATACATTAAAGAACCATATATGTGTACTACTTAGCATTAATGTGTTTCATGACCCCAACACTGGCTATGTCCTTGCTGGAGTGTGACGTGATTTGTGTCATGTGCAGGTGCCATGGAACGCGTACAAACAAATAGGGTGTCAGAATGGTATAATATTATGTTTATACTTCTCATCCAACCACAATCAAAATCACTCTATCCGGATGGCGCGATTTATCTGGATAGTTTTTTTATTTAGTTTTTTTTTGAACGATGACAAGCCGGAATGAAAACGAGCGAAATTAAATAGGAGTAACGAGGCTATTTTGTAAATGTAAGGAGTAGAAAGTACAGATAATTGCGTGAAAATGTGAGGAGTAGAAGTAAAAAGTCGGCTGAAAAATAATTACTCCAGTAAAGTATAGATACCCAAAACTTCTACTTAAGTAAGGTAACAAAGTATTTGTACTTCATTACTTGACACCTTTGCTTACTGGTGTGTTTAGGGTCGTTGTCTTGTTGAAACACCCATTTCAAGGGCATTTCCTCTTCGGCATAAGGCAACATGACCTCTTTAAGTATTTTGATGTATTCAGAATGAATAACCTCACTAATTGAACTCCACACTGCAATTATTTTGAACTTCAATTAATGAAGTTCAATTCAATTGACCTTCCCTTTCAATTAATGATTCAATTACACAGAATCAGCAGCATGCATGTCATGACTGTTGGGTCTGTTGTTCTTCTATTACTCTACTATATCTACTAATACATTATTTACCATGTAGAAATATAATTTCTACCAAAAACAGTGATTGATCTGGTTAGTGATGTTGGACTGCTATTATTTTGAACACAACTGTGTGTGTGTGTGTGTGTGTGTGTGTGTGTGTATATATATATATATATATACATAAAAAAATGGCTAAAAATACAAAAAAAACACCAATGTTTATTTACATTTTTAAAGGGGGCCTGTCTCAAAACAAGCCGTTTGCCGATTGTAGCATTTGTGACGTCACAAATGAGTAGGCCACCACTGCTGACAGACTCTGCCCTATTAGCATAGACCCCACCCTGATGAGCTGTACACAGCCCCGCCATGTTTATCTCCTCACCAGAGCATTTAACAGCAGCATTCAAGTAAGAAATGTATTCGTATTAAAGCTACTAAGTTATTCAGTCAAGAGTAGTGAGTGATTTTTCTGTTTTTCTTTTGTTGTTTGATTCATATTAACAGCATATATAGCAATAGGTACAGTATATTACGCTGCTTTCACTTTAATACACATATCTAATATAAACATGCAATTTCTTTACTTGCTGTTTACGTTCACAGACATAACCGACTGTGTTAATGTGAACTTTGTGTGTTTTTGACAGTTTAAGCGCTGTAACACATGAAAAATAACTTTTTTAATGTAATAATCATGGGACGCGCCATCTGACATCAGCTTTCTGTGCACATGCTTTGGATGTGAGAGCTCAGAAAACCATAAATCAGAAGTTTAGACTGATATGGCTTTAAAACACATGCAGATAATAAACTTTCATGATGATGAAGAACTGCAATGTCACGTGAATGTGACCATGATAGAGATGATAATCAAATCCAAACAGATGTATTGTTAGTTTTTTGGCAGAGTATCCGAGGCACAAGCCCTCTTCTGGAAAGCCCTCTTATTTGCATTTAAAGATATGTGCACAAAAACAGCATGTTTTTCCTTCCACTCAACAATGGAAACTTCACAGACACATTCTGGGGACACCTGAGACTTATATTACATCTTGTAAAAAGGCGGCATAATAGGTCCCCTCTAAATGATTTGAAATCAAATAAATCCATGCCTGGAAAACTAGCCTTAATGTTCCAATTCAGAGTAATCAACCTTTTCTATATTTGTATTTATTTTAATGGCATAATGCACACCTTGTGTAATAATCTAAAATACTTGTAAAATACCAGTAATGTATTTCATAATTTTATCTTAATTTACAAGTAAAAATATCCCAATTCCAGACTTGCTGAGCAATGTTGTAAACCTTCTGTTTGCGTCACCTGGTGGGGATTTCACGAACGAGTGTCATATGTGACTGGTTTGTATTTAACGCAGCGGCCTCATGGCGGCGGTGGTTATAGGCTTTTTTGTTGACTACCTACTGTACCACCCATAGAAAAGAGATGGAATCTAGGGGCAGAAAGGAGTCCAGAGATATAAGACCAGAGTGAGCAAGTCACATATAGGGGAAAAGCAATTCACTAAGATAGCGAGGTACTAATCCAACTAATAATTTACATGTGTAGTAGCCCTGACAGAGAGCACCTTGGGGAACCAGCTAAGGAATTTCACCTGAACAGTGAAAAAATATATAGAAATGAGGAATTTGTCAACTGGCCAATATAAAGAATTTGTGAGAGATTGGATAACTTGTAGAACCTCTTACTGCTCTTAACCTCTTACCTCATAGGCTGGAGACTCAGAACATGGAATTTTGTTGCTGTCTCTTCCAAAAGCACAAGCCTCCATTTGATGTTAAAGTAACCTAATTTTTGTCTAGGAGAAACATTTGAGATGTTAAAGAGATGTTGAGAGATGTTAAGATGTTCTTTCCTATGGGTATAACCTACATCTATCCCTCACAGCCTTGTTCCATATCCCTTACATGTCCTCATCTCATATATGCAAGTACCTGTCAATGTACTCACATTTGCAAAAAGTAACATTGTTGACAAGTTTGAGTGAGTAAGGGCAAAATGTACAAGATATTGTACTGCTGCAGGAAATGTTAGATGCCATGCACAATGTAATGAGTAATTGCTCATTACAAATGTATTGGAGTAAAGGCTATACTTAATCAAAACTGTAGTCAAGTAGAGAGTAAAAGTTGCAAATATCTTTGATACTCAGTAGCCTAAAATATACTTAAGTACAGAAACTTAATACATCTAATGCATACAAAGGGAAATGATTATGGAGGAGGCATTATTTAAAAGTGCAACTGTGTAATTTTAAGCGGCATCTAGTGGTGAGGTTACAAATTGTAACCAACAGAAGTTATGGTGGCCGACAGGAAAATATGTCGCCGTCTGAGACAGCAGAGTAGCCAGTTAAGCAATAAAGTTTCTTTACAAAGATAAATTAAGAAATTAGGTTTACTTAATTATTCAGTAAAACAATATGTTATTGCAAATATTACTGTTACTTGTTCATCATTGTGTCAGTGTTTTATTTGCTGACTTTGGCTAGCTTCTTTGCACGAAGAACAACAAAGTGATGAAACGCATTTGTGCGTTCAGGGCTCCTGTAGAAACATATCGGCACATTTCAATGTAAGGGGACCCGCGGTGTATGTAGATAGAAATGGCTCATTCTAAGGTAATAAAAACATAATGGTTCAATATGTAAGGTCTTTATTCACCACTCAAAACATAGTTATGTATATGATATTGCATTTCTGTCAACAGATCCTCCTAAATATTACACAATGCACCTTTAAATGATTTAACACTATACTTCCCTATAACATAATTTATATATTTTTTTAAAACAGAACACCCAAAATATATTTTTTTTTCAATTAGGCTACATTTACTATAATTATGATCACATACTTATATAATTTATATTATTAATCAATATGTGAATCCGTTGATCAGGCTACACATGACACGAGTTGTGGTCTCATTGGCACAAATTAATTTAGATGAGATTAGATAGAACTGTATTGGTCCCACACTTGTATGTCACAGACTTCTGAAGTTTTGTTTGGTCACATGCTTTTTTCTGCTCTGTGGTGACTTGTTAGATACAGTATGGTGGAGAAAAGATGTCACCAGATGTCACTAATACACATTGTGTTAAAACCTTCGAGTAATGAACTGTTTTTCGGCACAATTTGATGAAAGCCTCAAATGCTTCAGAAAGCCTCGGTTTCCCATCACTACCTAGCAGCCTTATCTGTGTAACGTTTGCTGAGAGAAGAGGCAGAGAGAGAATCCACTTGCACACAATTTTAATAACAAAACTCCACATGAATAGACTGGAACATCTGACCCAAAACATTAACACAATCCACCAGAAAACAATGACTAGCAAAGCACAAGAGAAACACAAGGGCTATATATACACAAGGTAACAAGGAAACGAGAAACACCTGGGGAGACTAATCAACATGAAAAACTACAATCATGGCACTAGGACAGGAACTACAACAAAAGTCAGACAAGACATGGGGAAATGACAATCTGATGGCACTGAACGTGTGTTTGTGTTGCTCCCAGTGGTGGATGAAGTACACAAATCAAGTACTTGAGTAAAAGTACAGATAACCTATTAAAATATTACTCCAGTAAAATATAAGTACTCTCAGCTTTACTTAAGTAAAAGTCCAAAAGTACTTGATTTTAATGTACTAAGAGGAACACATAATGCAAACATACTTGTTTATATCATTTGAAACTATAACAGGGGGAAGATGCATGGGCATTCATTTGCATTATATTACTTAAAATTTCCTACCCCATACAGATAGTGACACACAAATGAGGATGTGAACAAATGTCCACATTTAAACATTTCAATGGGATTAAACAGCTTTTCCTTTTAGAGCAGCTTTAGTTCACAAATAACTAGCAGTAGGTAATACATACTAAAATTCATTAGTAACTTAATTTTTGTGGCATCAGTTGCACACACATTCAAGCACTGACAATATCCCTTTTATTGGCTCATTTTGACCAGATAATTCATTGAATCAGTGATTTGTTGACTTGCACACCTGCAATTGGATCAGTCCAATTCACAAATTAATCATGGAATCCAATTCATCTGGCTCACTGGAAAGAATCAACTTGTTCACGAATCAGACATTACTCTCCAGACATCACTCAGGTAAAAATGCTATACCTGTTTGGTAAACTTTGGTTACTTCAGTTATTTGAAAATTCAAATGTTTCTTATGAAATATAAATGAGACATTAGAAATGTTTTATGTACTTTTTAAGATCAAAAAGTAAAAGCAAAAACAACTCAAAAGCTCTCTGTGTACAGCAATAAAATTAGATGGATTGCAAATGGAAACTTTTGATGTCTTCTGAACTCCCCTAGAGTTTCTGATATCTTGAAAGTTTTTTTTTTTTTTTTTTAAGATTAGCTCCATGATCACAAAGTTAGAACTTTCTATATGAACTCTTCTCTATGAACATTTCTCACCCAGTGCATCCAAAAGCATATTGTAGAGAAAATGTATTTACATTAATTTATCCCTCCATTCTTACAGTATAGCACAACATGGTCTTGTACATGTCTTTTAAAAAAAAAAAAAGTTTTTATTTTTACAAGAAATCTGGTTATCTTAGATTAAACAACTGAGATCACCATTGTGTTTTATCAGCTTTGAGCAATAACAATTTCCTGTGAGTTACAACTATCTTGTTAATCACCTTTCTGTTCAACTACTAGGTGGAAAATGAGCTCAATTCAGGCTTTACATTGGTCTGAGATAACATGAATCATCTTTAAAGATTTCCATTAATTTCTGGTGAATTGTTAGGTTCATATAACCACTGCTACTTAGTTGAAATCTCTGAGGAATGAGACCAGTTTATATATCTGGGCTTTCTTCGAAGAACATGACTTTTCCTTCACTTGAGAGCCACAGCGGCTGGTATTTGTTACAGAGGACCCCCGTTTTATCTCCAGCTTGTTATAGTCATCTAAATCATTAGGGTGGTGTCAAAGGTAAGGCAGTACCATGGAGTCATAGGGCAGCTCTGTGTGATTGCTCCCCCTGAGAGCAACCGAGATGAGTCAGTCCTGCTCATTAAAAACATGACAAAGAACAAAGATATTTTGGAAAACTGCAGGAACGAATGACACGGTGACCTGTTTCTTTTATGTGAAATATTATGTGTGGTGGATCAAATTGGAATACTATACTGACGAACATTGACATTGCATTTATAATTTTAATTTCAGGTTGTCTGGCTTCATGTTGCCATCACCCATGGTGAGTTCAGGGTCGATTTTGGCACTCTGGTTTACTACGGATTTCGCAGTGAGTGCCCAAGGATTTAAAGCAATCTATGAAGGTAGGAAACATTGTTTTTTACCATACAATCCTAAAATGATTCTTGCGTGTTAAACATGTAATTTTTTTTTTTGCCCCAGGTGCATTTGCTTAGTTCTGGTCTAGCCATATGCATTTGTGCCAACAGGATGGCAAACAGACGTGCATAACCAGACTTTTGACTATCGGCATAAAAATCTGGTCCTTATAACAGCATATTCTGGACAAGAACCTCCCCCTTAAATAAGAATAGACATTTTGACCATTATGTAAAGCAACCAACCACAGTTTGTTTTGTCTTTATGGGCCATTTAGGGGAGGGAATTATTTTGATATGCGACTAGCTGTACATAAAACACAGAAATATGTGTAGACCATAGAATGTCATTCATAACTCAGAAAACAAAGCAGAATGTGCATTCTGCTCATCGATATCTAGTTTATTTGTATGTAAAAAAACACAGCCAGATTGATGCACACTGACTCCTACAACCTGCGTAAACCCAACCACTCCTATTGGAACAGAACTATTTTCTGCCAGCTCTGTCTAGTTTTGTGTGCAATATGCATGAGGCAGTCATTGAACAGACTGGTCTGTGAGTGTGCCATCTGGGGCTGAGAATAAATAGCGCATGAATATATATATATATATATTTTTTTTTTTTGGCAGATTAGGTTGGATTGAAGTGTAGTGGTGCATTTAAACACTCTAAGGAGATGCTCTCCCTGGTTTAGTAAAATACTGTCTTTGTCCTGCAGTGTTTGATTTGGTTTGCTAGTCCTCTCTAGATTGATTGTAAGGCTCAGAGAAACTAGATTTACACACCCTGCAAACTCATCAATAAGTGTTTGAGATTATTTTAGGGATTAAAAGAGGCACCCCAGACTCAAGTTGATGTAATTTCATTTGTCTTTGAAACCTAGAGCCATTTGTTTAATTCTAACAGGAAATGGTAGTGAATACTAATATATATATATATATATATATATATATATATATATATATATATATATTAGGGGTGTCAAAATTTATCGTTTCTACGATGCATCGCGATGCAGACGAGGACGATTCGGTATCGGTTCAGTAATAGACCATAACCGATTATAAATTTGACGCTTTTCTGACGTCATTTGTCGCGTACGTGCACATTTCGGCTTTTATGAACAACCTGGTAAGCACGACCTGCAGAAGACACGCGCTATGTGCGCTCATGTCACGCACAAATATATGCAGGAGGTAATACCACTAACTTAATAAACCATGTTAGCCGTTTTCACCCCGAGCTGTTAACGCCTGGCAGAGTCTGACTGCTTTAGAGATGCGCGGATGAGCTCCAACGCCGAATCCGCAGCCAAAAATAAATCATCCACCCGCCCCAATAATTTTCTCTGATTTAAAGGAGACATATCATGCTTTTAAATTGTTCCTTTTTACATATAAATCATACATTTGTAGTCTATATAAAGCGGAACTGCAATGCTTGGGTCTGAATTCCTCATTATTATAGCTCCACAAGCCCCTTTTCTACCCCTTTTCTGACGTGCGTCTGAGAGCAACTCGTTTTGGTGCGGTCTCTTTAAATACAATTGAGACACTTCATACCCCGCCCCCTCTCCAGGTTGCAGAGGTTCAACTCCACCCCGTTCGGCCATTTTTGTAGTCTGATAGCAGAGATAGGATTATCTAGCGGCACATAAACTTTTTATTCACACGTTATTAACAAAATGTCAACAACGGAAGACTTGTCCAGCCAGCCTTACATGTTCGAGCCAGAGTCGGAGCCGGAGCGAGATAAAAATGAAGACGACGAACCTGCAGAACAACGTCTTCATATGGATGTATCGCAATGGTGTGTTACTGTATTTAACTGTTACACATGAAACTTTGGTCTTCCGACCTTTTACCACCGTGTCGATTTATTTTGATTAGTATGTGCGAGGGAGAGAGAGCAAGACAGCGTCTAGTTTGGAGACGGTGATGTCTTGTTTACACTTTCGCCTCTCTGAAGAGAGAGAGTGAGCTCGCGCGCACGCGACCGGGTCTCTCTCTCTGCTCGTTCTTTCAGTCAAACATGCGCCACAAGCGCGGCAGTTCATCTACATTAGACGGTGTAATAAAGCGTGTGGGTTACTACATCCAACAACCGAACATTTTAACTTACCCTCTCGTAACTTCTGCATCCTTTAGCTTGGACTACAAAATTGCAGCGAGAAATAATAATGGCGGATTGCTCGAAGTGTTGGGCCGGAAGTCAATGTCCTTATTTGGCAGTTCCGCTGCAAATACTGTGACGTTATAGTTCAAAAAACGTCATAGATAACAGAAAAATCGGAACAGGTTGAAAAATATGACCAAAACAGAATATAAAGATATCAACGAAGCACCTGAAGAGAATAATTTCATATTTTCTGTACTTCTAAACACTCCAAATATACAACAAAATGCATTTAAGGGCTAAAAAAGTGCATTTAGCATGATATGTCCCCTTTAAGTATCCGCACCCGATGGTCAAATTACAATTATTCTGTGTTGTTACGCGTGATTATAAATGGATGATCGTCACCTTCAACAGCGGATTCGGGCGACGGTTGATGCGCGCATCTTTAATGGTAACATAATACATTGATTAATGAGCGCTGCTTTTAAATGAACATTTCTTTAAAACAAAATTTATTTGACAGATTTTCCTTTTCTTAATGGCATAAACAACTATACTCCCTTGAAACTTAAACTGGAATGTCACTGTTTCTGTCACTGCGACTTCCCGAACAGGCGAGCACACGCACACACATAAGCGCACACATCACTTTTGAAGTAAAATTTCAAATTGAGGATGCGGTGCATCGCGATGCATTGTGATATCGAATTGAACTGAATCGATGACATGATAATCGTAATCGAACCGAACTGTGAGGCCAGTGTAGGTTCACACCCCTAATATATATATATAATACATACATATATACATATATTCTGATCCAGAGCTTTCACCTCAACTTTACATGTTGGTGTTATACTGCATGTACAGCTGCAAAATGTGATTGCAGAAATAGAGTTTTAGGTAAAATGAGCTTTAAAAAAGTTAAAGTTCTGTCCTAATTTTTTTATCTTTGTGTTGATCCAAACATTTATACTATTGTTGTAGGGTTTCATTTGGGAACATTTGAGGCTGAGTAAACATTTTCCTAATGGATATTTACATGTTTTTCATTTGTAAAAAAAAACAAAAAAAAAAACAGGTTAATAAAAAGTTGGTGCTTGGTGACCAGTATCTATAGGTCGGCCATGCCAAATGAGTTCCTCAGCTTTACTCCAAAACCACTGTATGTTCAAGGCAAATATATCTCTTTTTTTTATTTGTATGAGCTTTAAATATCACTGCCAGCATCACACTAGCTTCAGAGATTAATATTGTGTGAGCCGTTCGTAGGGCACAAGTCATAAACTTGCGACTTGAGACCCTATGGTTATGAATGATGCAGTTATTCACTATTCTGATTGACCTATCTATAAGGAGATCTATTTTTATGCTTTATTTTTCTTTTAACCTCGTCTTGAGCATGAACTATGGCAGTCATCATTCACATCGTAATTGCCTGAAGTCTCTTTAGGTGATAACTACGAGCAGCTATGGAAGGCTGCACTAGCAACGTCTCACGCATTTACTTCCATCTATTTTTTGGTGTCAGCTCTATGCCTGGAACACGTCTAGTTTTTGACCATATGGTCGTCACTGAGATGCTGCTGTGGGATGCTGATGTGTTGACAATGTGTGCTTTGTACGTGCTGTGTGACAGAGATGATTCTTCCTGTGTAAGGTATTTTTCTCAGCTCCACTCTTATGTCCACAATTATGTCTCAGGAACTCTCGCCACAGCTCACATATGCACTCCCCTGCACTCTTCCCTTTTTTTATAGGTCCTACTGTTAACCCTACAAAGCTTACAGTATCATATTTGATACGCAAAAATCTAAGGCCTCTAAATGATCAACATGATCAAAATTTTACTATAGACTATACTACAGAAACTATAGAAAAAACTATAGACAGTCTACTACATGCCTTTTAGGGCCCTATTGTTTCCGCAATGCGTAAAACGCAGACGGAATCCAGTTAACGCAGAATGTCACAGACTTTGGTAAATGTGAATGAATAAATCATACATTAAGTAATGCTGTACACTTAATCAAATTTCAATATGGACCAGTGACTCTGAATATTAAAGCACAAAAGACTGCTATTTAAATATGAAGTCTGCTTGTTCTGCGTGTCTCTGTGCGAATAAATGGCACGGTTTGTTAAATGTACACATACTGAAAGTTTGAGTGATGCTCGTAGTGTTTTCTACAGTGGCCGAGAGAGTTCAACATGCTGCAACTGAATAAAACACAAATAGAAAAAAAAACACCAGCAAATTAAGAAATCTTCATCAGTTTGACAACACATGTGCTGCAAATAATCACAAAGCAACCAAATACAGAAACGCGGTGAAAATAGCACAGACCACACTGCAAATGTTTCAAGAGGACCCCAGCAAATGACGAACCTGGCTGGGATATGCTTATTGTTCAATGTCTACTCATCAGTGGTGTGGTAGATTACCTGAAAGGTGAGTTTTTTGCTTATTTTAACATTGAGATCATATGTGAGTTGTGAGTATTTGCAGCGCGTTTCTGTATTTGGTTGCGTTGTGAGTATTTGCAGCACATGTGTTGTCTTTATTTGCTGGCTTGTGTTTTCTTCAGTTGCAGCACGTTGAGCTCTCTCAGCCACCGTAGTTTTCAGCATCTACTGTCTCACTATATGAGGACACTCCACATGAACTTCATCTCCAGAGCTTCCATGTTTTAATTGCTTTGCAGCACTTTGTTTGAATTGTTTATACATTGTTAATTTTCTGTGTAAAGCTTCAATGAACAGTTCAAACCATTTTAATTTTGCCAACTATTATTTTACCTGTCAGAATGTCCAGGGTTAATGGAAGAAATGTGGTTAATGGTCCACATTGCTTTGTTTACTGTTGCTTTTAATTAGTTGATCGCCATGTTTGCTGTTGTTTAGCCCACAATGTAATTGGTATTTGAAATGTGTGTAAAATAAGGTCTATGATGTCTTTCCATTTCCTTGGTTTTATGTGTATTAGTTGAAGTTCAGTAAAGTCATCACCTTTTTATAATTTTCAGTTGGTGTGTGAACTTTCCCTGTAATGCATGTGGAATGCGCCTCTCACCCCATTTCAGCCCAATCCATCAGGTTAATGGTATTTTGTATAGGTGGTTCCTCTGGTGGCCAAATGTGTATGGCTTAATCTAACTGAATAATGTTTTTTGAACTTTTTGTGGTTTTGTAGCCACTATGTCTGAAAATCCATCATAAACTTTGCTTTTGATGTCCAGTTTAAATTAGCATGGGAAAAGCTTGCTAAGGCAGCAGACATACTGTATTGGGATTCATGACATATCAGTAGCAGTGAGTAGAGATGAGATGGGTCATAGTCACAATGCTTATGCTGCCAATATAAAAATAATTAACATTGTGAAGATTGCATTGTCATGCACTTTGCAACTAAATTACTTGTCAGAAGAATTATAAAAATTATTGCAGTTAATGAATCGATTGATTGAACATTGATCAATTTATCATATTGCTGGTACTGCTGTTTTTATACTTGGTCAATGTAAAGCTTTCAATTTTGTGCGCACAGCTTCCCAGCTTGAATGAGATTAACAAATCAACAAGGATATTTTGCTAGATTTCACTCTTCTTTTATTCTAACATTCATTAATGATGATGAAAGGTAGGGGTTTCGGATATCACGATAATATATTGTGAACGATTATGTCTCCACGATCTACCTTTGAAGAGAGATTATAGTATTGTGCTACAGTGCATTCTATCAGTTGCAGTTTTTGCTCCCACATCCAAACATACCATACAACCTGAGGTACTTTCACATCACATTTAGAAACGCAGCTGTAGGGTTACGCTCTAGTGACATTGCAGTTCTTCGCCATCACGAACATTTATCATTTGCATGATTTTTAAAACCCCTATACGTGCATAGATCGCCGACAGCCCCAGATTATTGTTGTTCTGCATTCACCTCACATTAAAACATCACACTCTTACTTGATCTGGAGTAACATTAGAAAGATTAAAGTCTCCAGCTTCGATATTTGACCACTTTTTATGATAAAACTGGCTTGCAGTGATATCAATTTCTGGTCAGTTTGTGTGTAAATTTAAGTTTTGAATCAACATTTTCCACTTCTGATGTCATTTCTAGTGTGAAATTACTACTGTAGTAATTAAATATTTGTTTAGTTCTATTTTGCTGTAGATCATTAAACCCTTACACTGCCTCAGAAGTCTGTCCAAAATCAATTTCGTGAGGTACCTTAGTGCGCAAACGCTGCCTACAGAGTCACTGCCAGTAAGGCAGCGAGGCATTAAGTCAGCTGCCTAAGTTTTCGGATGCAGCCATGATCTCAGCGCTCTCTCGTTCAGCTTACAGCTGTCAATCATCTTACGTGAGTCAACGTGATTATTATTATCAGGGTGCGATTTGTGAAAAAAACAGAGGGGGGATGTTTTGAAACATTTTTATTCATAAAAATAAATCATGAGAACATGAACTTCATTCACTGCATTTCCTGCTCTGGACCCTTTTCATTGTTCCCAGCTAGCTAGCAAGAGTTTTCGTGCTGAAAAATTACATATTACAAATACATTAAATATTTGTACTTGGTGACATTCTGAAAAGCCGTACATGGATCAAAGCTAATGGACAGGATCAGATAAATCAGAGCTTAGATTCACTGCCCGAGCCCGAATTTGACCCGACCCGGGCCCTTGATCGAGCACTTGTGTTACAAAATGCAACACGTCACGTGTCATGCTCAGCGTCTCCTCCACTCGCACGCATCACACCGGGCCCGGGATAATAAACTTTTAAAAATATTTATTTTGTTTAAAAAAAAATCTATATTATTCTAAAACCTTGTTGAATTAAATTAGAGTTGTAGCCTACTAGGCCTACTCCTCCTAGACCATCCAAAGTTCATTCTTGTTCATTTTCTGTGTTTATCATTGTTCACATTTTTTTTTTTTTTTTTTTTTTACGTTTCTTCATTCGGATCCATTTGCGATCCATTTCATTCTGAATAAACAAACAAGTCAGTTTACATGATTTGTCCTTGTTGCATATTATTCATTAAGATAATAATTAATAAATGCACGCACAATTATCCGTGAACTTGATAAATGTTGCAGATATATTTTACTATGCACAAACAAATGCCTTTCAACTTGTGTGTGCAAAATAAATAAATGTGCAGAAATTTGTACAGAGATTCTGTAGGCTTACTATAGCCTATGTGTTGTAGCCATTAGCCTAAATAAGCTCATTGATTTCCATATTTGTTAAAATATTATCATGTTATTTTTTTTCTATGTTGATTTATAAAAAGTGAACAGCACGAGTAAGATAGGATGTGCAGTATATCGGGAGACTTGGAGTGGGTTAGACATGATTTTGACCATTTCATTAAGTTTTGTTTTGTAGAAAGCCTTTCTTTAAAGTGAATTTCGTTTTGTATAAATTGTATCTTAATTTTAATAATTTTTTCATCAACGAATTGCATGTATTTAATAAATAAGAAGCAAATATAGCAGACAATATGCTATAATCATGGAGGCGCCTGCGCGCCCCGGTCACTTGCACTGCACGTTAACTTGAGCACATCTCATCATAAATTAACTGAAACTAAGTGTATGCCTCACAGAGAATATTAAGAAATATATCTAAAGAAAGCATGAAATGTCTTTAAACGAAACAATTCAAAACGAAAAGAAATAGGCAACTCTCTGATGTAGCCTAATCCATGCATTTCTCCATATAGACACGTTCACTACGGAGATGGCGATCGTCAACTTCATCTTTGCTTCATCTCAACTTCCCTGGCGCCACCCCTGGTTATAACGGCCCACGTATTAAAAAAATGTCGGGTTTAAATGGGGCTTGGGCTCATAATTACAGTTAATGTGTCGGGCCGGGCTCGGACACAACGTGCACGGGCTCGGGTAGGGTCGGGCTTGATTTTGAAGATAAATTAGCCACAATGTCATCTATTGTCAGAAGGCTAGCGCTGACAGTGGGTGGTCCATTTCGGATTTTATTGTTCTATCGCACTGACAGTTCACATTACAGCGCTTTACTTAGTTGAATGGGCTAGGCTACTTCTATAGATAGATTTACGATGACGTCACATTTCTCCTGCAACTCCTTACGGCGCCATCTTGTGTGTCAAGTGGGTCAAGCGTTTGTGTTACGGAGTATGATAATATTGTGTATCGTCAATTAAACTGGGCATTATTATGATCATGAAAATCATACGATTATTCTCCGTTTGGCTGGAGTTAATGTTCAGTGCTGCTCTTGTGAACATTTAGAGGTTTTGTGCTCTGGAGATGTGACACTTTATCTAATCATTTCCAAGATGGGCTATCTAAATGCGCTAGCTCTCATCAGCTGTCAAATCGCTGTACCCAGGCGGCTACTATCGACACAGCCCTTGAGAGGTGTTGGCTGGGCAGAAGCACACTCTGACGATTGTCCACCTTCATCACTTTCTCTGTGGCCACATCAGCTGGTCGAGGCAGAGGCTACACCTGGAGCACATCGCTCAGTGCCTCTGCTCTCCATCTCTTTCCTACACTAAATTAGTTCGGAGCGTTGTGTTGTTGTTGTTTTTTTACCCAGATGGTGTTGTCTTGACACCGAGTCTAAATGTACCGTATAATAAGGGCTGTGCAGATATCAGCCGCCTGGCTACAGCGATGTGAACCGTCAATGCAGGGCTCCAGACTAACTTTTCCACGAGGGAGAGAGAGCAAGACAAGACAGCGCTTAGTTTGGAGACGGTGAAGTCTTGTTTACACTTTCGCCTAGCTCCGAAGAGAGAGGAGTGCGCGCGCGCGACCGGGTCTCTCTCTCTCTGCTCGTTCTTTCAGTTAAACATGCGCCCTGTCACAAGTGCAGCAGTTCATCTACATTACTCACCGATCAAATAAGACTTTGGCGGGACAAAAATTCACTTTGGCGGGCGCTAAAACAAGTTCAATGCAGGAGAATTCATGCGTGAATTTAACTGAGTAGTACATGACCATGCACTCGCACAAATGCGACCACATAAAATTTTAACTCACACATTCTCCAAAAATAGTCGCAGTCTGGAACCCTGCAATGTGACAATGTGAGCTAGCATCAGGTTTGGAGGAATTTGTCATCGTTATCTCAACACAAAAGAGTCAAAAATACTTGGGTAAATGAAAAGGCGGTACATGAGCATGACCGCTTTGACACACAACATGGCGGCGCGCCGCAGGACCTCTAGACGCGCGTAAACGCGTCTTTACATTGACTTAACATTGAAATCACTCGCGCCAGACACTCAAAAGTGAGTGAGTAGGCCTAATCAAAAAACCTTTGCTTTAGCCTTAATTGAGTGAAACACCGTATTTGTAACTTCGGCCATTCTCAGTGGTGTGACTGGGACACTTGCTTGTCATCATAGAAACAGATAATCAGATTGTGATGTTTTTATTCCCGCTTCAGTAATGTGCTGAATATGCGGCGTAAAAAAAGACCTGCAACCGTCTCGCAAGTGTTGATAGGCTATTACTCGTGAGGTGTAACCAATCATATAGTGCCGTGGGCGGGACTTTGAGCAAGTCTGCAGAGTGGTGATTACAGAGAGGCTGCGGAGCCAGTCAAAGTAGCGCATTTTAAAATAAAATTGACTTTAAACAAACCACGGATCCGTGATAAGTTTTGTGATCCGCCTCGCCACTAGTGTAGTAGCACTGATCACTTTGAGGGGGGGATAAATTTATCCCCACCGGGGATAAAAATAATTAAGCAGAGGCAGGGATACATTGACCAGAAAGGGGGAAATCCCACGCATCCCCCCCGGCAAATCGCACCCTGATTATTATGATTAACATTATACATGCTAAGCAGGTGTAGCGATTAGCTGCATATAAAATGCTAAATATAACATATTTCAACAACATTATATGACTAAAATCCACATTAGATCACGATCGGAAGTTAATACAAACATTCAATGGTTGTCAGTCAGTTTTGAGTAAAAGGGTCATTGTGGTTAAATTGTGTCATGTAGCTTGATGCTAATTGTAGATCTAATGCACCTGTCGCACCAGGAGCCATAATCAAAATTGTTTAAAGAATTAACATAAAGTCCCAAGAATATGCTTTTTTGTTGTTGTTTTCTTGAAAGACTTCAGATAATAGGTGGATTTATGTATAGTGGGATGAAATTGGTGTAGATGGGCAAGCCATATAATGACAGAATAAAGGCTATAATGGCTGAATCCAAACAAAAGAATAACAATAAAAGAATAATGAAGATTAAGTCTCATTCATGGCAGAGGTGTGAAATGTTCATTGAGCGAGAACAATATAACATTAAATAAGAAGTTCTCCTCACCAGACATTAGACAGTAGACTGCAAATGGCTGTTTAAAGGGCAAAAAATATTTTATTAGCATCAGCCTTCTCTAAAAAACTCATGACATGATCTTAGAAAATATTATAAATTCATAATTTTAGATATATCATTCTCAGATTTGAAATTAAGCATGACCACACTTGTGGCTTCACTTTAGTTGTGGTTATAAATTGTTATACTGTACATCCACGTAATATGTTTATACATTTAAAAATTATATTCTTAATATTTGTATTTTTGTGTTTTATGTTTTAGCTTATATATCTCCATATTAATAACATTCTGAGTAATTCTGAGTCTTGAACTGTAAACGCTCAAGTGTTGGCTTTCTAAATATATGTTGCTAATATGTCTATTCAGAATGACTTATGAACAGCAACCTTTTTATTTTTGGTATGTCATTTATACGTATATTATGATACGTGTAGCTATGTTAGATCTGTGCATTAGGACTTAAAGTGACAGCAGCCCAATAAACCTATTGCTGTTGGTTATTAATATTATTCAAACAACAAAATACAAAGAGAAAATCATCACTCACTGCTTTTGACTGAATAACTCCAGTAGCTTTAAGTATCAGTGTATATTTAATTAATACAGTGAAGTCTATATAGTGTTACATTTTTACATTTGTTTATTAAATTTCTCGAATGCTACTGTTACAGTAAATACACCTACTGTAGCTGAAAATATTAATGCACAGTTTATTTACATTTGTATATTATATTGTATTTGGATCTGTTATTATTTTTTAAAAAACAAAGAAAATACTAATACGATTTGGTTGTGTCACTGTTTTTTTTAAAGTTGGAAAAAAATCCTGCATTCTGCATATTTACGTCAAATTGCTTCAACACATTCTCTTGACTCTACAGCAAGATAACCATATCTTCCGTTCAGCCCTTTCTATTTGAACCAGAGTGTCACACAATTCAAGAAGATAATATAGAAGATAATACTCAAAATGTACATGAAAATGTAGAAATTCAAGAGGTAAGGAGGGGGCAAAATCGATTGTGTCTGAGCTGCAACTGCTCATCTACAGTATGCCAAACGAGAGGGAAAGTGTTTGTTGTAAAGAGCTCTACCTTCTGTCAGCAGCTGTTCAAGGTCATTTTTTATGGGGTCTACTAGAATACTGTACATTTACATAATTGAATGTAAAAAACACTCATTATTTTTCTCATTTGCATTGTTACAGCACCTGTTTTCACCCTCTGTGTTACAATTCTATAGCCTGACTACGTCAGACTTCGTACTTCCGCTCAATTTAATTTCGCTTCTGTACTCAATCTGAGATAGCGACCGTTTTCCCCGTTTTCCTCCGGCCTGAAAACAGCCGGCCAATCAACGAACAGAGGGCGGGCTGAGAGCCGTGACGTAGACGCTGATTGTACCATGGATGCGTAGATTTACTTCACATAATCTGCAAAAGTCGTTCACAGCCATGTTCACTCCGGTATTTCGCTCGATGGTTTTGTTTTCGCATCATACATGTGTTTACAGTGGAAGTTAGATGTGGCTGAGCATGCGCATAACACACGCCATAACCAAACGTTATGTGATTGGCTTACGGGTAACCAATGATTTTAAACTTCAGACAAGCGCCCCCCCGCGAGAAAGAAAACACTTTTCAATTATGCCATGCCAGACTCTGTCTACGAAGCAAAGCGAAGTAGCAGAGTTTGGTATTACCAGGCTAACAATTCTATTCTTTAGATCGCAACAAAATAAGGGAGACGCCACACACAACCGCTGCATAAACAATAAGATAAACATGAAATGTCAAGTAATCAGTGTAAATGTTAGTCAGCGTGTCAGCATGTGATTGTAAGTAAGTACAAGTGACATCAGTCCTACAGAACATAAACACATAAACAACGAAAGTTCCAAAACAAAAACACTGTCATAGGGGAAGATGGATCAAACGATAACTCTGATGCCGCTGTGGTCTCCCGTAAACCCCACATCCCGTAAGTTATGTGGTCGCCTCATGATCAAACACCAGCAGCAAGCAACTCTCCCCTCCATATCTGTTTGACGTTTGACCCAGTCACTTTTAAAGCTCCATGGTTTAATTCAGGTGTAGAGCCACGTCCTTTCACCAAATCAACTGTAACTCAGGGACAAACCAGGGTTGCCAACTTTGGGACTTTGGCTGGAGTGAGACTCTGTAAAACTTCAGTGCGCGCACGCGCGGAGAAATTTTTTTGGCAACCCTAACCCTAATTTTAAAAATGTCAGTCCTTGTTTACTTAGTATAAACCCTGATTTATGGGAAAAAAAGAAAAAAAAAACTAATAGAATGGAAACATGTTTTCAAAATGTACAATTAATTTATTGATTGATCGATTGATATAAAAAAATGAAGATAGAGGTGATTAAATAACAAACATGTAAAGCAACAACATCAAAACAATAAGAAATCTCAAAACAAAAGGGACACATAATTGTTACTTCACCTCCCCAGAAAACCACAACACACAAGTTTCACACATTAGGCCTGTTGTAGCCTATGCCACAGTGGCAGTGTTGGCCTGCTTCACTACCTCTGCAGGAGGCTCGTATCTGAAGCAGGGTTTGATCCGTTCATGAACGTTCATTGCGTCTGTCACGTGACAAATGAGCGAAAGACTCGGAAGGTAAAGTAAGTATTTATGTTCCCTGTAAATTATTTTTGACTGCATTATAATGATTTCTTAATTCAGAATATGATAAAGACTGCGTAGGTGGATGTGTTCGCAGAATTTGGCTGTTAAAAGTATAACATTTAAA